>CM046671.1:6322038-6749538 GCA_025594165.1 Tamias sibiricus | reverse complement strand
GAAGCCAGAGGCCAGAGTCCACCGCACCGCTGACCGCTGATGGTCTGCGAGGCAGGTTCATCTCGTGTTCACAGCTGAGGGAGCCGGGGTCCGAGAGAAGCCTGCCCAGGGCCCTGCATTTGGGCCCCAGGTTCCTCCTTCTTCTCCGTGCTGGGGACGGACCGGGGCCTCACGCATGCTCGCTCTGCACTCTGCCATTGAGCTCCATGCCCGCGCCGCACCCCAGCTTCTTCACCCAGAAACAGTGCCCAGCACCAGGGGTTCCTCCCGCCCGGCGCATCGGGACACTGCAGCACGGTGGGCTGGGGCAGCAACGGGTGGCACAGGCCAGGCGTTCTGCCCGTGGTTACCTCCAGTGAGGGGGATTCTGCAGGGGTCACCTAGTGTTCTTTGTCAGATGGGACCTCTTCCCTGGCCTGCCTGGGTAAGAGCCTCTGCTGGGCCCTGGTGCCAAGGCCTGCAGCAGCTGGGGCCACCCTCGCCGGACTGGACACTCCTGTCTGCTCGCCCATCTGGCTTCCGTTCAAAAGGACAGCTGGAGGAGTGGCCCCTCCAGGGCTCCCCGACTATTTTTACGTGACCATCTGCTACGGAGACCAGGCCTGGCAGGCAGCAGCAGGCCCAAGGAATGCCGGAGCAGGTGTCACGCCTGGACAGCTGGGGACGCCCAGCCCTGCCCTGGACCGCGGACCCGGGGACACTGGAAATGTGGCTGAGGACCTGAGGAAGAAGGTCCTCCACCCACCATGTCCCGGGGCATGTGGGCCTTGCTCTCGGCTCCAGGCTGAGAACATGCTGGGGCCTGGGTGGGGGTGCGTGGAGCACAGGCTGCAGGTCACAGGCCAGCTCTCCTGGGGGTACCTGGAGCACGGGCTGGGGTCACAGCACGGGCCTGGAGCACGGGCTGCGGGTCACAGGCCAGCTCTCCTGGGGGTACCTGGAGCACGGGCTGCGGGTCACAGGCCAGCTCTCCTGGGGGTACCTGGAGCACGGGCTGCGGGTCACAGGGCCACCACAAGGCGGAGCCCTGCAGGGAAAGTGCAGGCACATCAACTGAGGCAAGGCCCGGTGACCCCGGCCTGGTGCAGGCAGGGCATGGGTCGCGGGAGGCAGCAGTCGCAGAGTTGAAGAAAGGGGTGGCTGCGTTCTGCGTTCCCTGGGAGAAGGAAAATACAATTCATTCTAGAAAAAAATTTTAAAATAGACAAATCAGAATAATGCAACGCCAGTATCCAGCACCCAGCTACATGTAGCAGCTTTTTCTCCAAGGGATCTTAGCAATGTACCCTTTTCCTAAAAAAGAAAACACCACTGGGCGTGGCGGGCACGCCTGTAATCCTAGCTACTCTGAGGGAGAGGCTGGAGGTCACAAATTCAAGGCCAGCCTCAGCAACTTATCGAGACCTTGTCTCAAAATAAAAAATAAAAAGGGCTGGGGGTGTGGCTCAGTGCCCCAGCGCCCCAGGGTTCAATCCACAGTGCCAAAATAGAAACAAAGACAAAACAAAGGGTGTGTTTGAGTCAGATTTATGATAAATATTTTCGTTTGCCATTTTCCAGGAAGAAATGGGGAAATAAGCTGGCCAGATATTTTGAAGATAGTGCATTGAATCTCTCCTCTCCTTTTCCTCCTCGGCAGGAGGATCGCAGCATGTCGTTCCGCACTTGGCGCCACGCCCCTTCCTGCTCGAGAGGACTTGGCGCTCTGGGTACCAGGGTCCCGAGGGAGAGTGGCCCTGGGGTCTGGAGCCCTGGCTTGGCCCCAGAAGTCTCCAGCCTTCTGCTTTCGTGCATGTTGGGCAGAGACAACGAGGTCGATCTCAAGTGTGTTGGGTTCCAGCTGTGAGCGCATTTTGTGATTTCAGAGATATAGGAGGACTTAGAGGAGGGCTCTCTGATTTGCTTTTGAGCCGGGATCTCCTGAGGCGTCCAGGCTGGTCTTGATCTGCTGGACTCAAGGGATCCCCCACCTCAGCCTCCGAGTGGCGAGGGCCGAGGTGCGGGCCGCCACCCCCGACCCAGTGGGCTCAGAGACCCCCGCTGGGCCCGGAGTCGCCCTCCTCCTGGAAGGGGCAGCCGGAACATACCCAAGTCTCTGTGCGGTGACGCAGCCCCGCAGGCCTGCTCTGGAAGGGGCTCTGCCTCCTGCCATCTGACCCCGGGCAGGGCCACCAGGCACCCAGGTGGCTGCCACAGCAAAGCCACCGCAGCCCCAGGGGCGTGCAGAGGGCTGTGAGCAGCAGAAGCAGGTCCCTGTCCCCTAGTCCTGCCTCCCGCTGCTCCAGGGGGGCTCCGTGAGCACCTGAGCCCGTGTCACCTCCTCTCCTCCTGGGCCACCCGAGTGGCTGCTTTGCCTCCTGGGGCCGTCTGGAGCAGGGCAGTGGAGCAGGGAGAAGGGCTGCAGCCAGCTGTGGGGTGGGTGCCGGGCGCTGCGCCCTGCCTCCTCTCGGCCTCGGCCTTCGGCTCGGTTCTGCTCCACGTGTTCCTCGTGTTTCCTGGGCTCTCGGCCAAGCCTGGGTGCTGCCTGGATCTGCCACGTCAGGTGGCATGTGGCAGCTTTGCCCAGCAGGGTGCAGTAGGTGCCGGCAGGTCCTCAGAGACGGCTGCTTGTCCAACTTGAAGAATCAGAGACGCTCTTCAGGGACCGGAGACCCTCGCTGCCCTGCACAGCTTCAAAATCACCCCAGCCAAGACACAGAGCGCATCTGGGGTGAGCTGGCCATTGCCGAGCGACTCTACGAAACGCCCCCCCTAAACACAGCGACCCGGGATGACGAGGACGCCGCCCAGTGCTTGCTGCTGATCTGCCAGTGGCTGTCGGGAGCCCCCTCCAGGCTGCCGTCAGGCTCCCTCCTGGTCACGAGCTTCCGTTTGGGACATGCTCTTGTCACGGTGGTCGTGAGAGCGCACAGCCAGGCAGAAGGTGCAAGGGGAAGTTCAGGTGATGCCTGCTCGTATGCAGCCCTGACCCCCCAGGTGAGGGGACACGGCCAGTCTATTCCAGGAGCTTCAGAACCATCTACTCTAAGATGAGCAGGGCAGGTGTGGTGGTGCACGCCTGTCGTCCTAGAGACTCAGGAGGTTGAGGTAGGAGCATGTCGAGTTCAAGGCCAGCCTTAGGAACTTAGCAAGATCCTGTCTCAAAATAAAACAGGAAGCGGGTGGATAGCTCAGTGGTGATGCACCTCTGGGCTCAGCAACCACTACTGAGACAAAAAATCAAGAACTAATACAAGAAATAAGCTGATATCTCAATAAAAATACAAAGTCATTTCTTTTGTTCTTTTTCTTTTGTGTTCCAGGGATTGAACCACTGGCTCTCAACCACCGAGCTGCGTCCCTTTTGAAGTTTTTTTACTTTGAGACAGGGTCTCACTGAATCGCTTAGGGCCTCCCTGGTGGCTAAGGCTGGCTCTGAACGCGGCGCCGTCCTCCTGCCTCAGCTCCACCGCCACCCCCGCCCCGCCCCGCTGGGACTCGCTTTGTTTTTCTTCTTGCCGAGCTGGGAATGGAGCCTGCCTTGCACCTGCTGAGCAGGACTGTCCCTGAGCTGCCCTCTCGCCTGCACAGGTCCTGAGGGACTCCGCAGAGCCTGGTGGCATCTTCCCCGCCACCTCTCCAGTTCTCGCCCTGCGGACCCCCTGGAGGCCCAGCTGGTCACCCTGGCCCACCAGGTATTCAGTCTTTCTGCTCCTCAGGGGACATCTGGCAGTAAGTGACATGTTTCTGAGGCAATTCCAGATTCCCATATTTTGTTGCATTATCCCGTGGTGATTTTAAAAAGGCCATTTAGGGCGGGGGCTGTGGCTCAGCGGCAGAGCGCTCGCCTCGCACGTGGCGGCCCGGGTTCGATCCTCAGCACCACGTAAACATAAACGCATTGCATTGTGTACAACTAAAGTAAATAAATAAATATTAAAAAAAAAAAAAAAAAAGGCAGTTTAGACAGTGACCCTCCGCAGGCCTGGCTGAAGGCCCGGGGACAGGGAACGGATCTTCGAGTCCAGGAAAGCCGCTGTTCTTCCCCGCTGCCGCCGCCGGCTTGTGGCAGATCCCAGAGCCTGTCCCGGCGACCCCCAGGGCCGCCCCAGGGCCTGCTCAGCTGCTCCCTTGAGGCCCCAGCGGCCAGGGCTGAGCAGGACGCGCAGCCCCTGGGCGGGCACCTGCCCTGCTCCTGCTCCGTCTTGAGCGTTGCCCCACGGTGGCAGGGGCTGCAAGGAGATGAAAACATGTCATGCAAGGAGCGTTCCATTTAGGGGTGGGGTCTGTCCAGGGCACCGCAGAGGAGAGCCTGTGCCCAGTGCCACGTGGCCAAGAGGACCAAGGTGCAGCCGGGTGGGGGCGAGAGGCCGCAGCTGGCGTGATCCACCTGGAAGGCGCGGCCTGGGGAGCAGGCAGGGTTTCTTCTGTCACTCAAACAGACGGAGTTTCGGGAACCTGGACATTCGGCTTACCCAGCAGTGCCCATCTGTGCCCCTCTCCAAGTGCCAGAACCAGGCCCTGACCACTAGCCCCTCTCCAAGGACTCTCACCCCGAGTGCCAGGCCAGCGGCTGCAGGCCACCAGGCCCTGACCACTAGCCCCTCTCCAAGGACTCTCACCCCGAGTGCCAGGCCAGCGGCTGCAGGCCACCAGGCCCTGACCACTAGCCCCTCTCCAAGGACTCTCACCCCGAGTGCCAGGCCAGCGGCTGCAGGCCACCAGGCCCTGACCACTCAGCGTCAGCCGAGCACAGCGAGCCTCTGGCTGCCGAGGTGACTCCCAGTGCCCTCACGCGCCACATTTCATTCTTCGAGGAGAGGGGTGATTTTTTTTTTTAAAGCAAATTACAATTTGGAGTGAATCCTGGTGAATTAGGTAAAGAAACAAGTTGAAGCAACTAGTAGATTTTTATCTGGTTTGTATGTGTGAGGTCTTACTATGACCCTGAGACCAGTGTTGGTATGTGGCTCAGAGAAAAATGGTCTTCCCATGTCACCTGCTGAGGGATCATGACCATGACAAGGACAGTTGTATTAGTCAGTTTTCAGTCACTGTGACAAAAAACCTGAGAAAATCCATTTAAAGGGGGAAAGATTTACTTTGGCTCATGGTTCAGAGGTTCTGGCTGTGGTTGCTCGGCCCCGCTGCTCTGGGCCTGTGGTGAGGCACCGTCCAAGCGCGGAGCCCAGGGTGGGTTCCAGAGGGTTCCAGAGGGTTCTGCTCCCGGAGGCCAGGAAGCCGAGGCGGGGAGGGGCTGAGCACGAGACACCCTTCCAGGCCGCACCCCTCCTCTGCTGGCCCACCTCTCCCTGCAGCCCTTGTGATCACCCCCGTCGGCCCACCTCTGAATGGTCCAGCCCTGGGTCCAGCCCTTCAGGGCTCGTGCCTTTCGGGGACAGTCCAGAGCCGAACCACAGCAGAGCCCAGGGCTGACTCAAGGCCACAGCCTCCGCGTGGCTCCCGTCAGCTCCCTTGGCCTTGGGTGCTGGGCCGGGGAGGGCCGCCGGCCGAGGGAGCGCCTGAGTCCCCTCGGCAAAGACGCAGCAGTCTGGGAAGAGTCAGCTCCTGGTCCTGGGCGGGGCGGGGCGCAGGGTCACGGGGTCACAGAACCCCCTTGAAGACTGGGGAGCTGAGGTGCGACTGGACGGGGGGCCTGGCACAGCGAGGCTCGGGCAGGGTCTCCAGGGCTGCAGGACCCCGGGGTGCACACGAGGGTCACTTGAAGGACTCGACCGTGACGCGGGACCTGCAGGTCTGAAGTCTGCAGGGCAGGCCAGCGGGGGGAGGCCGCTGCTCAGCCTGCAGGCTGTCCTCTGGTGGCGTGGCCTCCTGGGAGGCCAGTCTTTCCTCCTGCGGCCTCCAGCTCACTGCACGAGACCCAGCCACACCCTGGAGGGCCATCTGCCTCGCTCAGAGTCCACTGACTAGGGTCACTCTCGCCTGCAGGACGCTTTCTCAGCAACGTCCACGCTGACGTTTGAAAAAGAACTGAGCACCACCGGGCTGAGGCAGGAGGACCACAAGTTCAAAGCCAGCCTCAGCAACTTAGCAAGGCCCTAAGCAACTCGGTGAGACCCTGACTCAAAATAAAATACAAAAAGGGGCTGGGGTGTGGCTCAGTGGTCGAGTGCCCCTGGGTTCAATCCCCAGTACCACAACCAAAAAGCAAAACGAGCACCCAAGTGCCGTGCCTAGGCATGCGCGATGGTGGTGGCTCCTCACCGACGCGCTGGGCGGGAAGCCGCCCAGGACGTCAGCGCCACACACTTCTGGGGCGTCTGTGGGGTGTTCCAGAGGCGGCAGGCATGTGGCACAGGAAACTGAGAGGAGCCTGCCCTGGACGCGGTGGTGCCGTCCAGTAGGCTGCAGCAGGCGGCCGGCCTGGGAGGAGGTCCGCGGCCGGAGCGGCCCTGTGTATCCTGGAGAGCTGGCGTCGCCGTGCTGCAGGGACACAGCCCCCCCACGCACAGCCCCAGCTCACAGGGGCCAAGCTAGGGGCCGGCCTGGGTGCCGCCAGCCCTCCTGGGGTCTGTGGGGGCTGCACTGCTAGGCCTGGTTGTCCTCACTGGCCCCGGGGCGAGCTCACCCCTCAGCCCCTCCTCTTCCTGGGGCTGGGCTGGGGCTCCAGCCCTCTCCTCGGAGGTGGGCTCCTGGGCACGAGCCCACCCTGAGGCGGTCATGGAACCACCAGAGTCCCCCTAGAACAGCACATGCTCCGATCACCCAGGGGGACCCAGGGGTCTTAGGAGCTGTGCCAGGAGCCTGGGCAAAGCAGACGGCAGAGCAAGAGACCCTCGGGAGAGCCGCTGCCCGCAGCGTCCAGGAGCTCTGTGTCCAGCCCGGGCGGGGGAGCACCTCTCTCCTGCTACAGAAGCACAGGGCCCTTGTGCCTGGCTGGCCACGGAGCAGCCGAAGGTGTCCCTCTGTGGCCAGGCCAGAAGGACCTGGCTCTGAGCATGTGGGGTGGGAAAGATGTGGCGGTGACCCTCACAGACTGGCCTCCAAGGGGCATGGTCAGTGGGCACGTGGGTGAGTCCCAAGGGCCAAACAGTGTCCCCCAGAGCCTCTGCATTGGAGCCCCAGAGTGCTGGCCCCAGGGCGCAGGCCGGAGACCACTCGCTGCAGACCTGGCATGAAAAGCTGTGCCCCCGATCAGACCTGCTGCTGGACCTGCTCACCACCGTGACACCCGCGGGGAGGTGGGGCCCACAGCTCGTGCCCTGGTCTGGGGACTGAGGCTGCACCTGGCCGCACAAGCTGGAAGGCCTTGGAGGGAGGGACACTGAGCAGCGTCCTGGGCCTGGCCCCAGGAGGGGCCCTGGTGAGCAGTTGTCCACCTGGGGCCGTCCAAAGACAGAACCAGCTCAAAGAGCTAAAGGCGACCGTACAGGGACCGGGAGTCCCGGGGAGGTGACAGAGGTCTTTCCGTGCAGTTTAGACAGGACAGCAGACCCCAGGGTGCGCCGCCATCCCTGCTCGGCCCTGTGCTGAGAGCGCAGGAGGACCAGCGGCCTGTCCCCAGGGCCAGGCCGGACGCGGCAGCTCTGCAGGGAGGAGAGGACAGCTCGGGCCGGGTGAGGAGGGAGAAGAACGAGAGGAAACAGAATCCCGGCTCTGGGACGCTGGGCCCAGAAAGGCCACACAGTGTCCCCGAGGGCCTGGCAGGGAAGACACCTCCTGCAGGGCCCGTGGAGCCAGGGGGCTGGCTGGCCAGGGGCCACCCTCACCCTCACCCTCCGTGACGAGCGCTCGGCCATCTCACCTGGTGTACAGGCAGGGCGGCTCTGCAGCAGGACTGTCTGCACCAGAGCCTGGCTTTGGCCAGGAGGTGACAGCTTCTAGAAGAGTCCCGCGCCTCCCTGGTGTGTCCCTGGGGCACGCTGGTCCCCGTGGGGCAGAAAGGCTCCTTGGCTCTGGCCCGGTGATCACATGGTGGGCAGGCCAGAAGCCCCCCCCACCTCCCCCCACCCCCCGCCTCCCGAGGGCCGCCTGCAGCACTGCTCCGGGGTCCTCCCAGAAGCCCCCAGCCCCTGCAGCCAGAGGAAGGCAGGCTGCGGCGGCTCAGAAAGCCCCAGCCCAGGGCGCCCCCGGCCGCACCCCTCCCCGCCTCCCTCCCTCCTGCTCTCCTGCCTGTCCAGGCTGGTCCAGGGCCTGACTCAAGGATCGGGAAAGCTCCTTTTTTGGAAAGCAGGCGGTCACTTCCCGGGAGGGCGGACCCTTGAGAGGGGCGGGGCCAGCAGGAGCCGGGAGCCCTCTCCCACCCCCTGACCTCGCAGCCAGAGGCTCCTGGGCAGGAGCAGAACCCCGGCAGGAGCCCCTGTCCCCGCAGTGATGTCACAGGGCCACGGCAGGGAGGCTCAATGAGCTGCTCACAGGGACTGCATCTGCGACTCCTGTGACCCCCGGGCTTCTCCAAGGACACAGTGCAGGCGCGGTGGGGAACACTGCACTCCCCCCCACCCCACCCCCGAGGCAGGAGGTCTGGGCAGTAGGGATGGTGGGGAGGGGCGTCTTCCAGGGTTCCAGGCACGCTCGGGCTGTTCATGGTGCCAGGGCTGGGAGCCAGGAAAGGAAAACGGCCTTGGATATTTCTGTGTCGGAAAGTCACAAATCTCCCCTCCCACTAGTCTGTGAGCGGGGTGTGTGTGTGTGTGTGTGTGTATCTCCCCTCCCACTAGTCTGTGAGTGTGTGTGTGTGTGTGTGTGTGTGTATCTCCCCCTCCCACTAGTCTGTGTGTGTGTGTGTGTGTGTGTGTATCTCCCCTCCCACTAGTGAGTGTGTGTGTGTGTGTGTGTGTATCTCCCCTCCCACTAGTGAGTGTGTGTGTGTGTGTGTGTGTGTGTATCTCCCCTCCCACTAGTGAGTGTGTGTGTGTGTGTGTGTGTGTGTGTATCTCCCCTCCCACTAGTCTGTGTGTGTGTGTGTGTGTGTGTGTGTGTATCTCCCCTCCCACTAGTCTGTGTGTGTGTGTGTGTGTGTGTGTATCTCCCCTCCCACTAGTCTGTGTGTGTGTGTGTGTGTGTGTGTGTATCTCCCCTCCCACTAGTCTGTGTGTGTGTGTGTGTGTGTGTGTGTGTGTGTGTGTATCTCCCCTCCCACTAGTGAGTGTGTGTGTGTGTGTGTGTGTGTGTGTATCTCCCCTCCCACTAGTCTGTGTGTGTGTGTGTGTGTGTGTGTGTATCTCCCCTCCCACTAGTCTGTGTGTGTGTGTGTGTGTGTGTGTGTGTGTGTATCTCCCCTCCCACTAGTCTGTGTGTGTGTGTGTGTGTGTGTGTGTGTGTGTGTATCTCCCCTCCCACTAGTCTGTGAGTGTGTGTGTGTGTGTGTGTGTGTGTGTATCTCCCCTCCCACTAGTCTGTGGGGGGGGCTCTGCCACTGAGCTGAACCCCAGCCCTTTTAGCTTTTATTCTGAGGCAAGAGCTCACTGAATTGCCCGGGCTGGCCAGTACGGAAGTCCAGGCGTGCACCTCTGCACCCAACTGCAGAGACCCTAACAGGGATAGATTTTTCTCCGAGGATCTGTGCCCCTTTATTCCAGGAATAGCACCCCATTTCCTTCTGCTAGGATCGCGGGGTGGGGCAAGGTGCAGCCCGGAGCTTCCTGGGCAGGGCCCTGTCGCCACCCAGCTTCCACGGAGGAGGTGCCCCAGAAGACGGAGGAAAGAGAGACCAACGAGAGTGAGATGATCCCCGGAGGTCCCCAGGGTGCCTGCACCCAGCTGTGGCCACCAGGCGTCCTGCCGGGCGGGCACCACAGCAGCAGGGGGGACTCACTCCCGCAGCAGCCCCCGGCGGTTCCAGCAGTCCAGTCTGTTCTACGAGGCTGGAGCTGCTCGGCCGTGAGCCCCTCTCCCCAGCCGCTGGGCTCACTGAAGACCCCTTCGAGGAAAAGGCTGAAGCCCCCGACACCTGGGAGCCCCTCTCTGTAGCACCCAGTGCTAGGGAACACGGGACGCCATCGCGGCCCTCGGACGTCTCTGGCTGTCTCGCTTCTCTGCGAGACTTCTGCTTGCTTTCCGGAGCGACCCAGGACGCGGTGACCGCTGCGCACGGATGCCTGTGTGTGGTGGGTTTATTGCTAGGCGAGCCCCCGGGCTCTGCTGCACACGCGTCCTGCCTGGCCCAGGGCCCTGCGCCCCTCCCCGCCCACGGCGCCCGCCGCGCACCCCAGGTCGGATGCGTGGCGCCTTCCCTTCCCTGTGGCATTTCCGAGCAGCCGCGGCCAGCAGCCACGCGTGGTGAGGTCACAGAGTCTGGAGAGTTTGTCATCTGAAAGGGCGCGTTGGGTCAGGAGGCCGCCGACCCTGGAGGTGTCTACCTGCTCACGAACCAGCCCCTGGCGGGTGACTTAGGAGAAGGCTGCTCCTCCGCGTCCCCCAGGACCCGGAGCATGTAGGTGCCCGTGTAGACGAGGAACTGGCCCAGCACCTGGGCGCCGTAGGACAGGAGCCGCAGCAGACTCCTGCAAGAGAGCAAGGCGGGACCCCTGAGGAGCACGGCCACCGCAGGAGCTGCACTGCAGGCCAGGCCAGGCGCCACTCCCAGGAGCCAGGCGGGGCGGGGCTGTCCCAGCAGCCAGGGGGGACTTGCTGAACTCCCTCAGGTCAGGCGCAGGAGGAGTCAGGCCAGGAGGTCTCAGGACACGGGAATCGTGGCCCTACCACCAGTGTCTTAGTGGGCTAGGACAGGCCACAACTCTTCTGCATGGGCTGTTCCCATAGCTGTGGGGAGGACAAATGTGGCCCTGTCCTGGTCTAAGTCCTAAGGCTGAGCCAGTGCCATTTCAGACTTAAAAAAGAAAGAAAGAAAACATGTAAGTCGAGTTCTTATTCTCCGCCTAGTCCCAAACCATAAAGGATTTTAGCCAGTTTTTTAAATTCCATCACTCCACAAGATGGCAGCAGGACTGCCCTGGCTGAATCTGTGCCCTGGGGATGGGTCCCCCAAACCTGGGCCAGGAGAGCCCACTGCCCTGGGAGGTGGTGCCTCTGATGGGGGGGCTCTGCCGAGTTCTGCGGCTGCTCGCGGTGCCCTAGCTGTCAGAAGACAAGAATCACCACAGCGCTGAACGTGGTGGCCACGCCTGTGATCCCAGTGACTCGGGAGGCCGAGGCAGGAGGATAGCAAGTTCAAGGCCAGTCTCTCGGCAAATTTGTGAGACTGTATTAAAATAAAATAAAAAGGGCTGGGAGTGTAACTCAATGGTAGAATGCCCCTGGGTTCAATCCTCAGGGTTTTTTTTTTTTTTTTTTTTAAACCAACAAGGAGGCTGAATTTGTCACTCAAGGTGGGATTTTGGGTGAGGCTCATTTTCTCCATTACATATTTTCCAAGTTGTTATAACTCTCCCACTTTAAAAATGCAAACAACTATTTGCTCCCATCTCAGCCCAAAAAGCAAGCTCCGCTGGGGGTCGAGATCTGACCATGACCACGGGAAGCAGCCTGGGAGCCGGCCACTGCTGGTTCGGGTAACGTGGCCGCAGGGAGCCCGCAGGCCCCAGCCCACCTCGCCCAGGGCCAGGGTCAGGGGAGCAGGTGGATTCCCAAGCCCTCTCCTGGCCCAGTGCTGTCCTACGGTGACGGCACAGAGAAGGAACCTGTGTCCTCAGCGGGCCACAGCAGGCCTGCCCCAGGGGTGCAGAGAGCAGGGGATGGCGGCAGTGCGGCTCCAGACCACCGCGACTGCAGCCACCGGCCAGCCTCCCCAGCTCGCCCTCCTCGGGATGTCAGAGGGTGTGTTTTTCTTTCTTCCTTTTTTTCTTCTGTGGTACTGGGATTGAGCCCAGGGGTGCTCCACCACTGAGCCACATCCCCAGCCCTTTTAATATTTTGAGACAGGGTATTGCTAAGGTGCAGAGGCTGGCCTTGAACTTGTGATCCTCCTGCCCCAGCCTCCCAGTCACCACGGGGTGAGCAGCTTCAGTGTCACGAGCTCCCATGGCCATGGGCAGCCTCGCCACAGGGGCAAAAGCAACAGGAACAGTTGCATCTTAGAGGTGTTCTACAAAATTCTGGGGTGGCAGGCTTCGGCACCTGGTGGGGACTCCGTTTTCATGAGATCACAGTGTAGCTCTACAGGTGGCTGCACTTGAGCCTGCGGGACCCTGAGGAACCGCTCACGTTAAAGACGAAAGGCGGAAGCGCAGAGAAGTCGAGCAAGCTGTGAGGCCACAGGCTGCTTCCTCAGGAGGGCTGTGGCTGTCCCTCCCATTCCAGGGGCTGTGGCTGTCCCTCCCATTCCAGGGCCCACTCTGGCCATGGCGAGGAACACGGGGTTCCCTCTGGACACGCACAGTATGTTCAGATGGGCCTGCCACGGTCAGGGCGAGGGTGCCCCAAAGCCCACGGGCTAAAGGCAGGATACCCCCAGCGATGCTACTGAGGGGAGGTGGAACCTACAGGAGGAGGGCCTGGCGGAGGCAGTGAGGTCACTGGGGCCAGGGAATCTTGGGACCACAGTATTCCTCGCTCAGTCTTCACGTCCCAGGCCCCGGGGGGAGCGGCCGCACTCACACAGGCTCCGTGGCAATAGGCAGCCTCGCCCCAGGGGCAAACGCGACGGGAACAGACGCAGTCTACAGGGTCTGCGAGATCCCATGAATTCTAAGGGGTCCCATATACAGGGTGACGGGGTAATGGTCTTTGAAGGGAGAAAAACCTGTTTTGGATTGACTTTGTGTTTTGTGAATCATTCTGGTCAAGATGTGAAAGTGCTCCGATGAAACAAGGACAGGGGACACCTGGGACAGCAAGGCCAGCAGGGAGGGCACAGGGGAGGAGGCAGGGGACACCTGGACAGCAAGGCCAGCAGGGGAGGGCAGAGGGGAGCAGGCAGGGGACACCTGGGAGAGCAAGGCCAGCAGGTGAGGGCACAGGGGAGCAGGCAGGAGACACCTGGGACAGCAAGGCCAGCAGGGGAGGGCACAGGGGAGCAGCAGGGGACACCTGGGACAGCAAGGCCAGCAGGGGAGGGCAGAGGGGAGGAGGCAGGGGACACCTGGGACAGCAAGGCCAGCAGGGGAGGGCACAGGGGAGCAGGCAGGGGACACCTGGGACAGCAAGGCCAGCAGGTGAGGGCACAGGGGAGGAGGCAGGAGACACCTGGGACAGCAAGGCCAGCAGGGAGGGCACAGGGGAGCAGGCAGGGGACACCTGGGACAGCAAGGCCAGCAGAGGAGGGCACAGGGGAGGAGGCAGGGGACACCTGGGACAGCAAGGCCAGCAGGTGAGGGCACAGGGGAGGAGGCAGGGGACACCTGGGACAGCAAGGCCAGCAGGTGAGGGCACAGGGGAGGAGGCAGGGGACACCTGGGACAGCAAGGCCAGCAGGGGAGGGCACAGGGGAGCAGGCAGGGGACACCTGGGACAGCAAGGCCAGCAGGGGAGGGCACAGGGGCAGGGGACACCTGGGACAGCAAGGCAGAGGGGAGCAGGCAGGGGACACCTGGGACAGCAAGGCCAGCAGGGGAGGGCACAGGGGAGCAGGCAGGGGACACCTGGGACAGCAAGGCCAGCAGGTGAGGGCACAGGGGAGCAGCAGGGGACACCTGGGACAGCAAGGCCAGCAGGTGAGGGAACAGGGGAGCAGGCAGGGGACACCTGGGACAGCAAGGCCAGCAGGTGAGGGCACAGGGGAGCAGCAGGGGACACCTGGAACAGCAAGGCCAGCAGGTGAGGGCACAGGGGAGCAGCAGGGGACACCTGGGACAGCAAGGCCAGCAGGTGAGGGCACAGGGGAGCAGGCAGGGGACACCTGGGACAGCAAGGCCAGCAGGTGAGGGCACAGGGGAGGAGGCAGGGGACACCTGGGACAGCAAGGCCAGCAGAGGAGGGCACAGGGGAGCAGGCAGGGGACACCTGGGACAGCAAGGCCAGCAGGTGAGGGCACAGGGGAGCAGCAGGGGACACCTGGGACAGCAAGGCCAACAGGGGAGGGCACAGGGGAGCAGGCAGGGGACACTGGGACAGCAAGGCCAGCAGGTGAGGGCACAGGGGAGCAGGCAGGGGACACCTGGGACAGCAAGGCCAGCAGGTGAGGGCACAGGGGAGGAGGCAGGGGACACCTGGGACAGCAAGGCCAGCAGGGGAGGGCACAGGGGAGGAGGCAGGGGACACCTGGGACAGCAAGGCCAGCAGGTGAGGGCACAGGGGAGCAGGCAGGGGACACCTGGGACAGCAAGGCCAGCAGGGGAGGGCACAGGGGAGGAGGCAGGGGACACCTGGGACAGCAAGGCCAGCAGGTGAGGGCACAGGGGAGCAGCAGGGGACACCTGGGACAGCAAGGCCAGCAGGTGAGGGCACAGGGGAGCAGGCAGGGGACACCTGGGACAGCAAGGCCAGCAGGTGAGGGCACAGGGGAGCAGGCAGGGGACACCTGGGACAGCAAGGCCAGCAGGTGAGGGCACAGGGGAGCAGCAGGGGACACCTGGGACAGCAAGGCCAGCAGGTGAGGGCACAGGGGAGGAGGCAGGGGACACCTGGGACAGCAAGGCCAGCAGGTGAGGGCACAGGGGAGGAGCAGCAGGGGACACCTGGGACAGCAAGGCCAGCAGGTGGGCACAGGGGAGCAGCAGGGGACACTTGGGACAGCAAGGCCAGCAGGTGAGGGCACAGGGGAGCAGGCAGGGGACACCTGGGACAGCAAGGCCAGCAGGTGAGGGCACAGGGGAGCAGCAGGGGACACCTGGGACAGCAAGGCCAGCAGGTGAGGGCACAGGGAGCAGGCAGGGGACACCTGGGACAGCAAGGCCAGCAGGTGAGGGCACAGGGGAGCAGGCAGGGGACACCTGGGACAGCAAGGCCAGCAGGTGAGGGCACAGGGAGCAGGCAGGGGACACCTGGGACAGCAAGGCCAGCAGGTGAGGGCACAGGGGAGCAGGCAGGGGACACCTGGGACAGCAAGGCCAGCAGGTGAGGGCACAGGGGAGCAGCAGGGGACACCTGGGACAGCAAGGCCAGCAGGTGAGGGCACAGGGGAGCAGCAGGGGACACCTGGGACAGCAAGGCCAGCAGGTGAGGGCACAGGGGAGCAGGCAGGGGACACCTGGGACAGCAAGGCCAGCAGGTGAGGGCACAGGGGAGCAGGCAGGGGACACCTGGGACAGCAAGGCCAGCAGGTGAGGGCACAGGGGAGCAGCAGGGGACACCTGGGACAGCAAGGCCAGCAGGTGAGGGCACAGGGGAGCAGCAGGGGACACCTGGGACAGCAAGGCCAGCAGGTGAGGGCACAGGGGAGCAGGCAGGGGACACCTGGGACAGCAAGGCCAGCAGGTGAGGGCACAGGGGAGCAGGCAGGGGACACCTGGGACAGCAAGGCCAGCAGGTGAGGGCACAGGGGAGCAGGCAGGGGACACCTGGGACAGCAAGGCCAGCAGGTGAGGGCACAGGGGAGCAGCAGGCAGGGGACACCTGGGACAGCAAGGCCAGCAGGTGAGGGCACAGGGGAGCAGCAGGGGACACCTGGGACAGCAAGGCCAGCAGGTGAGGGCACAGGGGAGCAGGCAGGGGACACCTGGGACAGCAAGGCCAGCAGGTGAGGGCACACAGGGGGGAGCAGGCAGGGGACACCTGGGACAGCAAGGCCAGCAGGTGAGGGCACAGGGGAGCAGGCAGGGGACACCTGGGACAGCAAGGCCACAGGTGAGGGCACAGGGGAGGAGGCAGGGGACACCTGGGACAGCAAGGCCAGCAGGTGAGGGCACAGGGGAGCAGGCAGGGGCACACCTGGGACAGCAAGGCCAGCAGGTGAGGGCACAGGGGAGCAGGCAGGGGACACCTGGGACAGCAAGGCCAGCAGGTGAGGGCACAGGGGGAGCAGGCCAGGGTGACAGGCAGGGGACACCTGGGACAGCAAGGCCAGCAGGTGAGGGCACAGGGGAGCAGGCAGGGGACACCTGGGACAGCAAGGCCAGCAGGTGAGGGCACAGGGGAGGAGGCAGGGGACACCTGGGACAGCAAGGCCAGCAGGTGAGGGGCACAGGGGAGCAGCAGCAGGGGACACCTGGGACAGCAAGGCCAGCAGGTGAGGGCACAGGGGAGCAGGCAGGGGACACCTGGGACAGCAAGGCCAGCAGGTGAGGGCACAGGGGAGCAGGCAGGGGACACCTGGGACAGCAAGGCCAGCAGGTGAGGGCACAGGGGAGCAGGCAGGGGACACCTGGGACAGCAAGGCCAGCAGGTGAGGGCACAGGGGAGCAGGCAGGGGACACTGGGACAGCAAGGCCAGCAGGGGAGGGCAGGGGAGCAGGCAGGGGACACCTGGGACAGCAAGGCCAGCAGGGGAGGGCACAGGGGAGGAGGCAGGGGACACCTGGGACAGCAAGGCCAGCAGGTGAGGGCACAGGGGAGCAGGCAGGGGACACCTGGGACAGCAAGGCCAGCAGGTGAGGGCACAGGGGAGCAGGCAGGGGACACCTGGGACAGCAAGGCCAGCAGGTGAGGGCACAGGGGAGCAGGCAGGGGACACCTGGGACAGCAAGGCCAGCAGGTGAGGGCACAGGGGAGGAGGCAGGGGACACCTGGGACAGCAAGGCCAGCAGGTGAGGGCACAGGGGAGGAGGCAGGGGACACCTGGGACAGCAAGGCCAGCAGGTGAGGGCACAGGGGAGCAGGCAGGGGACACCTGGGACAGCAAGGCCAGCAGGGGAGGGCACAGGGGAGCAGGCAGGGGACACCTGGGACAGCAAGGCCAGCAGGTGAGGGCACAGGGGAGCAGGCAGGGGACACCTGGGACAGCAAGGCCAGCAGGTGAGGGCACAGGGGAGGAGGCAGGGGACACCTGGGACAGCAAGGCCAGCAGGTGAGGGCACAGGGGAGCAGGCAGGGGACACCTGGGACAGCAAGGCCAGCAGGGGAGGGCACAGGGGAGGAGGCAGGGGACACCTGGGACAGCACAGCAAGGCCAGCAGGTGAGGGCACAGGGGAGGAGGCAGGGGAGCTCCTGGGACAGCAAGGCCAGCAGGTGAGGGCACAGGGGAGGAGGCAGGGGACACCTGGGACAGTAAGGCCAACAGAGGAGGGCACAGGGGAGCAGGCAGGGGACACCTGGGACAGCAAGGCCAGCAGGTGAGGGCACAGGGGAGGAGGCAGGGGACACCTGGGACAGCAAGGCCAGCAGGTGAGGGCACAGGGGAGCAGGCAGGGGACACCTGGGACAGCAAGGCCAGCAGGTGAGGGCACAGGGGAGGAGGCAGGGGACACCTGGGACAGCAAGGCCAGCAGGTGAGGGCACATGGGAGGAGGCAGGGGACACCTGGGACAGCAAGGCCAGCAGGTGAGGGCACAGGGGAGCAGGCAGGGGACACCTGGGACAGCAAGGCCAGCAGGTGAGGGCACAGGGGAGCAGGCAGGGGACACCTGGGACAGCAAGGCCAGCAGAGGAGGGCACAGGGGAGGAGGCAGGGGACACCTGGGACAGCAAGGCCAGCAGGGGAGGGCACAGGGGAGGAGGCAGGGGACACCTGGGACAGCAAGGCCAGCAGGGGAGGGCACAGGGGAGCAGGCAGGGGACACTGGGACAGCAAGGCCAGCAGGTGAGGGCACAGGGGAGCAGCAGGGGACACCTGGGACAGCAAGGCCAGCAGAGGAGGGCACAGGGGAGGAGGCAGGGGACACCTGGGACAGCAAGGCCAGCAGGTGAGGGCACAGGGGAGGAGGCAGGGGACACCTGGGACAGCAAGGCCAGCAGGGGAGGGCACAGGGGAGGAGGCAGGGGACACCTGGGACAGCAAGGCCAGCAGGGGAGGGCACAGGGGAGGAGGCAGGGGACACTGGGACAGCAAGGCCAGCAGGTGAGGGCACAGGGGAGCAGGCAGGGGACACCTGGGACAGAAAGGCCAGAAGGTGAGGGCACAGGGGAGCAGGCAGGGGACACCTGGGACAGCAAGGCCAGCAGGTGAGGGCACAGGGGAGGAGGCAGGGGACACCTGGGACAGCAAGGCCAGCAGGTGAGGGCACAGGGGAGGAGGCAGGGGACACCTGGGACAGCAAGGCCAGCAGGTGAGGGCACAGGGGAGGAGGCAGGGGACACCTGGGACAGCAAGGCCAGCAGGTGAGGGCACAGGGGAGGAGGCAGGGGACACCTGGGACAGCAAGGCCAGCAGGTGAGGGCACAGGGGAGGAGGCAGGGGAGCTCCTGGGGACACCTGGGACAGCAAGGCCAGCAGGTGAGGGCACAGGGGAGCAGCAGGGGACACCTGGGACAGCAAGGCCAGCAGGGGAGGGCACAGGGGAGGAGGCAGGGGACACCTGGGACAGCAAGGCCAGCAGAGGAGGGCACAGGGGAGCAGGCAGGGGACACCTGGGACAGCAAGGCCAGCAGGTGAGGGCACAGGGGAGGAGGCAGGGGAGCTCCTGGGGACACCTGGGACAGCAGAGGCCCGCGGCAGAGCACAGAGGCAGCAGGGGTGAACACCCAGGCCCCTGGTCATGCAGACCCCAGGTCGCCGCGGCCCCTACCTCAGCAAGGCCTTGGCTCCCGTGCACCGGAACTCGTAGGACACCGAGTACACCTCGTACATGGTGGCCTTCACGTTGAGACAGCCCAGGAAGTCCTTGGGGTTCAGCTTGTAGAGGTCGAAGGTGACTCTGGCGATCCCCGATTTCTTGGGCTGCCGCCCGACCGGGACGTACTTGGTGCCCTGCGTGGGGAGCAGCTGCGTGAGGGCCTGCGCCTGTGGCCCTCCGGCTGCCGGATCCTACTGTACTCCCGAGGACCTCCTGCAGCCACCGCATCTGTCCCCACCCGAGCTGAGCCAACCACTGCGGGCACGGGCACGCCCAGCACTCCCCTCCACCGCCAGGGCCCTGGGGGAGCCGGCGGGCCTCGGCCTGGACTCCAGACCAGCGGCTCCGTGCGCGGAGCTGCTGCGGCTACCGGGCTGGCTAAATCACAGGTCCCCGTAAAAGCTTCTAGAACATTCTTGTTGCAGTCATTCATCTTATTCCCTTCTTCCTACCACACAGCACCTAAGGTTGAGAGATCTGGCCGCTGTCCACCATTCAAAGCACAAGAGGCCCCTGCCCTTTTGGGGGTGAAAGTAAGTACGCATCGTCTAGGAATAGTGTTGTTATTGTCATTATAGTTATTTTCTGGCACTGTGAATTGAACCCAGGGGCGCTTAACCACTGAGCCACATGCCCACCCCCTTTTATTTCTTGAGACAGGATCTCACTAGGTTGCTTAGGGCCTTGCCGAGTTGCCAAGGCTAGCCTCAAACCCGCGGTCCTCCTGCCTGAGCCTCCCGAGTGCTGGGACTGCAGGTGTGTGGCACTACGCCTGCGTAGGGAACACCGTGTTAAAAGTGGCCCGACCCATCCCCCGCCACAGCTTGTATTTTTTTTTTTTTTTTTTTTTTTTTTTTTTTGTGGTACCGGGGATTGAACTCAGGGACACTCGCCCACTGGGCCACATCCCCAGACCTTTTTTGTATTTTATTAGAGACAGGGTCTTACTGAGTTGCTGAGTGCCTCGCCATTGCTGAGGCTGGCTTTGAACTCGCGATCCTCCTGCCTCAGCCTCCCAAAGTGCACCACCGCGCCTGGCCACAGCTTGTTTGATGGCCTCAGATTTCTTTCTGACTTCAGAAGCTGTCATCAGACTCCCTAAACGTCTTCCTCTCATGCTGGTCTGAAGCCGAGAGGCCCACACAGAACTGACCCTCGTGGCCTGCTGTGGCATGAGCTTTCTATGACCCACTGGTGGCTAAGGCAGAAGGAAAGGACTGGGGCCTCCATCTTCCTTCAGGGCATGGAGGCTGCTTCCTCGGGGTCCTGAGGCCCACCGGGGGACCCCTGGCAGCCGCTGCTTGCTGGAAGTCCTCATCTGGTTCATGCAAGGACCAAGGCCTGTCAGGCAGGGAGGAGGGACGATGGCAGGGAGGAGCCAGGTCCACCCAGGGAAGGAGGAGGCGCAGGCCTGGGTGCAGCTCATCAGGGAGCCTGAGCTCTGTGTCCTCGGGCCCTGGTTCATCCCAAGGACTCCACAGGCCCTCGGCTGCCCTTGAGGGGACCTGCCCACTCCCCAGGGACTGTGCCTGTCACTCAGCTGCTTCCTGGGCCACCCCTGGGGACCGCAGACACGTCACCTTCCCCAGCCCTGCACAGGCACCCCATGTCTCACTGACACACAGACACACCTTCCCATTGTCAAGGCCCGTCACCAGAGAAGCCACACGCTCACAGGCCCTGGCCCTGGCGCCTGCGCCCGCTGGGTGGGCACGGCCGTCCTGGAGGGGCAGAGGCCTGGTCTCCCGGCCCAGGCGGCTGCACCCCTCAGCTGTGGCCAGCCCCGCCCGTCGGCCTCTGCCCCTCACTCCGGCTCTCCCGAAGAGGACCTGGTGCCGACACTGGCCTCGCTGCAGTGGCCAGGACACTCTCCCACCCCAAGACCCTTCCCTTCTCACCTCCCCCGAGCCCCGAGGGTGACAGTGTGGGGGCCGTTGTCTGGCTGCCACACCCCTCTGGAAGGAAGAGCTGTGCAGCCCAAGATCGCCTCCCAGAAGGTCACCAACACATCCCGACACACACACGTGTACACACAGTGTGGTAGAAACAAGAAGACCCAAGCCACACTCGAGGGCCCACCGTCTCAAGAGGACGCGGCCTTTCCCCGTCCTTCCTTTATATTTAGCACACGTGCATCTCAAACATTATGCCTGCCAACTGTGCATGTTTTTAATTATATAGATGGACTGACACGTAGGCTTCAAGTGCGTCTAGGAACACCCGGCGTTGCTCCTGAGACCCTTTCAGAGGTCGTGGGGCGGAGCCATCTCCATGGTCAACGCAGTGGTGCAGCCAGGCCTCGTGCGCTCTCGCGGTCCTGAAGCTCCCTGCACGCGCAGGGCACCAGCACTGTTGTCTTTTTGGTGCTGGGAATCGTGTGTGCTACCCTGTACCTACCGCAGCACTACACAGGTAGCCCCATGGACTGGGTCACACCCAGGGCACTCTGCCACTCAACTGTGTGCTCAGCCCTTTAACAACAACAACAACATTTTTTTTAGAATTTTGAGACAGGGACGCACTGAATTTCCCAGGCTGGCCTCAAACTCCTGATCCTCCTGCCGCTGCCCTGAGAGGCAGGATTACAGGTGGGCACCATCGTGCCCAGCCTAAATCAATACTTCCACAAAATACTGGGAGAAAGACCCTCTCCAAGTTCAAGGCAGCCTGATGGACTCAGGTCACAGAGGAGCCAGCTTTTCTGGGACCTCCTCAGACTCCACTATGACTAACCTTTCTGAAACCACCACTTGGTGAGTTTTGGTACAGTATCAAAGAATATCCCAAATGATGTGAAAAGTCAGAATCCTGCTCCCTTTTCCAGCTTCGTATCAGTGTCAGGCCAGACTTCCATCCAAACCACACATCCCTTGGGTTCTGTCCCCAGTACCCCCCCCCAAAAAAAAAAGTGACTTAAGTTAACTTGTATTGGGTGCTCTCCCAATAGCACATGATATTAATTTTAATGAATTAATATCTATTTTTAAATTCTTTTTTTCCTTCTTTTTTTAAATTTTTGGCACCAGGGATTGAACCCAGGGGTACTTAACCATTGAGGTGCAGGCCTTTTAAATATTTTATTAAAATATTTATTAGCCCTTTTTAATATTTTATTTAGAGACAAGGTCTCACTAAGTTGCTTGGGGTCTCACTAAATTGCTGAGGCTGGCTTTGAACTTGCAATCCTCCTGCCTCAGCCTCCCGAGCTACTGGGATTACAGGTGTGTGTGCCCCTGGGTTCAATCCCCAGTCCTGAAAAAAAAAAAGTGAAACCTCTGATTGACAGATCTCTATTAACTACACTGACACATACAAACAAAAGCTACTTGGGATCCTCATTGGTTTTAGAAGCAGAGAGGACCTGAGGTCAGGAGGTTTGAGGGCGACTTGGTTAATGTACCTCCTTGGTGTTTGCACTCAGCACTGTCGAGGTGTGTCCTGGGAGCCAGCAGCTGTGCTGAACACATGTTCAGGTTTTGTTTTTCTGCTGCTGGGGATGGAACCCTGGGCCGGGTGCATCCTGGGCAGGTGCTCTACACTGAGGACCCCCTCCAGCCCCAGAGCATAGCCAGAGACCACTTCCAATGCTGCCACCTACTGGTGACGCGGGTGCACTTATGCGTAGGTCTGTTGTGTGGGGCCAGTCCCCGGAACGCCTCTAGGGATGGAGTTCCTGAGTGCTGGACTGAGCCTCCCTCCTGGGATGAAGGAAAATTCTTTGCAATACCTGTGGTGGCAGTATAGGAGCATTTGCTGGCCACATGTTAAAAATGGAAAAAAAACCTAAAGTCTAGTACCAAAGCTGGCAGTGCGATCTTACGGTGGTCTTGACCTAACTTTTCCTGCTCTCCAATGCAATCAAGCACCTTCCTCTGCTCGTGACTGTCCATTCTGGAGATGCCTGTCCCTGCCGTCCACTTTCTAACTGGACGGTTAGTTGTCTGCACAATTGTTTGACGTGAATTCCTCACACTTGCTGAACAGTCATCCTCTGCTGGGTCTTGTTGAAAACGCCCCCTGCCCACTTTGTGGCCTGTTGTTTTATTTCCTTTATGGTGGCTCTAAAACAATGCTGGGGACGGAACCCAGGGGTGCTTAACCACTAAGCCACATCCCACCCCTTTTCATTTATTTTGAGACAGGGCCTCTCTAAGTTGCTGAGGCTGGCCTTGAACTTGCGATCCTCCTGCCTCAGCCTCCCAGGTAGCTGGGATCATAGGGATGCACCAACGCCCCTGGCCTTGCCTGGCCTTTTATGATCACCTCTTGTTCCTTCTCACGGTGAGTTATCTTCTATCTGTTTGGGAGAGTTTTCCTTTTATTTCTTTTTTTGTGTTACTGGAAATTCAACCCAAGGTTGTTTTACCAACCACTGAGCTATATCCCTAGTTCTTTTTGAGACAGGGTCTTGCTAAGTTGTCCAGTCTGGCCTCTAAATTGTGATCCTCCACCCTCAGCCTCCCAAGTCACTGATATTACAGATGTCTACCACTGGGTCTGGTGGAGAGTTTTGTTTTTTTTTTAAATATTTATTTATTTGCTTTTAGTTGTACACAATGCATTTGTTTCTACGTGGTGCTGAGGATCCAACCTGGGCCGTGCACATGCTAGGCAAGCACTCTACAGCTGAGCCACAACCCCAGCCCCTGGTGGAGAGTTTTTTTTTTTTTTTTTTGTACCGGGGATTGAACTCAGGGGCACTTGACCACTGGGCCACATCCCCAGCCCTTATTTTTGTATTTTATTAGAAGCAGGGTCTCACTGAGTTACTAAGTGCCTCGCCATTGCTGAGGCTGACCTTGAACTCGCGATCCTCCTGCCTCAGCCTCCCAAAGTGCTGGGATTACAGGCGTGCGCCACCGCGCCCGGCTGGTGGAGAGTTTTAAATACATTATTTTATACTTTGTATCTTATGAATCCAGCTTCTGAGGTCTCCGCAGCCCTGACTTTATTATTTCTGCTCACTCTTCCCTGTGGCGCTGGGGAAGGAGCCCACAGCCCTGCGTGCTGGCTGGCCTTGCTCACGTGGACGCAGTGCTCTGTCCTGTGCTTTGTGTTTGGGTGGTGAACTCCTTGCTAGAACTTCAGGAATGGAGGCTCCTTGAGGCCGGGGTCAACCTTCCTTCCCTCTGTTCCTGCTGGTTACCTTGGGGCACCATCTGCCAGGGCCACTGGGCTCGGGGAGGGCCTACTCACTGCATAAAGAACATCCAGTGACCGAGCTCCCGACCTCCGGGCCTCCTCCCAGCTCCTGGCTGGAGTGGGCCAGCAGGGCCTGACACTTACGAGGGCAACAGGAGGCCACAGGTGCTCAGGAGACCTTTGCAATGCCCTGGTTCACGTGGCCTTCGACACCTGACCCGGGTCAGCCCCAGCCGTTCTCCTGTCCTCCCAGCTCGTGTTAACACTGAAGCGCTTGGTTCCTGAGGCGGACGGGGCCACAGTGGAGGCCCGTGGGGGGTCCTGGGAGAGACCAGCTGCAGGGTTTCTTTCTTCCCTGGATTCTGGCTCCCACCAGGATCGTAGCCTCCAAGACATTTTGTTTCTTGTTGCCCAAGCTGGCCTTGAACTCCTGGGCCCAAGTGACCCTCCTGCTCAGGCTTCCACGTGGCTGGGACCACGGGTGCCCGTCACTGTGCCCAGATTTCTTTCTTTTTTTTTTTTTTTTAAGATTTTTTTTATTTGTAGGTGGACACAATATCTTTATTTTTATGTGGTGCTGAGGATTGAACTCAGTACCTCAACACACATGCAAGGCAACTGCTCTACCACTGAGCTACAGCCTCAGCCCCTTTATTTCTCTTTTTTGAAGGTCAGCTAGGGATACAGAAAGATGTTTTAATATTTTGCTTTATATTTTATTGTTCTTGAGATGTATAATTTATGGTTCTTCCAGAAATAAAAGCCTTCATTGTAGCTCACTTTGCTGAATCTCTCTCCACACTGCTATGGTTTGGATCTCGAAAGTCTCCCAAAGGCCCTTGTGTGAAAGGCTTGGTCCTCAGGGTGGCGCTATTGAGAGGTGGGGGGGCCTTGGCGAGCCCTCAGGTCCCTGGGGGGCGTGCCCTCTCTGCTCTCTGGCTGGTGGCGAGCAGGTTTGCCCCTCCATATTGGCCCAGAGGAACGAGGCCAATAGGTCCTGAACTGGAACCTCCAAGACTGGGACCCAAGATGAACCTCCCCCTTTGAAAACCAATCATCGTGGACACTGTGACATTTAGTTGGCTGCGTCAGCGTGTCTAGCCTCCTGGGGACCAGGCCATCCACAGTCACCAGGTCACATCTGTTGCTTTGGCAGGCTGTAGCTACTCCCTGGCCAAAGCCTGTTCCTTGGAATAACATTTTAAAACTGATCACAGAGCCCGAGTTTCCTCGAGCACCCAGGAGCCTCTGAGGGTGGCGGGTGCAGCTGGCAGACAGAACCAAGCACGTCAGAAGGCGCTCAGGTTGGTGCCAGGACAGGGCAGGCCCGCAGGAGCTCCGACGGCAGGGCTGCTCTTACCTGCGTCCACTTCTGTCCTTTCTCCAGGATCATGAAGTGTGTGTTGTCCCCCAGGGTCTGGAAGAACTCCTCCGTGTCCACCACCGTGCCGTCCTCCTCCAGCACCAGCGTGACCAGCCCAGCTGTGATGACCAGGGCGTCCAGGGTCTAGGGCAAGCGGGGCAGAGACGGCATGAGGTGGACCTTCCCGCTGGACCACCCAGTGACATTTGTGATGTCATGGTTTTCAGAAGTGTTGGCTGATCTGAATATTTGAATAAAGTATTTTTTGATAGTCTTTTTTTTTTTTTGAGACAGGGTCTTGCTGTGTTCCCAGGCTGGCCCCAAACTCCTGGGCTTAAAGGCCCGCCCTGCTTCAGCCTCCTGGTAACTCCCGCCACAGGCACGGGCCACCAGGCCTGGCTTGGATACAATTTTAATGGTAAAGAGATGCACTGACTGGTGTCTATGAGTCAGTCTTTGTCCTGAGAAAGAGATCAAGATTTAAACGGCACCACCTTCCTACGGGACACGGGTAAGTGACCACACTAAACATGCGTGATCTGTGGCCACCCGGCGGTCTCCTCTGGGTGGATCAGCGCACGCTCGCTTCCCGTGCCCAGGGCATCTGGGAGTCGCGCTTTCCGAGAGTCGAGCGCTCCTCCTTAGTCGGTGCTCGGGGACAGTGTTGTTTCCACTGAGGACTGTCCTATCCTGCCTTTTAGAACGCAGCCCAGACTCCCCGAGTCCCTGCATCCTCGCTTGTCACAGGAACAAGGCCACGTTGTCAATCAGTGGCTGCTCCTGAGGCCTCTGTGCCTCATCAGGGTACAGAGACACAGTGACCGCCCATCTCGCGATCGGGACCTGCCCCACCCACTTAGGAATGCCCCCCTCAGACTCTCGAGGCCGAGAAGGACTGCCCAGTTGGACAGGAGGCCTTTCCCAGCCCTTCTGTCTTGGCTCTGTGTGGTACCACGTCCTTGGCCCCGAGCTGGCCACGGGCACCTCTCTGGACTGGCAGGAGTGGCGTGGTGCATGGTACCTTGCTGATGAGCTCCTGCAGGCTGCTGGCCATCACCCCCCGCCGGCTGCTTCGGTCGTGATTGGAGACCCGGAAAGGGCGAGCGGGGTGCATGAGGGGCGTCAGCAGGACCTTCTTGGTCTGTGATCCCATAAATGTCAGAGGCCTGAAAGTGGAGACGGAAAGAAAACAACCTTGACATTGCTCTGTGTGTGTGTGTGTGTGTGTGTGTGTGTGTGTGTGTGTGTGGTGCTGGGAACGGAACCCAGTAGTGCTCTACCGCTGGACTGCATCCCCAGTCCTCTTTAACTTATTTTGAGACAAGACCTCACTAAGCTGCTAAGGCTGGCCTCCAATTTGTGATCCTCTTGCCTCAGCCTCCTGAGTAGCTGGGAATACAGACATGTACCACTATAACTGGCTTTAGTAGAAGCTTGAAGTACATATAGAAAATGTACTTGTAGGGCTGGGGATATAGCTCAGTTGGTAGAGTGCTTGCCTTGCACGCACACAGCCCTGGGTTCTAATCCCCAGTACCACACGCACACACAAAAAAAAGCACCTGTAGTATTTGCAACTAAAAGAAAGAAATTCAATTGTTGCAAATTACACATACATCTCCAAGGAAGAAACAAGAAATACGCCGAATTAAAAAAACAGTTTCATCTTTATTCCTATTTTGCCAGAATTTTGAAAGTCTATGAGGTGATGGCTTAAGAAGAATGTTAAGGATCAAACTAAAAAAACTGGTATTCAACAAATACGGATGGGTTTCAGAATTTTTTAAAAATCCAAGAAAACAATTTCCAGCAGCCACAAAGTAGTTAAGCAGAGTTAGAGGATCAAGTTCACACAGACACACACAGAGTCACATGCACAGTACGACTATCCCAGAAATATGTGAGAGCCAGGTATCAGTCACTGTAGCAATCGACCAAGTTTTTGAAACTAACTTAGGATAAACCCAGAGCAGCACAGCCACATCGTGACTTTCTTTGGAAGAATAAGAAGGAAAGCTCTATAGGCCGGTGTCACGTGTCACTCTGGAGTAAGCACCACATTTTCCACAGAATTAAGACTATGTGCCTAACACTGAGCTAGGCTGAGGCTCTCCCATGCCACACACGCAGGGTGGTCTTCTCTGCTGCTGGCTTGGGGGGGGCTATAGGCTGGGATGCAGCCCAGGGTCCTGCACGGGGCCGCCACGTCTGCACTGAGGCACAGCCCGGGCTCCAGCGTCCCAGCTGTGCCCGCCCACCTCGGTGATCACGTAGCGGCTGAGTATCTGGACAAACACTCCTGGGGGCATGTTTGGAAGGACAGAACACAGGGCTTCACTCTTAGGACAGCACTGTAGACGATACAAAGTGACCACTTTGCTGCTTCCCAACCCGCACAAGTCTGCCTGGATCCACTCTCTGAGGCCCGAGGCCCGGGACACCTGCACTGGCTGCCCACGCCCGTCACCTGCAGGTGGCACTTCACGCCTCGCCTGTGCCTGTTTCCCCAGCTAGACTGGCACTGCCTCACGGACAAAGGCCTCTTCTTCACATTTCCTGTGATGCTCACCTTGGGCTCGCACCCAGGTTTTAATCACATGCTGTCGGACTTGAAGCTCTGCTGATGGGCCCCGGGGAGAACTCATGACCTGCCAGGGCCCGCGGGTGACCCCAGCGCATGGTAATGAACCGACTCTCAGGAGGTCCTGCGCCGCGCCCCAGCAGCCCCTGCAGGAGGGTCTCCACGGTGGTGTGACTGTCCTGATCTCCGCGCCGTGCCAACAGACTGGCCTTCCGGAGTCAGAAGGTAGGCCAGCGTCTGTCCAGTGTCCTCGCCAGCGCCGCGCCTCCTGACTGCCCACCCGTGCCCCGCCCTGGCCAGCAGCGCCAGCTCTTCAGACCCACCAACGAGTCACCACCACGCCACAGAAGGAAAGCGTCACCCCAGCTCCCAGGTGAGAAAACCGAGGCTCAGAGTAGCTCCTCGAGGGCACCCAGGTGACAAGGGAGAGAGACAGGACGGGACGCCACCTCTGCCCCAGCCAGGCCTCTCTCCTCTCGGGTGGGGGCGGGTGCTGTCACCGCACGCCCCAGCTCCAGCCCCCAGCCAGGCCAGGCAGCCTGCCCCAGGGCACAGCCGCGTCCCCTGCACCCGCAGCTGCCTGTCCTTCCAGGTAAAGCCGCCGTGCAGCGTGTCCAGAGAGCAAAGCCGGGAAGGTGCCCGCCAGGGCTCTGGACCTGGGCCCGTCAGGACAACCTGTGGCCCGAGCAGGCGCCCACACTGGGGCAGCAGGGCCTGGCATCGGCCGCTGACCTCTCGCCTCCGTTCGAAGGAGTTGCATAGGTGTCCGTTACGCAACGCAGTGCAGGAGACTGTCACCTGCTGCCGAGCCAACAGGACACGGCCTTGTCTCTGGTGACCTGGGGATCGGGCTGGGGGGATGACCTCTCACCCTTCTCTCGGAACCTGGCTTTGTCTTCAACCTAACCACAGCAAAAAAGGTGGGGACCCTGTAGGGTCCTCGAGGTCAGCACACTACCTGGGGAGTCACCAGCTGAGCCCTCATGCTAAGAGGAGGCTCGCGTGACCAGAGGGCGGACACCGAATGGAGCTCCAGGCCAGCCCCAGACCGCCGAAGTGGCGCTGCCCACCAGGTAAGCCCTTCCAGAGAAGGGGGCCCTGGACCCCGCCTCCAGGGCCTGCCTTCTCCCCCTTCCCCCAGCCAGAAGTCACTGCTGCCAGCTGCAGGCTCTGTCCTCGAGGCCAGGGCCTGCCTTCTCCCCCAGAGCCAGAAGTCACTGCTGCCAGCCCCGGGCTCCTGGGCTCTGTCCTTGAGGCCAGCACATTTCCTACTTTCCCACAGCACCCAGCCCAGGTGGGGGCAAAGTCAGAGACAAGGGGCTGGGGTTGTGGCTCAGCGGTGGAGCGCTCGCCTAGCACGTGCACGGCCCCGGGTTCGATCCTCAGCACCACATAAAAACAAAGGCATTGTGTACAACTAAAAACAAATAAATACATATTTTTTTAAAAATCAGAGACGGCAGGCCCAGCCCCTGGTGGTCAAGGGCACAGCTGAGGCCCGGTGTCTCCTTTGAGACCGCCCACGCTCTGGTGACACAGCAGAGCCGAGGAGTTCAACGTTCCTGTTGTCTTTTCCCATCTGACGAGTGCTGGCCACCACACGTGTCCTCCCTGCCTTCTCTGCCCTGGGGATGACCACCGCTGATTAAATAAAAGGACGTGCAGTCCTTGCCCTTCCTACCTGTGGTTCTCCCTACCAGGAGCTGGCTCGCTGCTGGGGCAGACTCAGGAGGACAGGAAGAGCCACCGAGGACGTGGACACTGGATCCACCTCTCTCTCCAAGGGGCAGGAGCGGTGGAGTGCCGAGTTAGATGAACCCAAGACGCCCCGTACGCACGCACGAAGGGGTTAAATGAGCTCCACGCACACCAGGCCCCAGCGAGCGCCGGCCCTGGGCACTGCCGCCATCCCAGCTAGGAGGCGCCCCTGCGCACGGCTGGGCCAACAGCCCCTGGAAACAGAACCGTCCTGTCACCAGCCCTTGGCACGGTGCCTACAGAGTCGCTGTCCCCACCCCACCCTCCACACCCGTATTCTAATCCGTCACGATGAGAAGAGAACCACGGCAGCAGCGCGGGGTGGAGCGTGCGCAAGGCCAGGCGCCATCCCAGCGCCACCAACACCAAGACCAGGCCCAGCGGGAACCCTGCCGTCGCCTGCCCGTGAGGACAGCCGCTCCCTGCTTCCGGGGAGCGCGGCTGCCCACAGTCCCAGGAACCAGGAAGGGAACCGCTCACACAGGGAAAGTAAGGGACAGGTGTCTCGGGAAAGGCGGACTCGTGAGGAAACCGGGTGTTTCAGGAAAGAGGCGGTTTCGGGGAAATCGAGAGCATGACGGAAGTCAGGCTTCCTGGAACCTCTTCAACACCGGGCCTCAGCCATCTCCCACCGAGGGGCAGAAGGAAGCCCGTGATTTCCCTGAGGGGAGCAGGGAGTCGCCAACTTATAAACACGTGACATTCAGTGACAGAGGCAGACTGACAGAAGTGAGCCGTTTCCAGCCAGGCAGCCCCGCCCCCGGCCCCTGGCCCAGGCCGCACCTGGTGCTCCCTCTGAAGGTGTGGGGCCAGGCGGCCGCGTCGGGGTGTGCACAGGAGAGAAGTGCAGTTGTCCCTCAGTATCCTCACGGGTTGGTCTCGGTCGCCCAGGACACCAAAGTCTGAGGAGGACACTCAAGTCCTTTGTATGAAAGGATGTCACTTCTACCCATCCTCCTGAATGCCTTAAATCATCTCTAGATCACTAATAATGCTTGATACAATGTGAATTCTATGTTAATTTGTTACCCTGCATTTTTAAAGGGATAATTACAAGGAAATCTGTGCATGTTCAATACAGATGAATTTTTCGAAATATATATATATATATATATTTTTTTTTTTTTGGTACTGGGGATTGAACTCAGGGGCACTCGACCACTGGATCACATCCCCAGCCCTTTTTTTTGTATTTTATTAGAGACAGGGTCTCACTGAGTTACTAAGTGCCTCGCCATTGCTGAGGCTGGCTTTGAACTCGTGATCCTCCTGCCTCAGCCTCCCAAAGTGCTGGGATTACAGGCGTGCGCCACCGCGCCCGGCTTAGAAATATTTTTAGTTGTAGATGGACACAATACCTTTAAATGTTTGTTTTTATGTGGTGCCGAGGATCAAACCCAGTGCCTCCTAAGCTACAGCCCAGCGCCCAGATGCAATTGTTAAAATACTTTTTTCTGTCAGTGGACCTTGGGATGTGACACCGGTGGGTGTGGAGGGCCCCCTGTCTTTGGTGTCATTGCTGCGTGAGATGTCACCCAGGGACACTCGGGGTGCGATGTGACACAGGCAATAGCACATCTCAGGGTCACGTGGAGGGGCCCACCCGGCAGAACAGAGAGGACCCCGGCCAACCAGGCTGCAGGAGTGGCCAGGAATGCCAGGGAGGGAAGCAGTGAGGGCAAGCATGGCCACACAGGGAAGAGACAGAGGTGTCCCCGTGCTGCAGGGACAGTGTCCAAGGGCGCGGTGGCAGTGGAGCAAAGGTTGGCCTGTCGAGCTTCCTGCCACCACGCTCGCCAGGCTCCGCCATGCACGGATCGGAACACGCCTGCCCCAAAGCCCAGCTGCTTTCCGCAGCTCTCCCCGGCTCGTGGCCATGCTCTTACCAAACTGCCCAGGTCCTTGGTGTGACAGCGGCATTTACGGCAGGGCAATGGAGGCCTGAACACCTGGAGTATCACTCAACTAGGAATTTAGGTCCAAGCTCTCTGCTGTGAGATGTGCTGGAGGAAACTTCTTTACTAAGGTCACTAGGAAGACTGGGATAACGTGCATACTGAACTAGTGGCTGTATGAATTCTAGAGTTCCTTGCAGAGGCAAGAGGTCTAACTTTTCTGTTTTTCCTTTTTGCAGTTCTGGGGATGGAACCCAGGGCCCGTGGACACTGAAGATGCTCTAAAGAGTCACAGAAGCAGCCTTGTATGACAGGATGTCACATCTGCCCGTTCTCCGGAACACCTCAAATCATCTCTAGGTCACTTCTAATGCTTAATACAATGTGAATTCTGAGCAAAGGATGGTGTGTGTCAGCTTCATAACAAGTTCAGGACCTGGCGTGACCTATGTGAACAGCCCTGCTGTCCAGAGCTTGGCTCAGAGACCTCAGCTCCTTTCCTCACAGTGAGGCCCGCAGCTGAGCAGCAAACTAATGATAGGCAGGCAACCTGCAATTACTGAGAAGTGTCTTTTTTTCCCCCCAGTTCGCAGGGCCTTACACTTGCTAGGCCAGTGTTCTATCACTGAGCTACATCCCCAACTCTACAAGTATCTTATTTGTAAAAAAAAAAAAAAAAAAAAAAAATGCATACATTGATTAAGTTACTTCCCTAGAAAAAGCAGTTATTTGCTAATAAATGACAGTTACAGCAGGCTGCACCAGGCAGTGTAAATCAAGGATCACTGGCGGGAGGCAGAAATCCAGGAAGACCGTAATTAACAAACACAACCTTGGTTTTGGCTGTTTAGTCTGGACAGGATTTTAAAGAAGGGTGGGGAATAAGAAGTGTTTGCCTTTCAACAAACATTACAGATTGCTTTCTTCCAGTTTAGTTTGGATCGGATAGATTACAAATAATTTCAAGCCTATAGCTTTCCAAAAAAACAAAACCAAGCCAGGCATGGTCCCACACGCCTGTAATCCCAGTGGCTGGGGAGGCTGAGGCAGGAGGATCACCAGTTCAAAGCCAGCCTCAGCGATGGTGAGGCACTTAGCAACTCAGTGAGAGCCTGTCTCTAAATGAAATACAAAATAGGGCTGGGGGTGTGGCTCAGTAGTCGAGTGCCCCTGAGTTCAATCCCTGGTGCGAAAAAAAAAAAAAAAAAAAAACTACAAGAACAGTGTGTCCCCAACAAATACTCACCCTAGAATTTGCCAATCTGGTTGGAGCATGTCTTAGAAGATCAAATATTTCATTGTGGATTTTTTTTTTTTTTTTTTTTTTTTTTTTTTTTTTTTGGAATTTGGGAACCCAGGGGTGCTTAACACTAAGTTGCTGAGGCTGGCTTCGAACCTGCTATCCTCTGGCTTCAGCCTCCCAAGTCACTGAGATTACAGGCGTGCACCACCACGCCTGGCTCACTGTGTTTTGATTGCCAACACATCTTAAGCAAGCCACTTCCACCTCACATTGACCCCACAGAGACCTTCCACAGGTGCATTCTGGATTTCCATCAGTGTTGTAATGTTCAGATGCAGCTTAACTTTGAGTCTTAATTCCTCCCACCCGGAGGCAAACGGGCGCTAGGTCAGGGCACTCTGGCCACCTGGAACCCTCAGTCACCACTGACTCCTCAGTGCTCCAGAGGAAGCTGGAGAAGAGACACTTGTACACTTACTGGAAAAGTAATTCTAGGGATGTATTTCAAACCACTCAGTCCTTTCCTCCTTGGGATGGGACTGTGGGGTGGGAAGAGCTTGAAGAAAATCAGGAAAGAACCAAGGCTTTATCTTTGTGCTTAAAAGTGTTACATAGAGCCAGGTGCCTCGACACACCCTTCTAATCCCAGGAGTGGGAGGCTGAGGCCAGCCTCAACAAATTAAGGAGATCCTGTCTCAAAAATAAGGACTCAGTGGTAGAGTGTCCCTGGGTTCAATACCCAGTAAGGAAAAAAAAAGTGTTATGGTGAAGGCACGTTCCAGGTCCCGTTGTTTAGGTGAAAAGTAGCCCCAGACACTGCCCAAGAAGCAAGCCAAAGAGATGGGCGAGGAAGGTAAAACTTTCAAGCAGAAACAAAAAGAGAAGAAACTCCAGGAACTAAAATAGAAGGTGTTAGAAATCTGGCAAAGGTGAGCTGTGTGCCCGAGACTTTGGTGACCCTGATTCCACTCCCATTTAAGCCCTGGGATGCCCTGCCCCAACACCTTTGCCCCTAGAGCTGGGATGAAGAGCTGTCTTGGAGCCTGCTGCATGTTAAAGAATAAGCTTTTTTGGGGAAGGAAAAAAAAAAAGTGTTGGTGGAGAGGAAGAGTCTTTCTCATCTTCCTGGAGTCCTGTGTGTGTGTGCAACAGAGGCCAGCCAGAGAGGCCACCTTTCCATTTTGGCAGCTGCTTCTAACCCTGAGCATTCGCGCCAGCTCCCCTTTGTGACCCAGGCTGGGAAGATCCTAGAAGGTCCCTGTAATCAGATCTCCCTGCTTTCCACCCACCAGGTCTCTCTCCGCGCCCTTAAGATACACAATGGCATCTGTCACCAATGAAAACCTACATTTTAAAGCGCTCAGGGGTTTCTCCATCATTTTTTAAGTATTTGGGTGATCTTTAGAGAAACAAGACATCCCCCTTAAATCTAGAGTCGCCGACACTGCAACGTCTAGGATTTTATCAAGGGCTGGATTGGTCCATCAGGACATGCCGATAAACCCGACAGAGAGTGTGGGAGCACCTTCAAGCAGGAGCTGGCGCAGGAGCCCTGGACCTGGCGCCGAGGGACGCCTCTCGCAAACCGCACCTCGCCCACCCGGGAGGGCTCTGCGGGCGGAGGCCAGGGCCCGGCGTCAGGGACGGTTCAGCCTCCCCTCGGAGGCCAGGCCACGCGCTGAACCACAGAGGCTGTACTGACCCCTCCCCTCGCCCCATTTAGGGTCCGTCCCAGCCCCGAGAAGCCCTGTGCCCGCGCACGGTGGAGTGGTCGCCCAGGGTTCCTGGGACCCGGACCTCGTGTGTGCCCTCGGCTGCAACAACGGCAAGAAAAGCGACGACTCCCGCACTCCGCGCCGTCCCCTGTTCCGTGGACGCCCGCGCACCTCGGGAGCCCAGCCGGCACCTGCAGGGCCGGCTGGAGGAGGAGCCCCGGGGCGGCTCGGACCTGTGGGCAGCGTCGGGGCCGGTGGGTCGGGGCGGGGGACCGCGGGGCACACGGGGAGCAGGGGGGAGGGACGCGGGGCGCGGGGCTGTGCGGCACTCGCCTGAACAGGGTTCCCGCGTAGTCCCGAGCCGTCTCCATGGCGCGATCCTCGCCCGCCTCGCCAGACCGGCCCGTCTCTTTAAGCGCGGCCGCGGCCCCGCCCCGCCCTCCGCGGCCCCGCCCCCGCCCCGCCCCGCCCCCGCCCCGCCTGCCCCGCCCCGCCCCGCCTGTCCAGGCCCTTGGCTTTGGGCTTTCAGCTCAGCAAGCCCGCGGCGACCCCGAGCTCCTGCGCCCCGAGCCCCGGTCCACGCCCCTTCCGCCCCTCTAGCTGCAGAGCCCTGTGCCCAAGACCCTTAAGCCCAGGTGCTCCGCGGGCCCCGCACTGGCATTGCCAGCCTGTGTCGTTTTGCACTCCTGGGGGCTGGGCAACCCCTGTCTGCAGCACCGGCGGGGCTGTGAAAAGGCGGGGCCAGCCCGCGAGCCAGCTGTTTCCTCGCAGAGGTGAGGAAGTGGGGCAGATCCAGGCCCGCAGCCCTGCAGGTGCTCCGAGGTGCCTTGGCTTCCTTCCCGGTAAGCTGCCTTCACAGGTGTGCCAGCGCATTTGGGGATCGCCAAAAGGGCGTCCAGACGGAAGGGTAAGGCCATCGACCATCCTTGAGCTATAGGTAAGGGAGCTTCCGGAGTAGGAAGGAAAGAACAAACTGACCAGGGCCCAGAGGGACCTCTGTGCGCACGGGCCTGCGCGGTCTCCTTCTGCTGGTGCCAGGAGGCAAGTTTCACGCTCCAAAGAAGGTCGGGAAACACTGGGCTCTTTCTACAAAATTGTAGCCCAGGTCTCTTGGGCACATTAACAGGTGGGGCCGTCAGGTGATTCCAGCCTCTTAAAGATGTAGACTTCCTGGGACAGGGACTGCTAGAACCTACCTTCTTGCTTGTGGCCAAGTGAGTGACAGCTGACCTCTGTCCAGTGCTTGGTTTCCAAGGCTCCCGGGTGCTGCGGGGGCGGGGAGGGGTTCTCTTCACTCCACCTGATCACGTAAAGGTAGCCCCTCTGCTTCCCTCTGTTTGGCTCACTGAACCAATTGCTTCTCCCCCTTCAGGCTTATCCTTGCCCACAAGCCTCAGTGACTTGCAGGAAGTCAGAGCCAAAAGCAATCTCTCTGGGACAGCCCTGGCCCCAGGCCTTCAGAGGGGCATTTGCCGCTAGAGCTCTGGGCCAGGACTGGCTGGATACAGGCCGAAGAGACCATTAGCGGCTCCGCCCACTGACACCTGCAATTTGATGGATGGGAAAATGGGTCCAATCAATTTGACTCGACTTAAAAAAAAAGAACTTCTTGTGAAAAAATTCAAATATAGAGACACAGAAAGAACCCAACCATGAGCACCCTCACACCCAGCCCCGGAATCCACGTGCTGCTAACACTTTGACATATTTGTTTGTTCTTTATATTTTTATTTGAATTCCCTTCATTTTAGATCCTTCAACTTGCATTTCTGTAAGAAAAAAAGGAAGTTCTCATAGCTGGCTCTAGTGGCTCGATCATTCCTATCGAAGTTAAAATGACATCCTGAAACATCCAATCCTCAGTCTACAGCCGAGCTCCCCAGCCTCGGGGCTCCTGGACCTGAATGTCCAAGGCAATGCCATGGGCCTGGGGGAGGGGGCACCCTGTCTGGTCCAGAGCAGGGAGGGCAGGGTCTTGGAGGGTGCTCATGCACCAACAACCAGGCCGGCAACCAGTGCCGGTGCGCATGAGTTCCTAGGACCCTGAGAGCAGTCTGAGCCAGAGGCTTCTGGGAGTGCCTGTGAGTGAGTGGCGTTGCGCTGCTGCTCCTAGCCCGCTGCTCCTAGCCCGCTGCTCCTAGCCCGCTGCTCCTAGCCCGCTGCTCCTAGCGCTGCTCCTAGCGCCGCTGCTCCTAGCCCGCTGCTCCTAGCCCGCTGCTCCTAGCGCTGCTGCTCCTAGCCCGCTGCTCCTAGCGCTGCTCCTAGCCCGCTGCTCCTAGCGCCGCTGCTCCTAGCCCGCTGCTCCTAGCGCTGCTCCTAGCCCGCTGCTCCTAGCGCTGCTCCTAGCCCGCTGCTCCTGCTCCTAGCCCGCTGCTCCTAGCCCGCTGCTCCTAGCGCCGCTGCTCCTAGCCCGCTGCTCCTAGCCCGCTGCTCCTAGCCCGCTGCTCCTAGCGCTGCTCCTAGCCCGCTGCTCCTAGCCCGCTGCTCCTAGCCCGCTGCTCCTAGCCCGCTGCTCCTAGCGCTGCTCCTAGCGCTGCTCCTAGCCCGCTGCTCCTAGCCCGCTGCTCCTAGCGCTGCTCCTAGCGCTGCTCCTAGCCCGCTGCTCCTAGCCCGCTGCTCCTAGCGCGCTGCTCCTAGCCCGCTGCTCCTAGCGCTGCTCCTAGCCCGCTGCTCCTAGCCCGCTGCTCCTAGCCCGCTGCTCCTAGCGCCGCTGCTCCTAGCCCGCTGCTCCTAGCGCTGCTCCTAGCCCGCTGCCTGCACAGAGGAGGCGTTTGCCCAGCGCGTCCGCGTCCGAGAAGTGACACGGAGCTGAGGCAGCCGTCTCCCGCCCCACCAGGGTCGCACATCACTTGGAGAAAGAGCCCCGCTCCAAGGAGCACACTGCAGGGGAGCAGGCGGGTGGGCGGGGTGGAGCCCTGGAGACGCACAGCCGACTGCCCGCCTGACCGTGCTGGCGCAGCAGGGCTCGGCAGAGGTCCCAGAGTGGCCGGGCAGACCTGCACTGCAGAAGACCACTCTGGTGGCAGGAGGCTGGACTAGGTGGGGGGCATCTGTGGGTGATCCAAGTGAGAGACTCAAGGGGAACTCTGGGCACTGACGGTGGGCAGGGCCAGGGCCAGCCGGGAGCCAGGAGACGTGGCCCGGACATGGGGGAGACAAACGGGAGCAGCCAGAGTGGACGCTGGTGGGCCCAGTTTGGTGGCTGGGGAGACGGTGATGCCTTCCAGAGGAGAGGAGCACAGGGCGGGCAGGTCTGGGTGAGAGTGGCGACTGCTGAGGCTCTAGGCCTGCCCCTCGGCTGGACGGAGCGCTGGCCCCATGCTCGAGAGGCCGGGCTGGACGCGAAGGCCCTGCACACCTGCGGCTGCCACGGGCGTCTGGGCCAGGGGAGGGCGTGTGGAGGGAGGAGGCGGCAGGGGGCTCCTGTGCGCCAAGGGCCTTGCTGCAAGCAAAGGGCAGGAGCCACGCCTGCCCCTGGGTGGCCTGGCGGGAGGGAGGGCACCTTCTAGCAGGTACCGTCCCTGTCACTGACAAGTCCCCCCACGTCACTTACGTGAGCCAGCCCACTCAGCAGACATCTGCCGAGCGTCACACTGGTCACTTCCCACCCCAGTCCCTTCTCTGGCATCTCTGCCCAGCCCCGGGCACCAGGAGGCTGTCCCAGGGCGGCCGGGAGGTCCTGGCCTTGGGCTTCCAGTTGGTCTCCCTCACGGGAGGCACTTGTAGACTTTTTAAAACGAAAAACAATTGTTTTGCAGAGTAAGACACGCGTGTTTAAGTGCACAGATCTTCAGTGTACAACTCACAGAAATTTTATTTTTAGAAACAGATCAAGACCCAGAATATTTGCAATACTCAGGAGGCAACTCCTGTCCCTTGGCCACAGGCTGGGTGACAGCAAGAACTGGAGTGCACTTCCACAAAATTGTGGGGCATTGGTTGTGGACAAACAACTAAAACGTCTCTTCCCATCTGCTGCCTGAGGAGATTGGGCACGGCAATCAGGAAAGAGGAGCTGGGGGTCCCGTGGTTGTGCTTGGGGTCAGGAAGGCCAGGGCTGTGGGGGGCAGGAGCCCACTCCCACTGAAGCCCCAGGCTGGCACGTGTGATGGCTCGGGAGGGTCCCGCAGGAAGCCAGGGCACCATCCCACAGCCACGATGGGGAAGAGAGAGGCCAGGCTGTACTCTGAGTGGGTCAGCCGCTCAGAGGGGCGAGCCCCTAGTCTGAGGTCAGGCGTCCTGAGGAGTGTGCCCGTGACGCGAACAGCAGGAACTGAGAAGCCACCTGTCCCCGCCGTGGCACCACTTGAAGCTGGAGCCCTGGGTGGGGTGGGGGGTCTGTTGGAGAGCAAGACTGGAGGAGCCAGGGTGGTCAGGACACCCCAGGGAGCCCTCGGTCAGGACAAGTGTCTCTCCAGCGAGCTTAAAGGCAAGAGTGCCTTGGAATTCTAAAATAGATGTTAAGATTTCACATTTTCTTGCAGAGTTTGCGTTAAAATATTGGGCCTGGGGAAGTAGCTAAGTGGCACAGCGCTTGCCTGGTGTGCACGAGGCCCTGGGTTCTGTCCCCAGCACCGCAGGCAGGATAAACCAGCAAGAGCACAAACAAAACCTACAAACCAAACAAACCCAGAACTCCATATTGAACCTATGTGCCTGTGACACTTACTAGGCCCCTCACGCAGCAGGTGGTGACCTCCTGGGGTCCAGGGTCTACCATCTTCTGAAGGTAGAGCCACTTTTTCCTTAAAGACTCGTGTAACCCCCAACTGGCTGCTAACACTGGGTTCCAGCAAGAGCTCGTCCGCTGTTAGAACCTGGGACAGGCCCCTGGGGGCAGGCCTGTTTGTGTTGCCTCCCCGCCAGGCAAGGGCGCCTGCCTCCCTCAAGTACAGGAACAAAGGTGAGGTTCTCCTGTGCCGACTCCAGTTTGAGGTTGTTTTCTTTTTCTTTCCAAAGAAAGTGCCCAAAGAATCCTGTGCTTCTGGGCCGGTCCCAGGCCTTCCCCACTGGGCAGAAGGGCAGAGCAGAGCCTTGCTTCAGGCAGAGTGGCCAGCGTGGGCCACAGCATGTCTGCGGAGCCAGCACCGCATTTCGCACAGCGTCCTGGTCTCTGTAAAAGGTTTTAGTAAAATTTTGACAATGTAAATAATATGTAGATACTGCATCATAATTGGCCATTTTTATGAAAACATAGGGATAAATCCAAAATCTTCTTGGCCTGTGGCCACCAATTCTGGCCCCTTTCCTACTAAACTCCTCAGCTGAATCCTGTGCTTTTTCCTGTGCTATATGTGTGTGTGTGTATGTGTATATAGAGAGAGATATATAACTACATACATACATACATATTACACACACACACTCCATGTGATATTATAGTTTGCTTACATAAATGGTATGTCATGTTCTGTAACTTACTTTTTCATGTGACAACATGTAGCTCCATCAGTACTCTTGGACTAACTTGTCTTTTTAACCACTGCATAGTATTTCACAGAATGTAATCACATCATTAACCTTACTCCTATTGTTGAACATTGGAGATGGTTCCACTTATTCATTAGTATAAGCAGTGCTGTACTAAGTGTTCTTGTAAATGCATGGTTGTGTCACTGGGCTATGATACCAAGAAATGGAATTGTTAGATTTTTAGGATGTGTACAGTCAGCCATTTATATCTGTGGTTTCTGCACCCAAGGATTCAACTAACTTTGGATCAATAATATTTGGAAAAAAAACTGCATCTGTACTGAACATGTAGTGACTCTTCCTTGTCATTATTCCCTAAACAACATGGTATAACAACTGTTTGCACAGTAGTATATGATGTCAGGCATGGTAAGTAATCTAGAGTCTACGGAGGGGTGTGTGTGTGTGTGTGTGTGTGTGTGTGATATGCAAATACTGCACAATTTTACAGTAATGGACTTTAGCCTCTGCAGATTTTGAGACCAGTGCCCCAGGACAGTCACCACTGGGCCACTGTGTGCTGTGCATGCCCCTGCCCTTTCTGGCGATGGAGACTGACCCCAGGGACCCTCTACCGCTGAGCTACCCCTCTAGCCTTTCTACTTTATTTTTTTGAGATGGGGTCTGGCCAAGTTACTGGGGCTGGTCTCCAAATTGCAGTCCTCTTCCACAGCCTCTTAGCGGGTGGGTTCATAGGGTGCCCACCACAACTGACCGGCCCCACCTTTCTGAAGGTTCATGAGAACAACCCCAGGGGTTTGGGCCTGGTGGTGCTGCAGGCCCTCTCCCCGGGGAGCCGTGGGGGCAACCCCGAGTTTGGCCGAAGGAGCGAAGGAGCACGCTCCCGTGCTGCCTCCTCCCAGCTGCACTGTCACCAGACTCGGCAACGGGACAGCTGCTCCTTGTGCCTCCTTTAAACCTGAGCCCGTGACTGGCGCCACCTTTCCTGCTCTCCCCTCCACTTCTCCCAGCGCTGAGGACAACCCGTGCGGGGCTCCTGCCTGCTGGACAAGGGCTCCTCCTCTGAGCCACATCCCCAGCCCTCTTCAGTTGTGAGACAGTCTCACTAAATTGCTGAGGCTGGCCTTGAACTTGTGATGCTCCTGCCTCAGGCTCCCAAGCTGCTGGGGTCACTGGAGTGGCCACTGCACCAACGTTGTCTATTCTTTATTAAAGACATTTGGGAAGAAACCACCAGCACTGGCCAAGGTGTGGCGAGGTGGGGACCCGTCCGGGGAGTGGGACCCGTCCGGGAGTGTGACTCGTCCAGGTCTTGGAAAGCAATCTGGGAACCCGTCACCAACGGGAAAGCTGACCACCTGTCTGCGCTCTTAACTCCATTCGGACACTACTGAGGCAGCTGGGGACGCCGGTTCTGTCTTCTCCGTGGAGTCACTGGCGAGTTTCCTGCAGAACGGGAACCAAGGCGGGGCGGGGCGGGGCGCAGGCTCCCGTCCCTCTCCTGGGTCTGGCTGCGGCCTCCAGCCCGGGGCCCTGCCCTGCCTGCTGCCTTCCCTGTACCAGAACGGCCCCTCTTCACCCAGCCACAGGCTTCGGCCCTCTTGGGACCTGCAGTGGCCGCAGCCTAGCCTGCGGGGCGGTCCTGGGCCTTGCAGCCAGAGGCCCAGGCTTCCTGGGAGTCGGGTCCCCCACCCAGGGGCACACCTCTCTGGAGCCCAGGGTGCTCTGTCGGTGCCGCTGTCCTCAGGGTCAACCCTCCCTTCCTCGGTGGGGCGGGCAGGCTCCCAGGGCAGCTGCAGGCTCCGAACCAAAGGACTGTGTGCAAAAGGCCAGGTTTTGGCGGCTCAGGGAGAGAGTAGTGAATGGAGCACTTTGTTTTAAGGTAGGACACTTCATAAGTTAGTAAGCATATTTATCAAATGACATATCTGAATCCAGAGTCCAAATTTCAGAACAAGAGAGGCTTTCATAGAACAGCAATCGTGTTGGGCTGGGAATGGAGCTGAGGTCCAGCCCTTGCGGGCAGCAGGAGGCCCTCCCAGCCCAGCACCAGGGTGGAGGGGACTGCGTCCATGAGGCGGAGTGGCCCCACTTTGTTAGAGGACACTCAGGCCTGGCCTGGGAAGAGGCACTGCCCACCTTCACTTTATGATCAGCCTCTGAAACAGGAGAACCCCAGGATCGTGGGAACAGTCGCCATTTGCTGGGAGGAGGGAAAGAGTCAGAAACCAGAAAAGAAAGCTGGCTGCAGACTGCGTTCAGGCGGGCCTCGACATGAAGCAGCTCTCTGGTTCACAAACTGCATCCTGGGCCTGCGGCAGCTCAGTGGTAGGCTCCTGCCTAGCAGCACAAGTCCCTGGGTCCCCTCCCCAGCACCGCAAGAAAACAAAACAGCGATAAATCCTAATCAATGTCTTCCTCAGCCCCTCAACTTTTTCTATTAAGTTTGCGATTTCTAACAATCACTCAGCACATGGATCCATAATTATAGCCAAAAGTGGAAAAAGAAAGGAAAAAAAGGGGGGGTAGTTTAGTGCTTCCTGGGTGTGAACTTGAACTTGATCATACAATGTTCTCTTTACCCATGTAAAGTAAAAGGAAAGGATTAAATAAGGCCTTGTAAAAGACTCTTAGGCACTGCTTATAGTCGCAGCAAAATCCCTCAGAACAAGCTGGGATTATTTCAGTACCAGAGCACACCTTGTCCTGTCAGCCTACAGCGTGCACCCACGTAACACCAGCTCCCAGGGTCCCAACCAGAATCGTGGCTTTGCTTACACAGAGCCGTTTCTGGGACGCTCAAGAAACTGCGGACAGCTTAGCCTCGGGGAGTGGGCTGGGAACTCGGAGACCAAAGGGAGAGGAAACCGAGTTCTATTCTATGACCCTTTATTCCTTTTAATTTAAACCAATGCAAAATATTAATTGGTCGTTTTTGAAGAATGAGAACAGGATGCTGTTCAGTTGCTTCTGCGTAAATATATAAGTATAAATACGAGGAATTCTTAAAAGGAAGGAACAGGGAGGGAGGGGCCGAGTCAGTCCCGCGGGGAAAGAGGTCTTCTTGAACAGATGGGGCTGCCACCCGGGAGGGCCCTGCAGACACCGAGGAGGCTTGGTCCCCTCACGACAACTGCGAAGACTAGCGCAGGATGGTGCTGGGTCTCCACGTGGGACCAGAAACACAAAGCTCACAGCCACAGACAAGGGCTGTCACCACAAGTTAGGGACGATGAGAATCTCCTGGACACGGTACCAGAAAACCCCTAGCCATAAAACAAAAGAAGGCAAACTGGACTTCACTAAATTTAAAAGGTGCTACTTATCCATCAAATAATAATCTTTTTAAAAATATTCTTATTTTTTATAGATGGACACAATACCTTTATTTTATTTATTTATTTTAAATATTCATTCATTTGCTTTAGTTGTACACAATGCGTTTATTTTTATGTGGTGCTGAGGAGCGAACCTGGGCAGCATGCGTGCTAGGCGAGTGCTCCACCGCTGAGCCACAACCCCAGGCCCTATTTATTTATTTTTATGTGGTGCTGAGGATCAAACCCAGAGCCTCACACATGTTAGGTGACCGCTCTACCGCTGAGCCACAACCCCAACCCTAATCTCTCTCTCTTTTTTTAATACGAGACTCTTTATTTTTTTAAAATATTTTTTAGTTGTAGATGGACACAGTATCTTTATTTTTATGTGGTGCTGAGGATTGAACCCAGTGCCTCACATGTGCGAGGCAAGTGCTCTACCACTAAGCTACAGCCGCAGCCCTCAAATGATAACCTTAAGAAATTGAATAGCCACACTGTAAGTTGGGGAAAATATTTGCAGAAAATATATCTGAAAAAGGAATACTTAATGAACTCCTGCAAATCAACAACAGAACAATAAACAACTGAAATTTAAAAGCAGGAAAGAGACCGGGCTGGGGTTGTGGCTCAGCGGCAGAGCGCTCGCCTTGCACGCGCGTGGCCCGGGTTCGATCCTCAGCACCACGTAAACATAAATGCATTGCATTGTGTACAACTAAAGTAAATAAATAAATATTTAAAAAAAAAAGGAAAGAGACTTAAACAGTACATCCCAGCAGGAGACATACAGAGGGCCAGTTAACGCACAGAGGCACTTCCATCTGTAGTCCCAGCTACTTGGGAGGCTGGAGCAGGAGGATGCTTGAACCCAGGAGTTCGAGGCCATCCTGGGCAACACTGAGAGACCCTGCTCAAAAAAAAAAAAAAAAAAAAGAGGTGTGAAGGAGTGGCATGGCTGGTTCTCCAAGAAGACACACAGATGGCCAACAGACCATGAAAAGTGGCTCGGCTCTGCTCTTCACTACAGATGCAGACCAGGACCACAATGAGACGCCTCCTCGTGCCCATCAGGACGGCGGATTAAAACAGACAAAACCAGGACAGGAACGGTGTTGGCCATACCTGCGGACGGTGGGCCCCTCGCCCACTGCTGATGGGCACGTGCAGTGGTGTGGCTGCTGCGAACGGTGTGGTGGTCCAAGGGCCTCCTGGCTGGGCTGGGATGTGGCCCCGTGGTAGAACACTTGCCCACCCTGCTTGAAGCCTGGGGTTCAATCCCCAGCACCCCACACAACATGGGGAAAGCCCAGATGACCGGGCTGTTTCACCCTCACTGAAAGAACTGAAGGTGGGAACTCCAATACCGTGTATCAAGTTCACGGCAGCCCCAGAGGTCGGAGCAACCAAGTGTCCACCCACAGATGAACGGATCTGCAAAACGTGGCGACAACAGGGTATCACTCAGCCTTGAAAAGGAGTGAGACTTTGGCACCGCTACGACACAGCTGAACTTGATGACACCACGCTCAGTTAATAAGCCGTCACAAAGGACAAATGCTGCCCGGTCCACTCACATGTGGTACCCACAGTGGTCACGTTCACGGAGGAAGAATGCACGTAGGTTGGGGGAGCTGGTGCAGGGGAGAGCGGGCACTGTCTGGTGGCACAAGGTGGCTGTTTGGGATGATGAGAAGGTTCTGGAAGAGGGTGGTGGTGAGGACCGCAGGGACCGTGAAGGCAGCTCACTGTGAGTGCCCCCAACCAGCTGTGCACTGAGCAGTGGTCACGGTGGCGGAGTCGGTGCTGTGAGTTCTTCCACAGTAAGAAACAAGGCCACGCAGCGCAGGCGCCGGACAGACCTGCAGCCATCTGACCGTGGGCACAAGGTCTCTGCTCCCCAGCACTGGTGAGAGGGGTCAGGAAGAGGTCCAGGGGGACCCCGGGCTGCAGGGTCGGCACCATTCAACGCCGACACCCTCGAGATGCCAGTTCTCCAGCACAATCCAGGTAAAATCCTAGCGGGATGAGTCAGCCGCTGGTTCTAACCCTCATGGGGAAAGGCGAAGGGTCCAGAAGATTCTGGGAAAGAGCAGCCCTGCAGGGCTCCTGGCTCCAAGACGTCCTGAGCCCACAGGAGGGAGCCAGAGAGCCCAAGGCTGAGGTGCGCAGAGCAGAAGCGGGCAGGGGCTGCCGGCGGACGGGCAGTCCTGCACATGGTGCCGCCCGCGCAGATCACGTGAACTCAACTGTGCCACGCGCAGAATGCACTACATGGGTCACAAACCAAGGCATACAACGTAAGACCAGAAAAAGTTCTAGCAGCAGAAATAAGAGAAAAATGTTTTTGATCTTTAATTAGTATCTTAGCTACGATGCTAAAGTTACTATCCATAAAAGAAAAATGGGATACATTGAACTTCATCAGGATTCAGGACATTTTAAATGCTTAATTTAATTATTGTTTAATGTAATTATTAATGTGTTAATAATTAAAATTTTAATACTTTGCTTATGTAATCATACAGTTATAAATTGTGATTTTATGATTTTTTGATTTTAAAAAATGTCTTCTCTTCAAAGGGACTGCAAAGGGAATGAAATGAAAAGTCACAAATTTGGAGAGAAAATTTGCAAATCACATATATGACACACTGACTTCTACCCAGAGTACAAAGAGTCTCAAATGTACGTGAGCAGATGGGCAACTTTATTAATCATTAGAGAAATACAGATTAAAACTCTAATGAGGGGGCTGGGGTTGTGGCTCAGTGGTGCAACGCTCGCCTAGCACGTGCACGGCCTGGGTTCTATCCTCAACACCACATAAAAACGCATTGTGTACAACTAAAAGCAAATGGATAGATATTAAAAAAAAAAAAAAAAAAAAAAAAAACTCTAATGAGGCTGGGCGCGGTGGCACACGGCTGTAATCCCAGCAGCTGGGGAGGCAGAGGCAGGAGGATCACGAGTTTGAAGGCAGCCTCAGCAAAAGCAAGGCGCTAAGCAACTCAGTGAGACTCTGTCTCTAAATGAAATACAAAATAGGGCTGGGGATGTGGCTCAGTGGTCAAGTGCCCCTGAGCTCAATTCTCTGGTACCAAAAAAAAAAAAAAAAAAAAAAATAGAAAGAAAGAAAGAAGATACCACCTATTAGAGGTGTAAAATTCAAAAATCAAATTTAAAAATTAAAAATTAGGGCCTGGGGAGGTGCGGTGCAGCTGGAACTCTGGCTGACGGGGGTGCGGACTGGCCTAGAGCTTGGCCGTCCTCACAGCCCGCGCTCGACCCCAGCGCAGCCCTTCCGCGTTCAGCACCTACGCGCAGGTGCGCACAAGCAAAGCCCGACTCACACCACAGCCCGTGTGCGAGCACCTGCAGAGGCCGCCTTCACCACGGCCCCAACCTGGACACCACCTGGAGGCCGGCCTGGGGAAGGGCCACCGACTGGTGGTCTGTGGGACGGACCACAGCTGGCGCAGGTGAGCTGTGGCAGGTGGGCCCCAGATGACCTCGAGGATCGTGCCAAGTGATGAAGCAGACTCAAGTACACACGAGGGGATTCCGTTTCTACGACATTCTGGAAAAGGAGAAACCATAGGAACTCCCAGTGGTCACAGGGAGCTGGGGCCGGGGGAGGGTGGCCACCAAGGGGACATGTGGCCCTGGGGCGGATGGGCTTGCCATGCCGCTCCGCTGCGCTGGCGTTACACAGCTGCCGGCATCTGTGCACACGGGCAGAAACGCACATCAACAGCGTGAACTTCCAACGTCAATCATACCTTGGTCTTCTGATACAGGACAGGAAGGGGCACAGGACAGCCTGGCCACTGTGGAGGTCTCTGTAGGGGTTCTTCAATGCAGTTAAATGCACCTTTGTCCCCTTACCCTGAAACTTCAATCCCTGTGCACATTTATCCAGGAGAAATGAAAATTTGTTCATAAAAGACTTGTGCAAGAAGGTTCACAGCACCCGGACTCATAATAGCCCAAATTGAAACAGCACTGCTGCCCATCGGCTGGATGGAGTGACCAAGGTGGGCAGACCTACAACAGACTGCTGCCCTGCAGCAGAGAGGGACAGAGGGCTGAGCTACATGGCAGGCGGCTGGGGTCAAACAGCAGCAGGTCAGGAGCCAGGCACAGTGCGCAGGCCTGGCTCCCTCTATGTGACGACCGACAACAGATAAAGTGGGCTTTGGGGGGAAAACCAGAACCGCAGCCGCCTCGGGAAGGGAAGTCACAGGCTGGAAGGGCCCCAGAAGCTTCTTGGAATCAGGTAGAACCCTACATCAGGTGGGCTTCCACGGGGGCAGGCATTTGTCACAGTCAGACCATGCACTGAGGGCTGGGTGTCTAAGCTGGGTGGCAGGGGATGCGAGGGACTTTCAGGGACGATGGAAATGGGGAGATTCATAGCTCATTTGAAAAGATCAAAACTCACTGATCTGAACACACCAGAACTAAGTGATTTATTGTACATGAACTAAACCCCAGTATAACAGAGTGTGAGATACTAAATAAATACCGCTGCAAAACAGCAGATGGGGAGACCAGCGGTCATCATATTCACAAAAATAACTGAGCAATGTTGTAGTTGTAGTTAAAAAAACACACCACATAGAATTTGCTGTCTTCTTTCAGATGCTTGGGATTGGATGCACATGCTAAATGAGGCTACGGTCCTGGCCCAGTAGCCGTTTTTTCTTTTTATTGGTGTTTTATAGTCATACGTAACAGTGGGCTTCGCTGTCACATATTCACAGGACAGGACATGATTGGTCAGTATCATTCCCGGCCCCTCCCCTTGCCCTCCCCTCCCTCCAGGCCCCTTCCTCTGCTCTCCTGATCTCACCTGTTTTCACGAGCTCTCTCTCCTTCCCGCCCCTTGTCCTCTCTAGCTTCAACACCCGAGAGAAAGGATACGGCCCTTGACCCTCGAGTCCATAACGCGCCACTTCCCCCGTGTCCCGGCTGGTGACCATCTCTGTTCTTCTCCAGGGTGTGCAGATCTCCCTGGCGTCACCCATGCTGAGCAGTCGGAATCCCCGTCCACGTTCCTCCCTGTACACACCACGTTGGGTCCATCTGTCCATCCGTCCACGGACACTTGGGTGGCCTCCACCTCTCGGTTGGTGTATGAATATGGCCTTGCCAGTGCGGCATCATGTTCCCTAATAGGGAGCCTGGGTGGCACAGCCTCTCGGTCACCTTTTCCTCCCTTTCTTTTCTTTTTTTCGGGGGGACACCGGGGATTGAACTCAGGGGCACTCGACCACTGGGCCACGTCCTCAGCCCTCTGTTGTATTTTATTAGAGACAGGGTCTCACTGAGTTGCTGAGTGCCTCGCCATTGCTGAGGCTAGCTTTGAACTGTGATCCTCCTGCCTCAGCCTCCCAAGTGCTGGGATGACAGGCGTGCGCCCCCGCGCCCGGCTCCCCCTCCCTTTCTTATGTTGACCTTGCAGCCGCTCCATCGATCGTCAGAGGCCAGCGCAGGGACAAGAATGACGCCCGTGCCAAGCATGGAATCCAGGCGGTGACCCCTGGCCCACTGAGCTCGCTCCTCCAGAGGCTGGCGCTGTGTGGAGGCGGTGTCCCAACGCTCCAGGGCTGTCCTCTGCCTGTGCCCAGGGACAAGAGCCTCTGACCTGTCGGGAGCGCGGCTGCAAGGCCCCACAGTCGGCTTGCACAACTCGCCTCCCGGCCTGGTTTGGCAACTCAGATGACCCTGCGACCGCCCTGGGGGCGATGAGGCCCCGCGAGGCGCCTACCCAGGGCCAGCCAGCAGGTGGCAGTAGATGCCACCGGCCCAGCACCAGCCAACCCGCGACCCTGTGTGTCAGTGCAGTGCGGTGGCGTCCGCGGTCCACCTGGCCGAGGAGCCAGCCTGGCCCGCCGCCCGGAGGCTGCGGGCTTTTCTCCAGCCTCCGTCCCCACCTTCGCTGGTCCAGCCTCTCGCACTTTGCGCTCGGGTAAGGACTCCGCAGAGCCGTGGTGCACGACGCACCGGGAAGCCGCGGTCTAGGCACGGCGTGCGGGCGAGCTGTGCGCTCTGCGGCGCTCGGAGAGGACGCTGTGGAGGCGGCCAGGCTGGGGCTCTCAGGGCTGCTGAGGCACAGGTGCCGGCCGGTGCCCCCACCAGCTGGGCTCCTTGCCTGCACCCCGCAGCACCGCTGGCTACGCCCAGATTCCGCATCTACCCGCAGGTTCAAGGTGACTCCTTGCGGTCCTGCAATCTCTTCTGCCCCAGGCGTCCCTTCCTCCTTGTCAACACTACCCAGCCCTCAGGGCCCAGCACAAACGCTGGACCCTCCGGCAGCAGGACCGGCTCTGTTTTTTTTTTTTTTTTTTCCTGGTACCGGGGGTTGAACTCAGGGGCACTCGACCAGTGGGCCACATCTGCAGCCCATTTTTGTATTTTATTAGAGAGAGGGTCTCACTGAGTTGCTAAGTGCCTCGCCACTGCTGAGGCTGGCTTTGAACTCGCGATCCTCCTGCCTCAGCCTCCCAAGGGCTGGGATGACAGGCGTGCGCCCCGCGCCCGGCTCTTTCCACCCAGCAGCACTACGCTGCCGTGTCTCTAGGCTCTGATGACTGGAGCCTGCTACCGCGTAGACTGTCCTCCCAAAGCTTCCTGTGTTGGGCCTTGGTCTTCCCTGTGGTGATGTTGGTGATGGGACCTTTAAGAGATGGGTTGGGGACATTGGTTAGGCCCACTGGGGGCATGCCCTAGCGGGGACCGTGGGGCCTCTTGCTGGCATGGCCACATGGTCACTTGCCCCCTGTGTGCTCCTGCCATTGCTGTCTGCTGTGAGGTGATGCAGCTAAGGGCAGCCCTCTCCAGAGCCCGAGTCATGCTGTGGAATCTCAGCCTTCAAAACCATGAGGTAAGTAACCTCTGTTCTTCATAAGGAGCTTTTCATTACAGCAATGAAAAACTAATATAATAATCTAGCTGGGCACCGCGGCGCACACGCCTGTAATCCCAGCCCTTGGGAGGGCTGGGGCAGGAGGATCATGAGTTCAAAGCCATCCTCAGCAATGGCGAGGCACTAAGCAACTCAGTGAGACCCTGTCTCTAATAAAATACAAAAAAAGGGCTGGGGATGTGGCCCAGTGGTTGAGTGCCTGAGTTCAATCCCCGGTACTACAAAAAAAAAAAAAAAAAAAAAAAAAAAAAAAAACCTTAGTGAGACCCTGTCTTAAAATAAAAAATAAAAAAAAAGAACTGGGGATGTGGCTCATTGGTAAAGTGCCATTGGGTTCAATCCTCAGTTCCAACAAACAAACAAACAAACAAATCTACAATATAAAATAATAGCAGATGCTTAATATGAGCACGGAGCTTGGGCAGGAACAGTACTAGGCACTTCCCAGTGGACGGGCCTGAATGGCTCCCACAGGTGCCCCTGTGCACAGGTGCTCTGAGTCAAGGCATGACACTCACGCGCAGGGTGTGCTCCGTCTTCTCCTTTTCTGTCAAACCAAGGCAGCGTTTCCCTTGTGAAGGTGCCCCTGTTCCCCTATTTGGGGAGGGCACCAAATGAGCATGCACTGACACCTGACTAAAGTCACCCTCCTTCACTAGTCCCCCATGTACCTCCTGGCCACTGGCCTGTGAACCCCTTGAAACAGACTCCATTTCCTTTGTTGAAATGGAACCTAAGGGCTGGGGTTGTGGCTCAGCGGTAGAGCGCTCGTTTGGCACGTGCACGGCCCAGGTTCGATCCTCAGCACCAGGTAAGAGTAAGGCATTGTGTACGACCAAAACAGATATATGTAATATATATATAAAATGGAACCTAAGTCCTGCCATCTGTTTGCTTCTTTGAGTTCGCTTCTTTTCTGTGAACTTCTGTGCACGTAAATATGAATCAAAGTTCTATGCCTTTCCTCCTATTAATTTTTTAAATTTGCAGGCCCCCATTAATTGAACCAACAAGGATGCAGGAAACTTTCCCCTCCCTAGCAATGCATATCTCATTTAGTTCTTGCCCTACCAAGCACCACTATGCTCATCCCTGTCTTACTGCTGATAAAGCTGAGGCATGGTGCAAGTCCCACCGAGCTTTCCCCGAGCTTTCCCACGGCCAATCACAGCCTCTTGTCAAAGGCCTGGTTGCTGGGGATTGAAGGGGCTCATGCAGGCTGGGCCAGCCCTGGGCCCCCGGAGCCTACCCCAGCCCCTCTGCACCGTGCAGTGGCCTTGGCCTCCGTTGACCCCTTTTGCCCTAAGGGTTTAACCCCTTCCTTGTTGAAAACTGGGCTGTGGGGACAGAGACAAATGCACAACACTTCAAATCCCACACTTTCTTTCTGTGTGTGGCTTTCAGTTACTGACATCTCGATGGGACTCCGTCCTCTCCAAGCCAAGGGGCCCCTGGCTCGGGTGGGGCCTGCAGCTGGGGGTGGGGGCCACACTCCAGGAGGCTGGGTGGGAGCGCACACTCCAGGAGGCCGGGTGGGGGCCACACTCCAGAGGCCGGGTGGGGGCGGCTCTTGATGTCCCACCTGTGCTCCTGGCTCGGACGCTGCCCTCTGGGACCACTGAATCCCCGGCTCCTTTCCTCCTCCAAGTCCCGCTGCCCCCACCACTGTTCCTGCTGTGCCGGGGCTGTTGGCGCGGGGCTGAGCCGGATGAGCGGTCCTGGCACCCTGACGCCACCTACGTGCACGCCTAGGTCTGCCTTCTCAGGCTCCTCCGGGTGGCCGCCTCCCCAAGCCTCGCCAGGAGGAAGGGGAAGCCCAGGCCGAGGCCCTGCTGCAGCAGCTGCCCGCAGCCTGCCGCCCTCCCGCACCAAGCTAGCCGCACCGCACGCGCACTTCCCGTTGGAGCTGTCCGACCCTGCACCCCAGCTGGGCTTGGTCTACAGAGGCCCTGAGGGTCTCCGTGGGCCTCAAGGCCACCCAGCTGTGGAGCAGCACCCAGGGAACAGCCCTATGGGCCCCGAAGGCCACCGAGCATTGGTTCAGGCCGCCTGGTGCTTCCAAGACTTGCCCAAACTTTTCTTTTTTTTTCCCCAATATTTATTTTTTAGTTGTAGTTGGACACAATGCCTTTATCTTACTTATTTTTACGTGGTGCTGAGAATCGAACCCAGGGCTGCACACATGCTAGGCACAGGCTCTACTGCTGAGCCACAACCCCAGCCCCAACTTACCCAAACTTTTAGGCCACTGATATTTGTTTTTAAAAATCTGGTCTGTTTAGCCGGGCGCAGTGGCGCACGCCTATAATCCCAGCACTTGGGAGGCTGAGGCAGGAGGATCATGAGTTCAAAGTCAGTCTCAGCAATAGTGAGGCACTCAGCAACTCAGTGAGACCCTGTCTCTAATAAAATACAAAAAAGGGCTGGGGATGTGGCCCAGTGGTCAAGTACCCCTGAGTTCAATTCCCAGTACCAAAAAAAAAAAAAGAAAAAAAGAAACGACCCAAGAGGAAGTGGGGTAAGGCAGCACTGGGGTTCTTCATTCCCAGCAAGAACCCCGAGGAACCCCTCAGGTCTCCCACCTGCAGTGAGCTGTCCTTGGTGGCTTGCCTGGGAGTGCTGAGGGTCTGCATGGCCCCGAGTGGCGGGCAGGGCCCTGAGCCAGCTGGGTCTTGCTGAGACCACAGAGGTGCCGCTGGGGCCACCCTCCGCGGGCGGGGCTGAGCAGCCAGAGCAGAGGCCAGGGAGGCCTGGGTCACGCTGTTCTCAAGGCAGGGAGGGCGAGGGAGAGTGGGCAGTGGGCTGGGGTTTCTGGTCTTCGACTTTCTCAATGTTTAAACGTCAGAGAAGGCCCTGGCCCGTCCGCTCATCTGAATCATGCACATGGATGATTCCATCTCCCAAAGACACAGATAAGGCCCAGGAAATGCCTCGCGATTTCTCTTTGTTAGACAGGTCAGCATTTCGGAGATGGCCTTCAGCGGCAGGCCTCCTGCACTCCGCCCTGTGCGGCATCTTGGGGTCTGAAAACCAGCGTGGTGAGGACCCGTGTTTCCTAGCGCGCACGCGAGACATGACCAGCAGCCCACACCGTCCCCCTTGGACTGTAACATGCAAGCCTTTCCCAAGGGCCTGCGTGCACAGCTCTGGGGAAGCAGGCGACACGGAGGGGACAGAGGCACGCAGTGCCGTGATTCTGATTTATTGCGCTCTGTGGAAGCCTGGGGCGGGGCCTGGGAGCAGGGCTGCTTCACCGCAGTTCTGAGCATCACCCGAGGTTGCGTTCTGGGGGAGAAGAGCGGACGCCACACGTGCCCCTCGTGAGATCCGGGCCTGACAGAACACGTGCCGGCCCGAGCAAGGACTAGGGAGGGAGGCCAGCCACAGACCAAGTCCTGTGAGAGGCGTGGGCCTAGCAAGCCAGCCCCCTGCCCAGCGCAGCCCCTCCTGCCTGGGGAGGGGTCGCCTTCCTGCGGCACAGGCCCAGGCAGCTCCGCCCCACGTGCCACCACGCAGCCTCCGGAAGGCTCTGTCCGGGTCCTGGGCCACGCTGCCGTCTGCCTTCAGCTCTCGTCATCCCGCCCGCAGTCGATAGTCTGCAAGGCCTGGGCGATGAGCGTGGCCATCTCCCGGGTGCCAGCGGCCACCACTCTGCAGGACATGAGGTCGAGGGGCCCACCTGGGACGGGGAGAGAGCAGACTTGGGTTACGCGTGGGGCCAGGCGCCCGGGGGCAACTTGTCACACACACCCCAAGGCAGGCAGCCCGCAGGCTGCGCTGGAGGCCGGGCCTCCACAACAGGCCGCAGTGGTGGGTGTGCCTGCGGGGTCGGGCCTCTGCCCTGCTGCTCCCCAGTGCGCCGGGGCCAAGGCTGCACAGGCGAGGGCCTCTGAAGCTGCCCCTGCTTAGATGGCATCGGATGTCCAGTCCAGTCAGTCCCAAGGAGGGCTGGACCAGAACGGGGGCAGCGGGTCACCGGGGGGCGCGGGGCGCAAAGGCCCACTCTGACTCGACCAGGCTGGACAGGGGAGCCTGCCCCCCCACCCATGCCGTGGGCACAGCAAAGCCCGGCGTTTTCCCGGGGTGTGAAGCAGGCCCGGCCAGCTGGCGCGTGCGGACGGGGTCCAGGGGCTCACGTGGCAAAGCCAGAGGGCCGGCCGCTGGCCGCAGGCAAAACTGGCCTGTCTAGTCTCGCACCTGAGACCGACGCTGCTCCCTTCTGGGCCTTGCTGGCAGCTCCGTTAAGGCTTTTCAAAGGAAAACCAGGAGCAGGTGGAAGTCGAGCTCCAGAGGGGCCACCCGCGGGCCAGTGGCCAGAGGGGCCAGGAGCTCCTGTGGACGGCTCTGGACAGAGCCTGGGGGAGGAGCGCGGAGGCCACGTCCTCGTGACTCCTGAACGTCACGGGGCGTCTGCAGGAGCTGAGTGGACGCAGCGTGGACAGAGACGCGCGGGGCCCAAGGTGGCCCCTGGGCAGCCGGCCATGGGACTCGAGCCTGGGCAGGAGAGCAGGTCACCTCCTGGCCGTGAGCGTGGCAGGTGCCCAGCCCCAGAGGTGGGCTCCCATCTGCCTGCCTGGCGGGGCCCTGGGTTCTGAGCCTGGCACGTGCAGCCCGTGAAAGCCCATGAAGCGACAGCGCCCGCGGTGCTGCTGCCCGGCCAACAGACCTGGGCTGCGTCTGCAGGAAGGGGACCAGCGCGGGGGCACTTTGGGAAGTGCCCCAACCACAGCGCCACCTCCTCTAGATTCTGCTGCTGGGCCCAGGAAGGAGGGCAGCCGAGGGCCGCAGAGCTGACCTGAAGTGTCCATCACGATGCCCCCTGCTTCTCTGATGATGACAGTGGCGGCTGCCAGGTCCCAGCAGTGCAGGCCAAACTGGTAGTAGGCATCGGCGGCCCCCGAGGCCAGGTGGCAGAGCGCCAGGGTGGAGCTGCCGATCACTCGGACCCTGGTGGGGACAGAAGCAGGGAGGTGGGCCGAGCGCGGCCATGGTGTGCCTGCTCCTTTCTCCTGTCACCCTTCTGCCAGGCACACTCAGGGGACAGACGTGAGCCACAGGCTCCTGCCGGCCAGCTGGGGACACAGGGCCTGCGGGGCCCACCCAGCAGTGCCCTCTGCGATGATGCCAGCCTCCTGCGCCACCTGCGCCCGGGCACGGACCTCGGCCAGGGTGGCTCCAACCTGGAGCTGATTCTGCTGAACGTCACGTGCCACGCGAGGCCCTTCCGTGGGACAGACCTGAGGAGCGGGGCAGCGGATGCTCTGGGCGGACATTCAGGAGAAACAAGTCGGAGCGACAGACTGTCCCAAGCCACGTCCTGGAAGGACGCGCCGGCTGAGGCACTGGGGCCTGCTCCTGGCCCTCCAGCAGTGACGTGAGGGCCCACGGGACCCTCCATCTCCTGGTGCCCGGGGAGGCGTCCCGGGCCTCTGCAGGGAGGCCCTGCACACGGTGTTCCCTCTTCAAGCCCGGGGAGAGGTCGGCAGGCGCAGGTCCGGCCCTCACCACGGTGCCCTGGGGCTGAACCCTACCCGTGAGCCTTGGCGAGCAGCAGCCGCTCCACGTTGCCCAGGAGGAGCCTCAGAGCAGCAGGGTCGCGCCGGGGGCCGATCTCCGTCAGCACCAGGGCCTTGGCGAGGTCTGCAAGAGACTGCACGTGAGGAGGCCGGTCCCAGCTCTGGGCTTGCGCAGACGCCAGCGCCAGCTTCCCTGTCCTCCCCAGAGCCGCTGCCAGCGGCTGGCCCTCGAGGTCTCTGGGAGCTGTGCGGGGACAGGCACGTGGGGCGGAGCAGGTTTCTGCCTCCGGCGGAGGGAGAGGACTCTGCCTCCTCCCTTTGGGGAGGCGCCATCTCACAGACGCAGAAGGGAGACCTTGGGGGGACGCGGCTTATGAAAAGCACCAGCCTCACCCACGTGGAGACAAGCTGCGTCCACGGGGAACACGACGCGGGGTGCAGGAGCCCCGAGTGGGGAGACGGCTGAGACTGCGGTTGGCTGCGGGCCATGGAGATATTCGGACATTGCCGCCTTCCATGGTCTCACGGGACTTGGCCCGGGATCTCGCGGGACTTGAGCCGAGATCGGATCGGGTGGCGCCATTTTTGTTTTGTGGGTTTTTTGGTGGTGCGTGTTAAAGTCGTTGTTAAAGCCAGAGAGAGAAGTTATCAGAGTAAAAAGCCTGTTGGTTTCCAGTTCGCCTCTGAACTTCTTCCCACGGCTTCGATGCTCCAAGCGGCAGTCGCTTCAGGCGGCGACAGTGGGGAGGGGCGGGGGCGCTTCATTAAGTAGATCTTTCTAGAAGGTTTTAATCCAAGCCTTTCCCTTACTGCTGCGACCATGACCGGGGCGGGGGGGGGGGGGGTGCTCTGTGGAGGGAGCACTTGGGAGCACGTGGTCTTGGGCAACGCCCTGCACACGGGCGGGCGGACTGGGCACTGCGGGACCCCAGGGTGAGGGGCCACACAGGCTGGTGCCGGGCATGCTCGTGGGCGTGGGGGACGACGGACAGGGACTCACTGCGGGACGCAGGCGGCTTCTTGGCCTTGCCACACACCAGCCCTGTCCTGTCCCTCGAGCCACCGCCAGGTAGCATGGCGCCACCCCAGCTGTGCTCAGGAAGCAGACGGCCACCCTCGGCTGGCGGGGACAGCCTCCGCAGCGCAGTCTCACTCCCTGGGCCAGACTCTGCGTGGACACCTCCGAAGAGTCCCCAGAACCCACGCACGCCCTTCTCTAGTGGCAGAGCGCTCATGTCCGCCCTGTGCTCCCTGACAACAAAGGCTCCACAGCGAAGCACCGTCCCGGGAGGCCAAGTCACACCCAGAGTCACCCCCAGCTCCGTGTCCCCCCACCGCAGCTGCGCCCCTGCACGGAGGGCCACAGGGCCAGGGCTCCGGGCGCTCACTGCCGCGAGGACTGGCCCCAGGTCGCTGCCCACTGCCTCCCCTGAGCCCCTCACTTGGCCACAGACCGAGACGGTGCTTTTCTGGAAGGGGAAAAAAGACTCGGAAGAGAAGGGCCCAGAGGGCCAGGCACAGCAGGCACGCAGGGAACAGCCCCCAGTGACAGGAGCTCTCCCCCAAACAGCAGCCTCAGGACACACTGGGGCTGCGTGGGGCTCAGGGGAGGGCGCGTGGCTGGAGGTGTGGGTACACCCCAGCTCTGCAAAACAAAACAAATCCCACTGATACCAGTCTTCTTGTTTTTGTTTGGTTAAATTACTAGTATTTGAAATATATGAGAGGAATTCTTGTGTTAAATAGAATTTTATTGGCTAGTCCAAGAATTCAATGCTATGTATAACACTATTTGGGGGGTATTAACTAAGAATATATTAGTCAAAATGTTCTTTGTGAAGATATATTGCGTTTGGAGAGCACCTATTAAGATTAAAAATCAGAAGGTGGGCTGGGCGCAGTGGTGCACGCCTGTAATCCCAGTACTTGGGAGGCTGAGGCAGGAGGATCACGAGTTCAAAGCCAGCCTCAGCAATGGCAAGGCACTTAGCAACTCAGTGAGACCCTGTCTCTGATAAAATACAAAAAAGAGGGCTGGGATGCCCAGTGGGCGAGTGCCCCTGAGTTCAATCCCCAGTACCAAAAAAAAAAAAAAAAAAAAAAATCAGAAGGTGGACTCACCAAAGAGGAGGCTCAGAGAGCAGATAAGCATATGACAAAAGCTCCGCGGCAGACCCCATAGGGGACATGTGAATCAACACAGCAATGGGTCACCTCTCGGAATGCCAAGACCCTAACGCAACACCACCGAATGCAGCAACCCTCACCCACCACTGGTGGGAATGTGGAAGGACAGGCCCTTCAGAGGACGGCTTGGCAGCTTTGCACAGACAGACACCCTCTAACATGTGACCAGCAGTCGAGCTCCTTGGAATTTAGGGAAAGGAACTGAAGGCTTGCTTTCAGCGCGACTCATGATGGCATAGCTTGGAAGCAACCAAGATCGCTCAGCGGGTGAGTGCATCGACTGTGGACAGCCAACCACAAAAATGGCACTCGTGCTAAAGAGGAACGAGCTGTTGGGTTGTAAAATGCTTATTACTAAGTGAAAGCCGCGTAGCGTGATTCCACCTCTGACGCCTTAGAGAAGGCACAGCTGTGGAGACAGTAAAAAGATGAGGAGTTGCCCCAGGGGGCTTGGGGACGGGGCAGGATGACCAGGCAGTGCCCTGAGGACCTCAGGGCAGCAGACCTCCTCTGTGCAACACCAGGTGCTGAATACACGTCCTTAGGTTTCTGTTCAAACCCAGTGTGCACCAAGAAGGAGTGCAAGCAAACCCTGGTGTAGGTGCTCCCGAGAAGTCGGTGCAGGTCCACAGACTGTGACAACGTGCCCCTCGGGCAGGGGTGCTGACCAGGGAACTTGGCACCTTCTGCTCGATTCTGCTGTGAACCTAAAAATCTCTGAAATAAGAGTCCATTAAACAAAGAAAGAGATAGGGAGGCAGAAGAGGAGGGAAGGACACTAGACGGCCTGCTCATCACTTTGGCCAGGAAGAGGGAGGCGTTGCTACTGGAGACCGTGGAGGAAGGAGAGATCACAGCAGTAGTGACATGATCCCAACCCTACCGATTCCTAACCACCTAACTTCCGGTCTCGCCCTGCGAGGTAAGACCCAGACAGGAGATCTCACTCGGGGCGACGCTGGGCTCAGTGGGCCGCTGGCCCTGGGCAGACAGGAAGCCCTGGGGTTTCCCCAGGAGCTGGGGGCTGCGAGCCCTTCCACAGGGAGAGAAGCACCTGTTCTGCTCAGGTGTGCAGGAAGTGACACCCCCAGGCCAGGGCCTCGCCAGCATCCCTCCTCAGAGGGCAGGGCAGCCAGCCAGCCTGGACAGGCGGAGGCCCAGGGCAGGAGGAGCAGGGCGCTTCCAGGAAGTGCCGGGAGGATGTCTCAAGGGCAGGCTGTGACAGCAAGGGCCCCTCGGCTCTGCTGCGGACAGCCCAGGCCCCGCAGCTCTGCCACGCCAGGCGCATGAGGCGGGAGTCCTGCCCAGGAGGGGAGGGCCCGCTAGAGGCCCTGCGGCTGGTGGGGAGGGGCCCCGCAGAGCCCCAGCAGGCTCCCAGGGTGGGCGCAGGCCTCCACCTCCTCCTCCCTCGGGCGCCCAGGAACCCCCTCCCACCAGGCCCACCTCCTCCAGGCTCCCAGCTCCCAACCATGCCACAGGCCGGGGACGAGCCTGCAGCACACAGGCCGCGGGGACACTGCAGAGCCAAGCACAGGAGGTCCTGAGAGGCGCCCGGACGGCGGGCTGTGCCTTCCCCTGGGAGTCACGTGCAGCTGCAGACCACCCTGTGCCCGAGCACCCCTACAGACATCTCAGTCCTCCAGACCCCCGTGGGCCACTAATTCCCACTCATGTGGACAACGACCTTGGCTCTGACCCAAGCACAGGCAGAGCAGGGGCAGGGGCTGCGGGCTGGGGGCTGCGGGCCGGCACAGGCTTGGTGTGGACCAGTCTTGACAGGCGACAGCCACACAGCACTGTGGGGGTACCAGACACCACTGGTCACTTTACAATGGTTTTTCAGTTGTTTGACTCTGGCCTAAATAAACCTTCTAAAAAAACGAGTAATTTGTGGGGGAGAGCAAGTCTGTTTAGAACCCTGAGTACGGTTGGTTGGATCTGCACTACCCCTGAAGGCCACGTGCTAGAGGCTAAAGGCGTGGTCCCCAGCCTATGGTGCCACCCGAGGGGACATCATGTAGGAGGTGGTGCTGGTGGGAGGAAGTGAGTTCACTGGGCTGTGCCTGAGAGGGATGCGTGGCCCCTGCCCCCTGCTTCCTCTGCCACACACTTCAGTCATGCTTTGCCTCATCACATGCCCAGAGTAAGGGGGCCAAGTGACCAAGGACTGAAAGAAACTTCTGAAGCCATGAGACAAAACGAGTCCTTCCTCTTTTTAAGTTACTTATCTCAGGTATTTTGTCACAGTTATGAAGATTGACTAATACAATGGGAAAAACAGAACTGAAAACCTATGTAACAGCCCACAGTGTTTAACCTCCCCAAATACCCTCTGATAAAAACAGCAACCACAAGAACAAAACCAAAGCTATACATGTCCTCTACAAGACAAAATAAACAACCCCCCCAAAAAAAACCCAAATCTATCCCACAAAGTATATCCAGACCCCAGTCACAGGTGGGTGGGGGCAGAACTCCCACAGCTACAGACCGGCACCGGAGGAAGTGGAGGAAGAATCAAGTGTCCGCGGAGCCAGGAACAGGAGGACCTGGACGTCACAGCAGCCACCTGGACCACCACGGGAGGGGCTGGGCACAGCCAGCGCCAGGGCCCTGGTGGCAGGCAGGTGTGAAGAGGAGGGAGCCCTGGTCCATCCTGCGGACTTCTCAGGGCTCCGTGGCCAGGCAGGCTCAGCACTGAGCACACACTCACGGGAGTGCGTTCCACAGTCACTGGAAGGAATAATGGAGGGAAGGAAGAGAGACCCAGGGAGCGCTGGGGGCGAAGGGAGCCAAGGAGGACCAGGCCAGCTTCTCGACTGTGCCACAGAAAGAGCAGCAGAGGGAGCGCTAGAGCCAGAAGCTACAGAAACCGTGGTGCGCCAGCCCCAGCCTTCTGCCCTGGCCCCGCCCCAGCCGCCTCCAGCCCCGCCCCAGCCGTCTCCAGCCCCGCCCCGGCCCCGCCCCGGCCCCGCCCCAGCCGCCTCCAGCCCCGCCCCGGCCCCGCCCCAGCCGTCTCCAGCCCCGCCCCAGCCGTCTCCAGCTCCGCCCAAGCCCCGCCCCCAAGCCTGATTCCAAGGAAAAATAAGTAACTGAAAGAATCATGGCTGAATCTCACAAAGAAAAGAATGTAATAAGGAGCAGAATAATGTCTCTAAGTCAATAAAAGAATGACAGGAAAAGTTGTCCACAAAACAGAAGTAGCTGTATGTAAAATAAATAAGGAATTTAAGAAAAAGCTGGGCATGGTGACATATGCCTGTGATTCCAGCAACTCTGGAGGCTGAGGCAGGTGGATTGCAAGCTCAAGGCCAACCTCAGCAAAAGCGAGGCACTAAGCAACTCAGTGAGACCCTGTCTCTAAATAAAATACAAAACAGGGCTGGGGCTGTGGCTGGGTGGTTGAGTGCCCTGAGTTCGATACCCGGTACCACACAACAGCAACAACAAAGAATGGATGGAGCAGCATCACCGAGCTTTACCCCAACAGTGCTCAAGAGAAAGATGCCCCGAGCATCCCAGCAAAAAAAACTGGAGTCCCCTGAAGTGAAAGAAAATCAGACTGGCTTCAGATCTTCCAATAGCCGGTCTGCTGGTAGATGGGGGGGACCACTCTAGACACCCGAGACGGGAAAGGGTGGGCTGGGTTCTGTCACCAGAAAGGCAGACCTGGGGTGTCAAGGCCACTGGACAACCTCAGTGACCCAGAGGGTCAGGGAAACTACTGCTCTCAGCCATGCTGAGAAACCCACTAGGAAGGGAACTTGGGCGGGCACTGACCAGACGTGGGTGTGGAAACTACTTTTGCCCTCTGGGCACCCGTCATCACTGATGCCACAGCCCCCATGCCTGCCAAAGCAAGGCAGCAGGCTGCGCTCTCCTACCTGATGCCTGGTGTCCCTGCTGCCCAGGAGTAGGGGAGACAGTTCCTGCGGAGTGATGAGGCTCTGCAAATGACCACTGCATTAGACACTGGACCCCAAGCAGCCGTCTTTCAAGTAAGGAGGGCAGCAACCCAAGACTTTAGATAAACTAGAGTTAGGCTGAAGCAGGAGGATCGAGAGTTCAAAGCCAGTCTCAGCAAATTAGGCACTAAGCAACTCAGTGAGATCCTGTCCCTAAATAAAATATGAAACAGGGCTGGGGATGTGGCTCAGCAGTGAGTGCCCTGGAGTTCAATCCCCAGTAAACACCCCCCCCCCACACACACAAAACAACAACAACAAAACAAAAACTTCAGGCTTTTAAGTGAAATTGGAATTTTGGGAAAATCTGTCTACCACCATGAGCAAGACACCTTCTCAACTGTTAAAGACTTCCAAGAAGAGTGATAAAATGAACGAATGTGACATTTTAGCATTTAATGGTGAAGTATGTCAACATTTGGAAGAACTAAAAATCTCTCAGTGAACCCATTTTCCAAATGACCAATGCATGATGCGACAGCAAGACCATCCCTGGTACAGAGACCTATTCACAGTACAAGACAAGGCTGGCGTGGCCGCATGGCAGAGCCCTTGCCTAGCATGCTCCAGGCCCTGTGATCCATCCGCAGCACACGCACACACACGCACACACCACCACCACACCCCAAGAAGACCAAGCACAAGGCAGCCCAACGGGTGTCAGCATAATGAGGTACCAAAACATGCACTGTGTGCACATCTGTGATCCTGGCTACTTGGGAAGCGAAGGCAGGGGGATTGCAAGTTCAAGGCCACCAACTTAGATCCTGTGTTAAAACAAAACGGGGCTGGGGGTGTGGTTCCATGTCAGAGCACCTCTGGGTTCCTTCCCCAGCACAAAAAAGAATATTCTCATTTATCTAAAGAGACAATTAAAATGCTCCTTCCTTTTCCAACTACATAGCTGTATGAGGCAGGTTTTCCTCACACATCAACAATATATCACAACAGCCTCAGCACAAAAGCAGATAGGAGAATCCAGCTGTACCGAGATTCAGAAAAAAAGTGAAACAAAGACACTCTCCTAATTATTTTTTTAAATATTTATTTATTTACTTCAGTTGTACACAATGTAATGCATTTATGTTTACGTGGTGCTGAGGATCGAACCCGGGCCGCGCACGTGCAAGGCGGGCGCTCTGCCACTGAGCCACAACCCCAGCCCCTAGTTATTTTTTTTTAAACTATGGTTATTTTCCATAAAAACATATTATTTGTGTGACAATATAACATGTACTTCATTTTAAAATAAGTTGATAAGTATTTCAAAGTTTCCTGTTTTGACTTCCCACACAGACACGCACAGAGCAGCCTTCCCACACAGACACGCACAGAGCAGCCTTCCCACACAGACACGCACAGAGCAGCTGGGTGTTTCGGCCACCTTCCCAGGGCGGCACTTGGCTGGCCCTGCGGTCAGAGCTCGAGGAGCGCGAGCCCCGGAAGCACTCAACAACCCAGGCTGCGATGTGCAGGACGGGGTGGAGGACGGCGGGGCGGGCCGTCCTGTTCCTGGGGACCCGGACTCAGTGGTGGTGGTCCTGGTGTCACGCACAGAGCACCAGCCGGGGTGGGAGGATCGTGCCGCCACCTGTCACCGAGGGAAGGAGCAGCATTTTTAAGACACACTGGGACATTTGAAGAGGAGAAGGCAGTCTGCAAGGTGGACTCCAGAGAGGGGCCCAGGTACAACAGATGAAAGTGCTAACATAAAGGAATTGTTAGAACACACTGTAAACCCGTAATAAACTGAAGATCATACCAGAGCAACGAACACAGACAGAATAGCTGCTTGTTTAAAAGACACGGAAAGTAAACCCGGAGAGCTGCGGGGGCAGCGCGTGTGAGGGGCAGGGCGCGCGGCCGAGTGCCCGGCTCCCACAGCCCTGACGCTGAGCACGGAGCTCCTACAGAACTTCCAGATTCCTCAGCAGCAGCCCCTGCAAGTGAGAAGCGGCGCGAGACAGACGCATCTCGCGGCTTGCTCAGCTGGTGGGATGAACTCCGGGGCTCACCAACTCCCACAGGGGCCTGGCTGCATCCTCCGGGACGTCCGTGGAGGACAGAGGACAAGGCAGACTGACAAACCCAAAGCTATTTTCGGAAACCACTCATCCACTGTCACTCTGAAACTCACGTGCACCGCGGGGGTGTGACGTTATCGATCTTACCACCCTAGTGTCCCTACGAGCTGGGCTAGCGTGGCAGAAGAGACTCAGAGGAGTTAGGTGCAGAAGGTTGACGTCCGGACCCTGCCGGGGTCGTGAGCAGCTCTCATCATGACTCGTTTTCTGGCAGGGAGCGACGCTGGCATTGCCTCTGCAGCAGGGAGCTGGGGCCCAGGGCCGGGGTGTGCCAGGCAAGCCTCCACCATCGGCTCGCCCTGCTCTGCTGTGAGGACTGCAGAGAGCAGTCGGTGAACTTCAGAGGTCCACCAAGGCCCGGCTAGGAGGTGCTAGACGCCCTCGGGTCAGGGAGTGCCAGGCTGTGGTGGGGCAGGGATGGGGGAAGATGACAGCGGTTCCGAGCTGCACGGGTCCCGGGCTGCTGTCTTTCCTGTCTCCCGTGCACACCTCTGAGACTCAGCGTGCTCGGGCTGGGAGGAGATGCTGCTAGTCAGACAGTGGCCTGCGTCCAGCCCTTGAGCCCCACTGGCGCCGTTCTGCTTTAGAGCGGGGATCTGAAGACCTTCCAGAAAGGTGGAACAGGGGAGGCAGGAGAGAGAAAGGTGGGTGGTGGCGGCCCACTGTCTTTCAGAGACGGACCCCGATTCTCCCACGGCCTAGCCGACGGTGCGGGAGAGGCTCACTTCCTTACCTGGTGGCAGCTTGTGTTGACAGGTTGTCGGGTCCTGAGCCAGGTGTTTTGGGTTGTTTTTGCGGTACTGCGGGTTGAACCCAGGGGTGCGCTACCACTGAGCTACACCCCCAGCCACAGGCCTGGCTGCATTGCTGGGCCAGTCTGGTGGCCCTCCTGCCTCAGCCTCCTGAGCTGCGGGGATGACAGGTGTGCGCCACCCTGCAGCACTGCTGGCTGCTTCTGTGCCTTCCTGGACTGGTCGTCGGGTCACTCCTCCGCCCTGGGCATCTGCACCTCAGCAGGAGGCCTGAGGTGCTGAGGTCGCCCGGCTTGCCCAGCCCAGCTCAGCAGAGCAGACAGGACCTGAGGCCAGGTCTGCGTGGTGCCTGACGGGCATGCTGCCAGGAGTCACTGTGTCCCCTGCTGGGAGGCTCGGAGGCCAGGGCTGAAAGTGACACATTGGACTTTACAGCTCACAACTGAGCTTTGGAAGGCACGTGATTCGGAGCTACCTGTGGGAGCAAGCACTTCTGTGGGGACAGCAGCTGTCCCTCTGCTGTTACCAGTGACTGCAGGCCGGGTACAGTGGGAACCAGTCCACGTGCAGCCCTGGGGTCACTCAGAGGAGCCAGGGCTTGGATGCTGGGTCTGAAAGCCCAGGACGTGCACTCAGGGCGGGACTGAGGTGTGGGCGCCCGCCAGGAAGCAGGCAAGCGTGGGCAGAGGGCAGAGCTGTGACGCAGAACGTAGAGCAAAGTCCACCCACAACGCTCACAGCTTCCTGGCCACCGCTGCAGGCGAGGCCGAGCGGGTGCCGCCTGGCGAGCTCTCGACTCCGGCCAGCAGAACATTCCAGGGGGCGGAGAGGCAGGGCGGGGCATAGACCGGCCCCCTCTGAAGCCATCCGCTCCCTCTGCCCTGAACCTGGCCAAGACCCTGGGGTCACCTGCGGCAGCAGGCTCTCCTGGAAGGTCGTCACATGGGAGAGGGACAATCCAGCCCAGCGGGGAACAGCCAGTAGGCAGCTGCACCCCTGCTCACCCAGCCCCCCCCACAGTCACCTCTGAGGCCACCCAGGCACACCGGTGTCAGCCAGGGAGGGAGAGGTAAAGGGTGCGAGGGAAGGAAGTCTGAAGAGAGGCCAGCAATGGGCACAGGAGGGAGGCTCTGAGGGAGGCTGGCAGCCCCGCGAGGGGGCCACTGGTGCTTTCTGAGGCCGGAGACAGCAAGTGGAGACCAGTGGTTGGGGCTGGAGACCCAGCCTCTGAAACACGCGGTGAGAAATGAGCAGGAGCGCGCTGCGCTTGCCAGTGTGCGTGCGTGACTCTGGCTGGGACCAGGCCTCGCGCTCCCTGGGTGACTGCTCGGCCTCGGAGTGGCACCTCACCAGCTCTCCAGCACCAGCACAGAACACTCAGAAGTGTGGGCGGGCCTGGAGACCGGACCCAGAGCCTCAGGCATGCGATTTCTTTGCCACTGAATTACACCCCAGCCCTACTCCCTTTTTAAATCACAAGACAAGGCTTGCTAAATTGCTGAGGCTGGCTTTGAACTTGCAATCCTCCAGCCTCAGCCTCCTGAGGTGCTGGAATTACAGGCGTGAGCCACCGCGTGGGATCTTTCATTCTTCCCAGAGGGGCTTTTAGGGAAGGGGAAAGCAAGAGAGGGCAGAAGGGAGGGTGGACACGATCAAAGCACAGTGTGTGACGTGTGAAGATGTCACACTGAGACCCACCAACTTATGCCATTGATATATGAATAATTGTAATAAATATAGAGGGACATCCCAGTAGCTTGGGAGCTGAGGCGGAGGATCACAAGTTCAAAGCCAGCCTCAGCAGTGGCGAGGCCCTTAGCAACTCAGTGAGACCCTGTCTCTAATAAAATACAAAATAGGGCAGGGATGTGGCCCAGTGTTCAAGGGCCCCCGAGTTCAATCCCTGGTACCATTCCCCCACAAAAAATAAAACAAAACCAAAAAAAAAAAAAACTATATATGTACACACAAAAAAATTTTTAAAAAAGAAATGTAACTGAAGACAAGGAAGCACACAACGTCTCTTCCTCACCAGCGGCTTCTCTTCCTGGCCCTGACCTCTGCCTGGTGTCCTGCGTCCCCTGCACAGAGCACTCAGCGGGCAGTAGAGTGTCGCTGGTGTGACTGACGTGAGGGAGGTGTGGAAACGCGAGCTTGCCGTGGAGAGCAGCGGCCACGCAGTCGTAGGTGGCTGAAGGGGCATCAGCTCTTTCTGCAGGCCCCTGGGTGTCCCCAAGGTTCTGCTCTGAGTACCAGGAGTGAGCCCCGTCACGGTGACCCACACAGCTCGCCCCCATGGGGGTCACTTCCCAGGGACACAGACCTGCGTTCCACACCACGGCTACTGTTCCCCACCCAGGGAGCCACAGCAGGCCCCTGCCACACGGTGGGGCCCGAGGACCACCAGGCACGCCTGGACGCTCTGCTGCCCGGGTCCCTTACCCAGTCCCAGAGACCAGCCTGGAACCGGCCACCGGACTTCTTCTAGTCTTAATGATGACAGCACAAAACCAGCAAGACCGTGAACCATCCTGGCCACGCCAGCAACGTGGAGACGCAGTGCTCCATCTCCAGTGCCATCAGGGACACGCTGTCCCTGAGGAGGGGCACTCCCAGCAGGAGATCTGCACCGCCTCCGTGACGGTGGCTTTGGGCACTTTCCGGGAGAAGCGAGAGGCGAGTCGCGCGAGGCCTACCTGTCTCCCCGGAGACCCGGAGCCGCCGGCCATTGCAGAAGGCGCCCTGGCCCCTGCGGCCCGTGTACAGCTGCCCCTCCGTGCAGTGGTGGATCACGCCGAACTCGAGCTGCAGGGTCGGAAGAGAGCGCGTGAGGGCCTGGGAAGCCAGAGAGCCAAGGACCAGACGGCTCCAGCGCGCAGTCTAGTGCAGTGACAGGGGACAGGAGAGTGACAAGGGACAGGAGTCACCTTTCCCACGGGAATAGAGAATACCAGTGTCTGGAGTTCAAGCCAGACCTAGATGCAAAACGTTATTTCTTTTTCTTAAATAACTACACTTAAAAATATGTTAAGATGGGCTGGGCGTGGGGGCGCATGCCTGTGATGCCCGTGACCGAGGAGGCTGAGGCAGGAGGATCACAAGCTTGAGACCAGCCTCAGCAACTTAGCAAGGCCCTGTCTCAAACTAAAAAATAAAAGGGCTGAAAACGTAGCTCAGTGGTGGAGCACCCTGGGTTCAACCCTCAATGCTGCCAAAAAATGATAATCTTAAAAAGCAACAAGTCTGCACTGAAATCACCATAACTGAGCATTAGTAACCAGCGCTTACTGAGCAGTCCTCGTTCTCTAGGAAGGCCTCTTTGCCCAGCCTGGACTCGGGCACCCTCCGGGCCTCGGCCTCCTTCCAGCAGCCTGCCCTCCCACGGCTGGCAACCTGGTGGCCACGAGCCTCAACCCCTGTGTGCTGCTGGGCCTCCACATTCGCTGGCCTCAGTGACGCCACTGACCAGAGGAACGCTGGAAACTGTTCAACTCCCCCATTCAGACCCTCACTGGTATCCAACCTAGGTGTCCGAGGTGTGGGCAGACTTCTGTTTCGGAGCTGGGCACCCATGCTGATGCAAGGAGGACGGGACGAACACCCTCCTAACGGGAGGCCGCCCTTGACACCAGGTCCTCAGCCCCATTCAAGCAGAACTCTCAACGCCCAGGAAGCGCTGCTGCCTGGACCAGTTAACAAAGGCTAGAGCAGGCCCAGCCTCCCGGCAGGTCTCTGACGCTGCGTAGTTCAGAAGGTCTCTGGGAATCCTGAGAGAGCCTCGCTCTCATGCTAACAGCCAGGGGGAGAGAAGGAAGAAGTAATAGAATATTGAGATCTAAAAGGTCCAAAAATAGAAGCTGCTCTTGGCTGGCGAGTGGTCACACGCTCTGGGGGTCAGGCGGACACTCACTGGACCATCTGCTTCAGAACATCCCCTTCCACAAGAGGACCGGGGCGGAAGCACGGCCGGCCACCTGCGGAGGGTGAGCGCCGGCCAGGGACCGATCGCACCCACCGCCAGGGCCCGTGCTCGTCCCCACCCAGGTTTGACACAGACACTGGGTGTCCTCATCACGACCGAGGCACGTGGCAAGGAGCAGGCAGGACTGCAGAGGGAAACCGGAGCCGGGCCTCGTACCTCTTGGTGAACCGCGAACCCGATGCTGACGGCCACGGTGGGGAACCTGCGGAGCAAACGGAGGGTTCACGCGCGGAACAGGCGCTGCCCCGGCACCCGGGACCTCTCCACTCTCTGGCTGGACTTGGGTTTTTCAAAACAACTTCTCACAATGTCACTAACTGCTGCCAAGAACGACGGGCTTAGGGGCCATGTGGTGGGACGGCTGACCTTGGAGGAGCCCGTTGTGGAGCGCTCAACCCGGCCCTCTGATGCCACCGAGGCTTGAACAACCAGCCTCTGGTTCCCAGGGACCCAAGGGGCAGCAGAGACTCCCAGAGGCCAACCCCCATCCCCGGTGGGCTGCAGAGGTCCCGGGAGGTGACGTCACAGGCCCTGGGTGGTGGCCTCCATGAGGAGGCTGGCTCTGAGCCACAGGCCACCTTCTCCCACCAGTAACGCCCTGTCCGTGTCCCCAGCAGCCCACGGCGGGTGAGTCAAGACTGTCTGCAGCTTTTCTGGGTGGCCACGCGCTGCTGCTCAGGTTGTCCTCCCTGGTGTTCAGTCACGGGAGCTCAGAGCCATGCGGGGCAGGGAAAGGCCAGGTGCAAGCCCACAGGCGTGCGTGAGCAGACCCCTGCTGCCCGGCCAAGAGGCCACGCTGGTCACCACCTGGTCACCGTGGCTGCCACGGCCTGGTGTTCTGGGATTGCCGGATCGACACGAGAGCCTGTCTTCAGCTGAACCCCTCTCAGCAGCCCCCGGCCCCAGGTTCCCCTGCGGCTGCAGAGGGAGGCAGTGGAGAGCACAGGCCACCAGAGTCCCCCTCACCACGGACAGGGCTTGGCCACTGTGTCCCTCACAAACACCTTGGAGGGCAAGCGGGACAGGACAGGGGCTCTGCTGGGCGCGACACCGAGGCAGGACCCCAGGGGGGGCCACCTTCGCTGATGTGACAGCCCGACTCACCAGGCAGCACAAGACCAGTGCCTGGAGAGGGGACCCTGTCTGGCGTGACTGAGCGCTGGCGATGGCCCCGTCTGGAACAAGGTCCTGCTTACCATGGCGCTCAGAGCGGCACCACATATAGACACCGTGGTGACGCTTGGGTGGCACCAGGAGCCAGGGGCCCCGTGGCCTGGCTCTGCCCATGCTTCCAACAGAGCCCAGCTGAGGCCCAGAGCCCGGGTGTGGCCGTGAGCTCGGGCTGCCCCAACCCGTGGGACAGGAGGCTCTACAGGGGCTCCAGGCACCACCCAGCCGGAGACTGCCCGCCCTCCGTGACACTGGGCTGTTGGCCACTTGTACCTGGCCCTGACAGCAGCAGGGCCACAACAGCCAAGTCAGGGAGCTCCCAAGGTCGCACCTGTCACCTCCCCATCCTACAGCCCTGTCCCCTGCCCCGCCTCCTGCTCTCTGTAACCCGAGCTCTGCTCCTGTCCAGAAGGTGACACGAGTCTCATCAGTGTGCCACTCTGCACCTCGGCTTGGCAGTTGCTGGGCGGTTCTTTTACCCGCCTGCTTTTAAAGTGGCACTTCTTAATGCCAGCCAACACGAAACAGGACTTATTTATTTATCTATTTATTTAGCACTGGGGCCTCGACAGCAAGCGCTCTACTGCTGAGCTACATTCCCATGTTTAATTTGAGACAGGGTCTTGCTAAGTTGTTGAGGCTGGCCTTGAATTTGAGACCCTCTGCCTTCGCCTCCCTGAGCCGTTGGGATCAGGGCTCGCTGGGTTACATCTCCTCTGCTGATCTCCTTTCCATTCAAACACAACATTTTTAAAGCAAGAATTCCTTACCTACTCTGTCAGTCTCTCATAAATGGAGACCCTTTCAGATTTTCCAGGGTTTGATAACAAACGTTAGTGAGACCATGAACTACTAGATTTGTCTGCACAGCCCAACTTCAAAAGCCCGGCTGCTGCGAGGCCTGCGGCGGGGCTCCCAGGTGCGCTCACCTGTGCACGAAGTTGCAGGTGCCATCGATGGGGGTCGATGATCCACGTCGGGCTGGGGGTGAGCACACACTTGGCCCCGGAGGCCGCAGCTTCTTCTGCAATGACACTGCGTGGGGACACAGGCTGAGAAAACGTGCCAGAAAGGCCAGGGCCAGGCGTCAAGCAGTGCCACCAAGAAGAAAGGGGGCTCCTGCGATTTCCTGACCGCTTCAAGGTCAGACGGAGGCGGTCTTTAAAAGACGGCCAGCGGCTGGCTCGGTGGGACTCGGAGCAGCAGGGCTGGCTGAGGCTCAGCCGCAGAGCTCGAGTTCAGGGCCACGACACGGGACCCTACCAGACGGGCCCTCCCAGGGCAGCTGTGAAGAGCAGCAGCCGGACGCGACGCGCAGAGGGTGGGGACCTGCTGTCTGGCCTCGCAGGGCAGAAGCTGGACTGTTGTCACCTGAGTCTAGAACAGCAGGCCTGTGCGGGATGGTGACAGGCTCTGGCCTGTGCGGGATGGTGACAGAGAGGCGCTGGTCTGGGGAATGGTGACAGAGAGGCCCTGGGGGATGGTGACAGAGAGGCCCTGGCCTGCACGGGATGGTGACAGAGAGGCACTGGCCGCCACCTGCTGCTCTTTCTGGCAGTGCTGTGCCCTGGGGCATGGAGCCCTTAAAATGTCACCTGCTTCTAATGCCACACAGGTGACAGCAGCCCTTGCCATCCCGCTCCACAGGCCTGCAGCTCCTGTTCCCAGACACCTTCCCCACTCCCCCGCCCTGGACCCCCACTTTCCTTTGGGGAAAGCAGCTGAGGCTGGCGAGGGTGAGGCTACCGGACACCTCTTGCCTGCTGTCACGAGGTGCCCATCAAGGTCCCCTACTCCAAGTGCCCTCCAACACTCCTCCTCCAGGGACACACCGCCTGCTCCAGCCGGCCTGCTCCTGCACTCAGCCGTGGGCCCAGGCCAGCGGCTCCTCGGGGACGAGACCCTCTGTCACCTGGCCCCGAGCCGTCCTCACCGGGCAGGAACACGACAGGAACATCGAGGCCTCAGGGTCAGCGTGCACCAACGGGCACTCTACTTTCTCCAACGGCACCAGCTGCTCGGTCAGACACCGAGAAGGCCTCCCCCTCCCCACAGTGTCCTTCCTGCCGCCAGGGTCTGCGCACAGCCCGGCCTCTGGGGAGCCAGCCCCGGGAGCTGGCGCTGTCCCAAGCTCCCAGAGGTGTCCCGGGCTAGGACAACGCAACACCTGCCGCACACGAGGCAGCCGGCACTGGGCACGCTGGGGTGTGTCCAGACTGTCCCAGTAAGCTGAGGGCGGGGCCCGCGCCAGGCCGCGGTCAAGGCAGCAGCAGCACACGCTGGGTCTGCATGGAACTGAGAGCCCTGCAGGGTTCTAGAAGGCTCTCAGGCCGCCCCCGCCGTGCCACCAGAGAGAAAGGAGAGCTGCGGACCAGACATTCCCAAAGAGGGACAAGGAGTGAGAGGCTTCTCGCCTGCCGGCCCACTTCTCCACGTGGAGGACCATCAGCCTCCCCTGGGCCACTGCAGAGCTCGGGGGCACGCCCTACAAGGGCCGGAGAAGGGCTGGCCAGGCAGGGCAGTCAAGCCTCTGTCCTTCCTCCACGTGAGCCACCTGGTGACTCGGACAGGCACTCAGGAGGGGACAACGCTGTGGTTACAGCAGCGTTGTCACCAGTGACAGGTCAAGGCGGCTACACTTGCACAGCAAGCACCTGGCCCTGGGTTCAATCCCAGTCCTAAAGAAGAGCCAAAACCCAACAAGCAAACAGGACATCTGCAAAGCAGCCACACCCGGACCCCACCCAGACCATGAACTGAAAGCCGGCTCGACAGAGCTGGCCGGCGGGCCTCGCCAGCGAGGTCAGCACACCGGTGTGCTGGAGACCAGCTGCTTCCCAGCTCGCGAGGACCCTGGCTGTGCTCTGCAGGCTGCTTCTGCCATCGCCACAGCGGTCACACTGCCTCTCAAGGACGAGCTCGGCCAGTCCCTCAGTCACAGGTGAGGAATTCAGGGCCTGAGAAGCACAGTGGATGGCCGAGCTGCTGCGAGTGGGTGTGCACCTGTCCTCCAGGTCAGGGACCCAAGATTTCAAATTTCAGATGAGTGAAATAAAATGACAAAACCTCCAGGAAGCCTACACAGGTTGTCTTTTATTGTATTAAAAATGATAAGCGTCTTTTTGGCCGGGCGCAGTGGCGCACGCCTGTAATCCCAGCACTTGGGAGGCTGAGGCAGGAGGATCGCGAGTTCAAAGCCAGCCTCAGCAATGGCGAGGCACTTAGCAACTCAGTGAGACCCTGTCTCTGATAAAATACAAAAAAGGGCTGGGGATGTGGCCCAGTGGTCAACTGCCCATAAGTTCAATCCCCGGTGCCAAAAAAAAAAAAAAAAAAAAAAGCTTCAGATGTTGGAATATTTTGGATTTTGAGATTAGGAATGCTGAACCTGTAAGGGTGAAAGTGCCTTCCAAGGAAATGTGAGAATTGTAAGGTCATCATCTTGATTTAAAGGTACTAAGGTAGAGAAATCGAATACATCATTTACAATCTGCATATAATGTTTCAGAAAAGACTAAAAATGAGGAACGACAAAAGCTCAGACTGTCAGTCCTTCCTGAAAAAGGATGACAGGCAGCCTTACACTATCATATCGCTTCAGGGATGTATTTAAATGCTCGAAAGCAAAAAAATAACAACATACTACTTACAATATGCACTTCTCCCTCATTATGAATTTATCAACTTGCCTATGATCTACAACACAATTAAATCCCCATTTGATTATTTTTATTGTCATTTTTTGATTGCACTATGTAGGATTGAGCCCAGCAGTGCTAGTGCTATATCACTGAGCTATACCCTCAGCTCTTTTTATTTTCCATTTTGAGACAGGGTCTCATTAAGTTACCCAGACTGGCCTTGAATTTGAGATCCTCTTACTTCAGCCTCCAGAGTCACTGGGATGACAGGCACGTGCCACCAAGCCCAGCTACTCTGTTTTTTTTGTTTGTTTGTTTTTTTAGTGTAGTTATAGGGTCTAGTGGAGCAAGCCTGTAATCCCAGCAACTTGGGAGGCTGAGGCAGAAGGATAGCAAGTTCAAACCTGGGCATAACAATTCAGCGAGACCATGTCTCAGAGCAAAAACAAAAGGGTGGGGATAAGGGCTGGGGTTGTGGCTCAGCGGTAGAGCACTCGCCTAGCATGTGTGTGGCCCAGGTTCGATCCTCAGCACTACGTAAAAATAAAGACATTGTGTAAAACTAAAGCAAATAAATAAATATTTTTTTTTAAAAAAGGGTGGGGATATAGCTCAGTAGTAGAGCATCACGTTTTAATCTCCAGTTTATTAAAAAAAAAAAAAAAAAAAAAAAAAACAGTAAAAAATAACTAACCTTGCCGGGTGTGGTGATGCACACATGTAATCCCAGTGACTGGGGAGGTTGAGGTAGGAGGATCACAAGTTCAAAGCCAGCCTCAGCAACTTAACTAGGCCCTAATCAACTGAGACCCTGTCTCAAAATAAAAAGGGCTGGGGATGTGGCTCAGAGGCTGGGCACCATGGGTTCAATCCCTGGTACCAAAACAAAACAAAACAAAACAAAAACCTCTCTCAGACATGCTGAAAACAATTTTACTTAATTTGGATTTTCTAAGCAAACTGAGTGTCGGCACTGGCCCTCAGGGCCTGGGAAGAAGGGTGTGGCACGGGGCCTGGCAGTGCCAGGCAGCGCTGACCGTGGACTGCAGTTTGGGACCCCGTACGACTCCACCGGATGGAAGCTGGGCGTCAGTGATGGCGGCGCTTCCAGGGAGCCGACTCACGCCCTCCGCTGTCCTGCCCTCGGAGGGGCTGTGGGGTGGGGTCCACGGAGGGAGGCTGCCTGCACCCACCTGCGTGCCAGCTCCGCTCTCCAGGAGCAAGCCCCTGCACCTGCCCCCTGCTTGCACACCTGCCACACTGCTTGCACACCGCCAGGCGACCTCCCAGGGCCTCCCTTGCACACGCCCAGCGACCTCCCAGGGACCCCCCTGCACACCTCCGGCCACCTCCCAGGCCCCCCCCCCCCCCCGCACACCGCCGGCCACCTCCCAGGGCCCCCCCCTGCACACCTCCGGCCACCTCCCAGGGCCCTCCCCCCGGCACACCACCGGCCACCTCCCAGGGCCCCCCCCTGCATACCTCTGGCCACCTCCCAGGTCCCCTCCCCTCCCCGCACACCGCCAGCCACCTCCCAGGGCCTCCCCTGCCACCTCCGGCCACCTCCCAGGGCCCCCCCCCCCCCCCCCCGCACACCGCCGGACACCTCCCAGGGCCACCCCTGCACACCTCCGGCCACCTCCCAGGGCCCCCCCACCCCCCACCCCCCACCCTCCCCCCCCCGCACACCGCCGGACACCTCCCAGGCCCCCCCCACCCCCCCACCACCCCCCCCCCCCGCACACCTCCGGCCACCTCCCAGGGCCCCCCCACCCCCCACCCCCCCCCCCCCCTCCGCACACACCGCCGGACACCTCCCAGGGCCCCCCCCGCACACTGCCGGCCACCTCCCAGGGCCCCCCCTGCACACCGCGGCCACCTCCCAGGGCGCCCCTGCACACCGCCGGCCACCTCCCAGGGCCTCCCCTGCACATGCCGGGCCACCTCCCAGGGCCTCGCCTGCACACCGCGGCCACCTCCCAGGGCCTCCCCTGCACACCGCTGGCCACCTCCCAGGGCTCCCCTGCACACCACCGGCCACCCACCTCCCAGGCCCCCCCCCCCCCACGCACACCGCCGGCCACCTCCCAGGGCTCCCCTGCACACCGCGGCCACCTCCCAGGCCCCCCCCCCCCCCCCCCCCCGCACACCGCCGGCCACCTCCCAGGGCTTCCCCTGCACACCGCGGCCACCTCCCAGGGCCTCCCCTGCACACCGCGGCCACCTCTCAGGGCCTCCCCTGCACACCGCGGGCCACCTCCCAGGGCCTCCCCTGCATACCGCGGCCACCTCCCAGGGCCCCCCCTGCACACCGCGGCCACCTCCCAGGGCTCCCCTGCACACCGCCGGCCACCTCCCAGGCCCCCACCCCCGCACACCGCCGGTCACCTCCCAGGGCCTCCCCTGCACACCGCGGCCACCTCCCAGGTCTCCCCTGCACACCGCGGCCACCTCCCAGGGCCTCCCCTGCACACCGCGGCCACCTCCCAGGGCTCCCCTGCACACCGCGGCCACCTCCCAGGGCTCCCCTGCACACCGCGGCCACCTCCCAGGGCCTCCCCTGCACACCGCGGCCACCCTCCCAGGGCCTCCCCTGCACACCGCGGCCACCTCCCAGGGCCTCCCCTGCACACCCGCCGGCCACCTCCCAGGGCCCCCCCCTGCATACCTCTGGCCACCTCCCAGGTCCCCTCCCCCTCCCCCCCGCACACCGCCAGCCACCTCCCAGGGCCTCCCCTGCACACCCCTCCGGCCACCTCCCAGGGCCCCCCCCACCCCCCCCCCCCCCACACACCGCCGGACACCTCCCAGGGCCCCCCCTGCACACCTCCGGCCACCTCCCAGGGCCCCCCCACCCCCCACCCCCCCCCCCCCCGCACACCGCCGGCCACCTCCCAGGGCCCCCCCGCACACTGCCGGCCACCTCCCAGGGCCCCCCCTGCACACCGCGGCCACCTCCCAGGGCGCCCCTGCACACCGCGGCCACCTCCCAGGGCGCCCCTGCACACCGCCGGCCACCTCCCAGGGCCTCCCCTGCACATGCCGGGCCACCTCCCAGGGCCTCGCCTGCACACCGCGGCCACCTCCCAGGGCCTCCCCTGCACACCGCTGGCCACCTCCCAGGGCTCCCCTGCACACCACCGCCACCTCCAGGCCCCCCCCCCCACGCACACCGCCGGCCACACTCCCAGGGCTCCCCTGCACACCGCGGCCACCTCCCAGGCCCCCCCCCCCCCCCCCCCCGCGGCCACCCCCGCCCCTGCACACCGCGGCCACCTCCCAGGGCTCCCCTGCACACCGCACCCGCGGGGCCACCCTGCACACCGCGGCCACCTCCCAGGGCCTCCCCTGCATACCGCGGCCACCTCCCAGGGCCCCCCTGCACACCGCGGCCACCTCCCAGGGCCTCCCCTGCACACCGCGGCCACCTCCCAGGGCCCCCACCCCCGCACCACCGCCGGCCACCTCCCAGGGCCTCCCCTGCACACCGCGGCCCACCCCCAGTCTCCCCTGCACACCCGCGGCCACCCCCGCTCCCCCTGCAGACCGCGGCCACCTCCCAGGGCCTCCCCTGCACACCGCGGCCACCTCCCAGCGGCTCCCCTGCACCCGCGGCCACCTCCCAGGGCCTCCCCTGCACACCGCGGCCACCTCCCAGGGCTCCCCTGCACACCGCGGCCACCTCCCAGGGCTCCCCTGCACACCGCGGCCACCTCCCAGGGCCTCCCCTGCACACCGCGGCCACCTCCCAGGGCCTCCCCTGCACACCGCAGATCTCTTCCCAGACCCCGCGGAGGAGCCCGCCCTCGGCGTCACGCCCACGACTGCTGCCACGAGAGACCTCCCGGTGACGGTGACGCTGCCGCAGTCCTGGACATAGCCCCTGGCGGCCGCGGGCACCGTCCCCTCAACGCACGGAAGCCGGCTGTGGCTGGATGCTTCAGCCAGCCTGAGAACAGCATCCTCACGAAGGCGGGCACAGGGCGGCCATGTCCCCAGGTGCTCTGGCCTGGGTGGGGGAGCCCATGTCACTACACTGGCGAGGGACCCGGTCCTGTGCGGCTGACGTCTGCCATGTCCGGCCTTCTCTGGAGGCGGGGCAGACACAGTGGCCACGGACGCCCCCCGCCCCTCCCGCTCCAGGGCTCCCGGGGTCACGCTTGGCCGGGCCTCTGGAACCGGGTGGCTTAGCGCAGGGCGCGCCCAGGCAGGGCACTGAGGAGCAGCACCTGCCCCGTCCTGGACCGGTGGCCCATGGTCAACGTGAAGGGGACAGACACCCGGTGGGCTTGCTCGGGCACTGCAGGGCCGGGACAGACTCAGCCAGGGGGTCACCTCGGGGGCCTGGCTGTGTGTGCCGGGGGTGTGTCCGAGGACACTCACCTGTGGGAAGGAAACCGCTTCCGCAATTCAGAAACAATCAGGTCCTCCACGAGGTGATCCGTCTCCGTCACAAGATCGGCCGCCGAGGTCTTTGTTGAGACTCGTTTCTCCTCGGTCAAGGCTTTCCTGATGATCTGAAACGAGAGTGGACGCAGGTGGCACCTGGTGCCTAGAGCTCACGTCCCATCCCCGACCCTGGCCTCGGCGGCCACTCAGTGCTGCAGTGAGCAGGTCGCGTAGGTCCATCACAGACCACCTCTGGGCTCAGTGTCCCCGAGCTCCCCGGCCACCAGTCAGGGCTCTCTCACAGGACAGGCTCTCCTGTCCAGGTCCCCCCACCTGGGAAACAAGTCTCCTTCGAGGAAAGCAAAAACGTGGTTTCAGAAAAAGGGAGGAACTTGGATAGAACTGTCCAGACTAAGAGGGAGAAGCACCTTCGGCCCTGCGAACCCCGCACGCTCTGCTCTGTGAGAGCTGGGTGAGCCCTTCCCTGTCCAGCCCCCTTGAAGGACAGGACACACTCCGGGGTCCAGACAACCAGCGCCACCCCGAGGAGCAGGGGCTGCAGCGGTGGGGGCAGCGCCACCACTCTGCTGCCCCGCGCCAGGCCATGTCCCCTCCTCACAGGGACACGCCAAGGGGCAGAGACTCAGGCGCAGGATCTGCTGCTGCTCCGCGGCCAGCATGTCCAGTCTAAATACGGAGGTGAGGACGGGGGCAGCAGGACCTCCCCAAGACCCCTGGGGCCCACGGGAGACCTGAACAGGAAGCCCCTCTCGCGGGAGTGACTCCCGCAGGCCCTCCAGGAAGGAGGGACTGAATCGCCCTCGCCTCCAGCCGCCCTTCTTCTCCATTTCTGTCCGTCCACAACTCCACGTCGCCCTCACCGTGAGGACGTGGGACTCCTAATGAGGAGAGCTCTGCTTCAGCTGCCGCTCTCAGATCCTGTTTCTCTCAAACGCAGCACCAGCTCCAGCCTCAGCCCTGGCGCCCGGTGCCCGCGGCACACCCCCCTGAGGCCTCCTCAGGGCAGACCAGGTGCGCACGGCGGCCCTGGAGCGAGGCCTTCGGAGAGGAGCGGGCACGTGGGCGGGGCCCCGAAGGGCCCCTGCTCTGTCCCACTGCCCTTCCCAGTGCTGGACTGTCCCACGCCGAGCCTCACCGGGCACGGATCTTGGCTGCTGTGCAGAGACAGAGAATGGACTTGGGTCGCAGTGGGAGGCGGGCGTGGCGCACAGTCCGCAGTCCAGGACCACTCCTGCCCCGGCCCACCCCTCGCCGCCTGGTCACTGGATACCCTGCTTGGCACCCTGGCGTTAATGCGCTTCCGGCACAATCTGCACCTGGAAGTCTCCTTCCGGAAGTGCCCCCACGGTCCTGGCATGGCACAGTCCGCACCCGCGCAGCCTCTGCTGGTCTCCAGGAATCCTGGATTCCGGCGGGTCCAGACAGGCCATCTGGCTGGCACTCGGCTGCCACCCTGTGGGGGGTGGTTCGGTGTGTGGGCGGGGCCTGCTCTGTGGAAGGGGGGTGTGCGTGTGTAGTTAGAAAGGCCCCCACCAGGGGACGCGGCCTGGGTGGATCTGCCACCAGCGCTTCGGGACCTCGTTGAGACGGCTGGGTCTGAAATCACACTGCTTCTCCTGGGGCGCTGGGGTTGAACCCAGGGTGCGCGACCGCTGAGCTAGCCCCAACACTGGGCTGTCTTTGAGACAGGGTCTTCTTGCTAAGGTGCTGAGGCCGGCCTTGAACTCGGGATCCTGCCTCAGGCTCCCAGCTGTGGGATCACGGGCACGCCTGCGGGGCGTCACTGGGCAGCAGGGCCCCTGCCCACTGTGGGCCCGCTCCCTCTGGCCCTTCACCTCACCCCCACTCCCCACACAGGGCACCAGGGATTCTGTCTGTCCTGGCCTTCTGTCGACACCTGCCCATCTGAAGTTCTCCCGTGCGTCTGCGGCCGGCCGGGCGCTCCCCCGGACCCCAGCTCCCTCGCCGCAGACTCTGCGCCTGCTGTCCCCTCGCAGCCGGAACTGCGCCTGGCGGAGGGGTGTGCAGAAGCCAACGAGGGAAGGAATGAAGACGCGTCAGACGGTCGGAGTGGACTGTGCCACACGTGTCCCTGAGCCACCGTGTCTGTGTGGACACTGACACCCTGGTCTGCTCCCTGTGGTGGTCTTTCTTGTGTGGATGAGACTCTGGCGCAAGCCTATACCCCAGCAACTCTGGAGGCTGAGGAAGGAGGACCCAAAGTTCAAGCCATTTAGTGAGACCCTGTCTCAAGACAAGATAAAAAATAAAAAGGACTGGAAACGTGGTCAGTGGTAGAGCGCCCCGTTCAATCGCCGGCGCCATAACAAGGTTCAGACAGGCTGAAGCCACATCTCTGGCCTCACCCAGGAGCCTGCCTCTGGAGCCCACGGAACAGCTGCGGCCTCCAGCCGCTCCCACCAGCCGCTCCGGGCTCCTCCCAGCACACAGCGCGGCGCCCTGGGCGGGAGGACTCTGCCCTCGCAGGCAGACAGCTTCGACTGGGCCTCGCGGCAGAGACCCGGCCCCGTCAGGAACAGGACCCCGAGCTTCGGCCAGGCGTGGGGCTGCCTGGGGTCTACACTGCCTCCCGTGCTGCGTGTGACCAGGGGCTCAAGTCCTCCCCAAGGCAGGGGCACAGCGGCCACCTGCAAGCTGAGTCCCACCTTCTGAGGACACTGCAGTCAGCTCCTGTGTCCCCTCATCGCCTCCGCAGTCTGTGATGTGTGGCGCTGACAGGGCAGCCACGGCCACCACCTCAGGGCCACGAAACGGGCCCCAGGAAGCAAGTCCGTCCCCCCCCTCACTGTGCCTGGGAGCCTGGAGGCAGCAGGGCAGCCCCCCACCACGCCCTCCCTCAGCCCACGCTCCTGCGGCGCAGCTCACCCCCGGGGGCCACGGTCAGCACCGCCCCTTCTCAGGCCCACTGCCCCTTTCCCCTTCCCGACTCAGTCGAAACGTCCCCTCCTACACGAGCCATCTCCAGCACACCCAGGGGGAGACCCCGGCACTGCACAAACCAGTCCAGGGCCGCCACAGCACGGTCACCTCGGGATCCCCGTGGCCCCCACTCACCTGGTCACCAGTGCCCACGGCCCAGGGCCACTAGAGCATGGTCACCTCGGGATCCCCGTGGCCCCCGCTCACCTGGTCACCAGTGCCCAAGGCCCAGGGCCACTAGAGCACGGTCACCTCGGGATCCCCGTGGCCCCTGCTCACCCTGGTCACCAGTGCCCAAGGCCCAGGGCCACTACAGCACGGTCACCTCGGGATCCCCGTGACCCCCGCTCACCTGGTCACCAGTAACCAAGGCCCAGGGCCACTACAGCACGGTCACCTCGGGATCCCCGTGGCCCCCGCTCACCCTGGTCACCAGTGCCCACGGCCCAGGGCCACTAGAGCATGGTCACCTCGGGATCCCCGTGACCCCCGCTCACCTGGTCACCAGTGCCCACGGCCCAGGGCCACTACAGCACGGTCACCTCGGGATCCCCGTGACCCCCGCTCACCCTGGTCACCAGTGCCCACGGCCCAGGGCCACTACAGCACGGTCACCTCAGGATCCCCGTGGCCCCGCTCACCCTGGTCACCAGTGCCCACGGCCCAGGGCCACTAGAGCATGGTCACCTCAGGATCCCCATGGCCCCCGCTCACCTGGTCACCAGTGCCCAAGGCCCAGGGCCACTACAGCACGGTCACCTCAGGATCCCCGTGGCCCCCGCTCACCTGGTCACCAGTGCCCAAGGCCCAGGGCCACTAGAGCACGGTCACCTCGGGATCCCCGTGACCCCCGCTCACCCTGGTCACCAGTGCCCACAGCCCAGGGCCACCAGAGCACGGTCACCTCGGGACCCCCGTGGCCCCGCTCACCCTGGTCACCAGTGCCCACGGCCCAGGGCCACTAGAGCACGGTCACCTCGGGATCCCCGTGGCCCCCGCTCACCTGGTCACCAGTGCCCACGGCCCAGGGCCACTAGAGCACGGTCACCTCGGGATCCCCGTGACCCCCGCTCACCCTGGTCACCAGTGCCCACAGCCCAGGGCCACTAGAGCACGGTCACCTCGGGATCCCCGTGACCCCGCTCACCTGGTCACCAGTGCCCACAGCCCAGGGCCACTAGAGCACGGTCACCTCGGGATCCCCGTGGCCCCCGCTCACCTGGTCACCAGTGCCCACGGCCCAGGGCCACTAGAGCACGGTCACCTCGGGATCCCCGTGGCCCCCGCTCACCTGGTCACCAGTGCCCACGGCCCACTAGGGCCACTACCTGCACGGTCATGGTCACCTCGGGATCCCCGTGACCCCCGCTCACCCTGGTCACCAGTGCCCACGGCCCAGGGCCACTACAGCACGGTCACCTCAGGATCCCCGTGGCCCCGCTCACCTGGTCACCAGTGGTCCACCACAGTGGTCACCTCGGGACCACGGTGACCCCCGCTCACCTGGTCACCAGTGCCCACGGCCCACCACTAGAGCATGGTCACCTCGGGATCCCCGTGGCCCCCGCTCACCTGGTCACCAGTGCCCAAGGCCCAGGGCCACTACAGCACGGTCACCTCGGGACCCCCGTGACCCCCGCTCACCTGGTCACCAGTGCCCACGGCCCAGGGCCACTAGAGCACGGTCACCTCGGGATCCCCGTGGCCCCCGCTCACCTGGTCACCAGTGCCCAAGGCCCAGGGCCACTACAGCACGGTCACCTCGGGACCCCCCGTGACCCCCGCTCACCTGGTCACCAGTGCCCACGGCCCAGGGCCACTACAGCACGGTCACCTTGGGATCCCCGTGGCCCCGCTCACCTGGTCACCAGTGCCCACGGCCCACAGGTGGACGTGCAGCCGTGCAGGACAGACACGGAGGGCCTCCGGGAGCGTCCGCGGCGCGAGCAGACAGGGACTCTCTGACGGCCACACCAGAGCCCGCGATGCCTCTCAACCCGGAGACACAGCATTCCCTTATTGTGGCCAGTGCTGCTGGGGACGGACCATGGCTTGGCGGCCAGCCAGCTCCTCACACACACCAGGAAGACCCTCAGAGGCGCACCCGCGGAGCCACGCCTAGCCCCATGGGTCCAAAGCACGCGCGACTCTGTGCGACAAGCACGCAGGTGCTCGGGTAAGTGGGGACGGCTGCTGCCACCCAGGAGTGCCCACCACTGGGACAGGGCCTGGCCACAGGCTGCGAAGGTGGGAGACGTGAGCTGGAGGAGCGACGTGGCTTTTACACTCGGCTGTTCGACCTGCTCTGTGAGAACACGTCCCTGTGGCTGCCCCGAGGGTCTCTGTGACGTGCTTCAGGAAGGCCATGGGCAAGCGGCACCTCTGCCCTTGGCGCTGGGGCAGGTGCCCAGCAGAGTCCCCACCACGTCCCCCGGCGGCCCTCCCTCAGTCCGGCTGTGGCCCTGGCCTGCGGTCTGCAGCTCGCCTTTCTTGGAGGAGCCACAGGTCACCACTGAGTCAGAGGTGACAGCTGAGATCTGGCTCCGCCTTTCTCTGTGGCCCTCCGCAGGGAGAGCAGGGGCGCAGGCAGATCCCCAGCAGCCACGGGGCTCGAGCCTCAGCTCCCGGGCTGCGCTCCCCGTGCACTCGAGACACTGTTGTCATCGGCATTCAGTGGGAGCCAGGTGTGGTGGCACGCGCCTGTGATCCCAGCTACCTGGGAGGCTGAAGCAGGAGGACTGCAAGTCAAATGGTCAGCCTGAGCAGCTTAGCGAGACCCGTCCCCAAATAAAAAACAAAAAAGGCCCGGGGGTGGGCAGAGACACAGCTTGCCCGGCGTGTGCAGGGTCCTGGTTCCACCCAGGTCGCGCTACAGGCTGCTTTCTCCTGGCTCGCAGACCCCACGCCACAAGTTGTCTGAAAGAACGTCAATCTGACAAAACGCAACAACTCAGGCAAGCCCCGGAACTCCACAGGACGCTGCGGGAGCCGGCGGAGAGCCGCTGCTCCCCACGTTCTCCTGCACGAGGAAGGAGGGCAGCACCGCGCTCCATGGAGGCTGCGCTGCATTCGCCCAGGGCCCTGCCCTCCAGCCCGGGGAGGTGACCCAGGGAAGTGACCGGTCCCTCTCAGCGTGGAGGGTTGGACCGTCTTGCCCTGGGCGACAGGAAGTGTGGGCGGCGGGGCGGCTGGCGCCCTCAGCCACTCACCAGCGCAGCGTGCACTTGGCAGCCTGGTCTGGGTCTCCCTCCAAACTTGGTTAACGTCTCACACACAGAACACGGGCCCCGCTCCCGGGGCCACCTTGGCTCCGGCACCAGACACCAGGCCAACACGTTCAGACACAGGCCTGTTCTTGCCCCACACTATCTTGGTCTTGTGCTACTGACCCTGGGCCACCTTCACGCTGTCGCTACAGAGCAGCTTGTGCGGTCAGAACGTGTGCCCTGGGGTCCAGGGTCCAGCAGGCCAAGCGGCACGGCCAGAGGGCGCCTCCCGAGCAGGCACCGTGCCCTCCCCTGGTCAGACCGGGAGATCGCAGCTTCCTGGGGCGGGGCCTTGAGATGTGCCGTGCTTTGGTCTATCTGGACACAGTGAGGGTGGTGTGATGATCTACTCGATGCGCCGACCGACTGGGCTACAGGGTGCCCAGACACCTGGTCAGACACTGCTATTCCCAGGGTTCTGCAAAGGTGTTCTCAGATGAGACCAGGGTTCCAGTGGGCAGAATAAAGCAGGCTCCCGTGGGTGGGTGCGACCCGTCAGTTAAAGGCCCAAAGAGAACCAAGAGGCCAGTCCCCCCAGCTCAGCAGGAATTCTGCAGTGCTGAAGGACCCTCACCTCCTGGGTCAGGGCCAGGGCCACTCCTCACCCAGTCCAGCCACACCAGGTCTCTGGCCAGTCCTCCTCTGTGGCTGGCCCCACCCGCCATGCTGCTCCTTGTCCACTGCACCGCGCACCCCAGGGAGAGCCCCAGGGCCAGGTCTGGGCCTGCCTCAGCAGCTGTGCTCCTGCAGGGCGGCTCGGCCTGACAGCGGAGGTGTGCGGGCCCAGGCCCAGCCCGAGAGCGACACGCACCAGCTCGCCTGCGCCCCGCGACTCTGCAGACGAGAAGTCCCACCATCAGGAGAAGCCGCGGGCTGCGGTGCGGCCCCACAGCAGAGCCCCGCCCAGCACGCAGGGCCTGGGACCCATGCCCGTGCCGCGAGAGCGCAGGGGAGAAGCTGAGGCACAGGCTCCGCAGCAGGTTGCCTGATGCCACCCAGCCACCAGCGCAAGAGAAAGGGACCAGTGACACCAGCCCTCCTGCCAAGACAGAATGGGGTGCTTTCTTCCGAGGCCCCCTTCAGGTCCCAGTCCATCCACGGACACCGACCCACAGCCCACCGAGCTCCAGGCCTCGGTGCTGTCCACCTCAGGTGTCCCGTGTCCTCAGGTTCTCCTGCCCAGGGCTGGAGCCGCCCTGTTCCATCTCAGGCGTCAGCCGAGGCCTGGGCTCCTGGACCGGCACCCCGTCCCCGTCCCGTTCCCCCGCGGCCCCACTGGACCTCCTCCCCGCCGCACTCGGAGCCCGCCGCCAGCTCTCGAGCCTACTGGCTTTTCTTAGAAAGGGCCCAACCCAACTGCCACTTCCTCTAGGAAGCTGTCCCCACCTCCCAAGCCCTGGCGTGACCCCTACCTCATGGTCCTCTTTGCTGCGGTGACCACAGCAGGTTGGGAGGGAGCTGGGACAGGGACACGAGACCCTGGGACTGGCTCAGCCTCAAGCTGGAGCTCAGGACTCCTTCACCGGCTGAGTCCCTCCCTCGCCTTCCCAGGAAAGAGCCAGAACAGGCCAGCTGAGGCCCAGACCCAACACCAGGCCTCAGGCAGGACAGGCCTGGACGACCCAACACCAGGCCTCAGGCAGGACAGGGCTGGACGACCCAACACCAGGCCTCAGGCAGGACAGGCCTGGACGACCCAACACCAGGCCTCAGGCAGGACAGGCCTGGACATCCCAACACCAGGCCTCAGGCAGGACAGGCCTGGACGACCCAACACCAGGCCTCAGGCAGGACAGGGCCTGGACGACCCAACACCAGGCCTCAGGCAGGACAGGCCTAAACGACCCAACACCAGGCCTCAGGCAGGGCAGGGCTGGACTTCCCAACACCAGGCCTCAGGCAGGACAGGCCTGGACGACTCAACACCAGGCCTCAGGCAGGACAGGGCTGGACGTCCCAACACCAGGCCTCAGGCAGGACAGGCCTGGACGACCGAACACCAGGCCTCAGGCAGAACAGGCCTGGACGACCCAACACCAGGCCTCAGGCAGGACAGGGCCTGGACGACCCAACACCAGGCCTCAGGCAGGACAGGGCCTGGACGACCCAAACACCAGGCCTCAGGCAGGACAGGGCTGGACGACCCAACACCAGGCCTCAGGCAGGACAGGCCTGGACGACTCAACACCAGGCCTCAGGCAGGACAGGCCTGGACGTCCCAACAACAGGCCTCAGGCAGGACAGGCCTGGACGACACAACACTAGGCCTCAGGCAGGACAGCCTGGACGACACAACACTAGGCCTCAGGCAGGGCAGGGCCTGGACGACCCAACACCAGGCCTCAGGCAGGACAGGGCTGGACGACCCAACACCAGGCCTCAGGCAGGACAGGGCTGGATGACCCAACACCAGGCCTCAGGCAGGACAGGCCTGGACGACCCAACACCAGGCCTCAGGCAGAACAGGCCTGGAGGACCCAACACCAGGCCTCAGGCAGGGCAGGGCCTGGACGACCCAACACCAGGCCTCAGGCAGGACAGGGCTGGACGACCCAACACCAGGCCTCAGGCAGGACAGGCCTGGACGACCCAACACCAGGCCTCAGGCAGGACAGGGCTGGACGACCCAACACCAGGCCTCAGGCAGGACAGGGCTGGACGACCCAACACCAGGCCTCAGGCAGGACAGGCCTGGACGACCCAACACTACAGGCCTCAGGCAGGGCAGGGCTGGACGACCCAACACCAGGCCTCAGGCAGGGCAGGGCTGGACGACCCAACACCAGGCCTCAGGCAGGACAGGCCTGGACGACCCAACACCAGGCCTCAAGCAGGACAGGCCTGGACGACCCAACACCAGGCCTCAGGCAGGACAGGCCTGGACGACCCAACACCAGGCCTCAGGCAGGACAGGCCTGGACGACCCAACACCAGGCCTCAGGCAGGGCAGGGCCTGGACTCCCAACTCCTGTCCTCTTCTGCTCGGTCCCAGCACCTATCCTAGGCCTGGGAGTGGGCCGGGCGCTTGCCACGACCTTCCCCTGGCTACTGCGGCCTCTCCCCAGCCCTGAGGCATGGTCTGCACCAGGCAGAGCTTCATCTGGGTCACCAAGTGCCCATCTCAGGCCCATGGAGGCCAGGACCCCCTCACATGCCCAAGGGCAGAGGATAAGGCTGCAGGTGCCAAGGCCTGGGAACAAAGGCCCTCCTTGCCATTTTCCTCAGAAAGCTTTTGCTAGCAGAATGGGCACTAAAAACAATAGGTGGCCTCCCGGGCAGGGTCAGGCCACTGGGTGACCTGGACACTGGAGACACTGCTTCACCAGGGTCCTCTCTTTGCTGACACTTTCGATGGAGGAGAAAGTTTTAGAACTGCTCATGCAGGCTGACCCACCCTGTGAAGCCCAGCAGAAACTGGGACGTGGGGACAGGTGACACAGGGACTGGGGTGGAGGAGGGAGCCTGAGATCGCCACCTGCTCCCCACTTCCTCCAGCAACAGGTGAGCCGGTGCTGGCGGGGGACCGGAGTCTCTTCCAGAGAAGGGGTGCGGCCAAGTGGACCCACACCTGGCCGGGAATCTCCCTGACCGTGCAGGGCGGGGCCATCGGCGGACAGGCCCCCGCTCCGCGCCACAGGGGCAAACGCGGCCCTCAGTGGCGCCTGCCAGTGCCCTCCACGCTGCATCTGTGGGCCCCTCCCCTGGCTCCGGGCACAGTCAACTCCCCCGCTCGGAAACCACCAGCAGCTCCTGCCTCCCACGCCCACTTCACCTCCCAAGATGAAGGTCATCTTGGGGACATAGCAACCCATCTGACCAGATTTTCAGGGCCAAAAGTTCGTTTTGGGGGTACTGGGGATTGAACGCAGGGGCACTTTACCACTTAGCCACATCCCTAACCCTTTTTACTTTTTTATTTTGAGACAGGGTCTTGTTCACTTGCTGAGGGTCTCCCTAAGTTGCTGAGGCTGGTGTTGAACTTACAATCCTCCTGTCACGGCCTCCTGAGTCACTGGGATTACAGGCATGTGCCACTGTGCCCAGTTTGGCGCGAACCTTTGAAGTCGTCCTGGGCGCTTCTTGTTGTCTTGCCCTACACCCAATCCAAAGGCAAACCGTCACCTCAGCCTCCAAAATGAGGTTTTCTAACCCCTTCTCATAGGCCAGCCCAGCACCCGGGCAGGCTTCCTGCCTGTATCCTCCTCCAATGCCTTGAGGCCGCAGGCCCGGCAGCAGCCAGGGTCTCTCTGGGCCACTCGGCACTCAACCCCGAACTTCGCACCGCACTCGGAGCAACGGCCAAGTCCAGTTGCTGAACAGACACTGCTGGGGGAACTGCGCTTCTCATACTGCTTTTGTGCGTTTTAAAAACAAACACCATCCCAGAGGAGGATGCACGTGAAAAAGAATCAAAACCACACTGACCAGCCGGGGGCAGGCCTCCCGGCATGCTCGAGGCCCTGGGTTCCACCCACACGTGAATAACCAGCTGAACAGACCACAGGGAAACACCAGCCCCAGTCCAGCAGCACGGCGGAGGAGGAGGGGCCACAGTGAGCAGGGCACAGACCCACCCCGGCGAGGAGTGTGACTGGACACCGCGCCCGAGAACCACTTGGCAGTCTCCACTCCTGATCATGAAGCAGGAATTCCACTCCCCAGCGAAACGCATTTGTGCACGATCAAAAGACACGGCAAGGACGTTCACAGTCAGTTAGTCATCTCAGCTCAACCCGGACGTTGTCCGGAGATTCCTCGAGAGCCAAGCATGACCAGCTGCGCCCGCACAGCAGCAGGGCTCCACAGAGCCTGGCCCACGCAAATGCCAGGAATGCCGATCGTCAGCCCCCAGGCCCAGTGAGTCAGACCCTCGTGGCTCAAGCTCCAGGGCCAGGCCAGGAGGCACATCCAAGGTCCCCACGAGAGCCCTGCAGGCATTCCTCAGAGCTGGAGAAGCCACCACCAGTCCACAGGGAGCACAGACCTGGAAGAGCCAGTCACCCTGAGCAGAAGAGGCGAGCTGGAGGCATCACAATGCCTGACTTCAGCACGCACAGGCCCACCTGAACTCCACGACTAAAGGCGGAGGCAGGAGGACTGCATGCTGGAGGCCAGCCTGAGCAATTTAGCAAGACCCTGCAGCAAAAAAATAGAAAGGGCTGGGGAAGTAGCTTGGCGGTGGGGTGCTTGCCTAACACGCATGGGGTTCCACCCCTAGTTCCACAAAACACAGCAACAAAACCACAGGACACAACAGCAGGGCCTGACACACACAGACGCACAGACCCACGGAACCAGCGAGGACCCAGGAAGGAATGCACCGTCTCCAGCCCACGGACTCTCCACAAGGGCCAGCCTCAGTGACAAACAGTGCTGGGAAAAGCGCAGAGCTCTCCCTGGGGCCGCACAAGTCAGTTCACATGGATCAAAGACCTTACTGTGGGGCTGGGGCTGGGGCTCAGCGGCAGAGCGCTCGCCGAGCACACGTGCGCGGCCCGGGTTCGATCCTCAGCACCACGTAAACATAAATGCATTGCATTGTGTACAACTAAAGCAAATAAATAAATATTTTTTTTAAAAAAGACCTTACTGTGAGACCAGGAGCTGAAATCACTAGACAAAACCAGGGGAACTACTTCAGGGCAAGGCAACGACTTCCTGTGGCTCAAGAAGCAAAACAAGAACATAGGTGGGGTTACGTCAAAGGCAGGCCCCTGCACAGCTACAGAAAAAGCAATGCCGCGAAGAGAGCCCACACAGGGGAGGGCACCTTGGCAGCTATCCATCTACACACGATGAACATCCAGAGGAACAAGCAGCTGCGTGTGGTGACACACACCTGTAGTCGTGGTGCCTAGGGAGGCTGAGGCAGGAGGAGTGCAAGTTCAAGGCCAACCTGAGCAACTTAGTGAGGCGGTGTCTCAAAATAAAACATAAAAGGGGCTGAGAGTGTAGCAAATGGCCAATAACTATATGAAAAAATGCTCAACATCTTTAGCCATCAGGGAAATGCAAATCAGAATTTTTATCTCACTTCAGTTGGAATGGCTATCATAAAAAAATAAAAAAAGAAAAAATTGCTGACCAGGAACACTTACGGAGTGTTAGTGGAATGTAAATTAGTACAGTATGGAGGTTCCTCAAAAAAACTAAAAGTAAAAGTATCACACAACCCAGTTATCCCAGTCCTGGGTTTTATATTGGCAGGAAAAGAAGTCAGAATACAGAGACACCTGTGCCCATGCTTACAGTGGCACTATTCACGACAGCCAAGACACGGAATCGCCTAGGTGCTGCACACAGAGGGATGGGTAAAGAAACCATGGTAAACAGACACAATCGTATGCGTCCAGCCACCAGGGAGAACGGGACGCTGTCATGTGCAGGAAAATGGACAGAACTGGAAACAAGTCAGGTGCAAAAAGACAAGGGTCTCGCGTTTTCTCTTTTGTGCAGAATCAAAAAATGCAGGTGACCTGCAGGTTGGACTACTGGGATGGGGAAGGGAAGGTGTGGGATGGTAGGGTGTGAGAGGGTCATGAGCATGACCAAGGCATGATGACCCATGCTCCTGTGCAAAGGTCACGTTGAAACCCATTAATTCGTATAGTTAATGGATATTAATTAGAAAAGCGCAGTGGCATTGCTCAGTGGTGGGGCACGTGCTAGCTTGTGCAAGGCCCCAGGTTGCACCCCAGCAACCAACACCCACAAAAATCCTGTCAGGAAGACGAATAGTTGACTATACATTTCTATGTATAGAAAACCAAGCAAATGAAAACACACACACACACACACACACACACACTCACACTTTTTTTCCAATTTTAAGGAAAGTGAAAGTTGCATAAGAAAGAAAGGAATGTTATACGCTGCGATACCCAGCTCCCCCAGGAATCACATCCACATGGCCACGTCAAGGGACACCACAGTGTGGGACACCAAGGGCACCACAGTGTGGGACACATCAAGGGCACCACAGTGTGGGACACGTCAAGGGCACCACAGTGGCGGCAGCCACAGGACAGAAGGAAAAGCAGCAGGGCCAGGAGCTCACTGAGCTCTCAACTGGAGTTCCACCCAGCCCCACAAAAGAGGAGGAAGGAAACCAGCAGCTCAGGAGGCCGAGGCAGGAGGATCTAGAGTTCAAAGCCAGCCTCAGCAACTCTGCAAGACACTGTCTCTAAATACAAAAAGGGCTGGGGATGTGGCTCAGTGGTAAAGTGCCCCTAGGTTCATCCCCAGCATCAAAAAGAAAAGAAAAAGACAATGCCATTGGGGCTTGGCCAAGTCCCTCAGGGTGTCAGGACAGGGGGCCTTGTAAATGCAACCTGCCAAGGTGTGAGGCCACCAGGGGACAGCGTTATGGTGTTGCTCTCCGGCATTGTCCTAGTGCAGAGATCAATCCACATGGTGGATGAAGGAAGGCCCGGCTCGCCCTGCAGGGTCTCCGGAGAGCGCTGGGAGCCACAGGGGACACTTCAGTGGAGTGCACAGCTGACCGCTGCTCTGACCGCGCCTCTCCCCACCGTGACCACCCGCCTTGCCCGGGCACGGGTGGCGCAGGCCTGCTGGGGCTGGAGGGCCTGTCTGTGGGTGTGCAGCCCCTCCTGCACACTCACTGACCGGCTTCCTACAGCTCCAGGTGGGCCCAGACGAGCAGCAACCCACGAGGGCAGCTGGCGCTGGAGGGGAGACTGAGGGGAAAGGAGGCTTCCCCTGCTCGGACCCAGGCGCAAGTCTGTGGAAAAGCCTTCCACATCTCACACGAGCATATGAATCTTAATATAGAAAAGAAAATGGACAGAAAGTGCTCAATTTGATGGCAACCTTAGACACTTGTTTGCCAGTAATGACTTTTCCAGACTATTGATAATGAATTTCAATCAGCCATGCTACAGGAAAGGCTGAGTTTACCTTTCCACTCCCTCCATAGAAAATACAGTAAGGGCAGCCAGGAGCCATGGTACACATCTGGAATCCCAACAACCCTGGAGGCTGAGACAGGAGGATCACAAGTTGGAGGCCAACCTTGAAAACACAGTCTCAAAGTAAAAAGGGCTAGGGACATAGCTCAGGGGTAGAGTGTCTCTGGGTTCAATCCTCAGTAGAAAAGAAGGGAGGAAGGAAATACTGTAAGGGCTGGGGTGTAGCTCAGTAGTACAGCGTTTGCCTAGCATGCTCTAGGTCCTGGGTTCCATCCCCAGCACCACAAAAGAAAATGGAAAAACAAATTATTAAAATCATTGTCATTCAAAGATGCAAAGAATCTAAAGCCAAAAGAAGATGAAAAACATAGAATAATGAGAAGCAGCAAAAGAATTGCTCTTTTTATGTTCTGAGACATTTGCAGAATTTGTTAACATCTCAAAATTCACAGTTGTGACTGCTGGCTTTTTGTTTGTTGTTTGGGGGTACTAGAGATTGAGCTCAGGGGCGCTTTACCACTGAGCCACATTCCTGGTCCTTTTTATTTTTTAATTTGAAACAGGGTCTCACTAAATTGCTAAGGCTGGCCTCAAACTTGTGACCCTCCCACCTCAGCCGCCAGAGTGGTTGGGATTCTAAGCATGGGCCCCCGCTTGCGACTGTTCATGTTGTAAATAACTAACTTTTGTATCTAATTTTGAACTTGTAAATTTGTATTTTCTTAAAGAGGGCCCCCTAAGCTGTCTAAGCTCCAGGCCTAAAGAAACCCCACCCCACCACCCCTGCAGGAGAACTTAAAAAGCATAAGGGTACTTTGCTTTATGATAAACACCCAAGTTAGTGGCTGCTGCTTTGGGAACCTGTGGTGGGGCAGGTGGAGGCTGTGGCCCACCAGCCAGGAGGAAGTTCCCGCAAAGGCATGAAGGCTGGAACTGGAGGCTCGCTCCCAGAGCGCTGAAGGGAAGGGAGGTGGGATTCCCAGGAGGAGGAGGGCAGGGACAGGAAGCCGAGGGCAGAGCGGGGCAGGATTGGGTAGAGGGAGGTGCAGCAGATTCCCCGGGCACCTGGGCTGACACCAGCATCCAGATGACCGGAAGCAGCAAAGCCCACCTCTGGGGAGGCCCCTCTCTCTGCTCCCCTACCTTTTGGCATGGGACTCTCAGCCTGGGTGCCAGGTACAGGAGAGAGGGGGCCTGTGGGGCCTGCCCTCCTCCCTCGCTGGCCGTCTGGTGGAAGGCTGCTGTCTTCAGCCAGCCCCCAGATCTCTACAGGAGCGCGGGTTCAAGAGGCTCATCCCTGCACAGGTTATGGTGACCTTGTGTGGCTAGGTCTGCCAGTCAGGCTACTGTGGCCATTCTCTCAACCACTGCTGCAGCCGCGGGCAGCACCAGCATAGCACACAGGAGGGCCCAGCGTTCAGGACTTGCTGACCAAGCTCCTAAAGGCAGCATCTTCACCCCCTCCTTGGGGGTTAAAGCTTTTCTGTTGTGTTGGCATGCTGCAAAAACATGAATGACCTTTTAAATAAGTTAAAATTCACAAGACCGTGAAGAAGAACTGGGCCTGTGGTACTGTGAGCTCTATATGAACATCTGTCAGGATTTTTTTTAAAAAATTAAGACGTCTGGGCTGGGGCTATAGCTCAGTTGGCAGAGTGCTTGTCTTGCATGCGCAAGGCCCTGGGTTCAATCCCCAGCACCACAAAAATAATAATAATAATAAGACTTCTGTTCTTCAAAATCTAAATCTGAAACTCATGGAAACCTGCAACAACTCACCAGCTCACACTGCAGTGTCTGAACCCTAAACTGCCTTCCCCTCAAATTCCTAAAGAAGCCAAGTTTTATAACAGAATCCTGAAGTTCCTAAGTATTCCGAGGATGGGGCTCTGGAAGGAAGCGAGGACGGGGAAGGAGGGGGCGCGCTCCGGCTTGCAGACAAGTGGATCTGCTGTGCAAGAAGAATGCTTGCCCCAAGCTGCCGCTTTGCCGCCTGTGCAGCAGAGACTGGGGTCCCCCTTTTCCTACAGGATGGTTAGCAAGCTTCACGCTTCTCAACGCCAGCATTCTTTAGAGCATTTTCAGACTCTTAGACCTGAAAAGAAAAACGCCTTTTCCTTGGAAGGCCAATCTGCCACACCATGCCACTCCTCAGAGCGGGTCTCCAGAGCCCAAACAAGCTGGACACGGGGCAAGCCTTCTTCCCACTCAAGCCGGCCGGAGGCTCACTCCTCCCGCAACACTGGGGCGCTCCCCACTGAGTGTCGGCTCACCGCAGGGACCGGGACACGCAGGGACAAACGCATGTGGACCAGGGGGAGCGGCTTCAGTCCTGCGCTCGGTTTTCATGGTTTTCACCTTTCGGGAGCCCAACAAGCTCCTCCTGCAGGCTGAGTCGTGCCAAGCACCGCGTGAAGCCGCTTTCAGTTTGTGGGCCGGAGCAAGTCTGGGCCGGGACGCCGGGGGGAGGACAACCCAGCCCCAGCCCCGCCAGACCTGCCCGCGCCCGGGGCTTCACGCTGGGCAGCCTCGACATGGCCACGGGAGCCATTCAAAGGTCCTTAAAAACAAACAGCTGCGGCCTGGCGGCCTTGGCTAGCTGACCCCCGAACGCCAAGGTCCAGCGGCAGCTACCTGCAACGGCGCCGGAGAGGGGCGCCCGCCCCCGCCCCCAGGTCCTCGCCGCCCGGGGCTCCGAGGTGCGGAAGGGCACGGCAAGGAGGTGTCCCGGAGCGAGCCCGGCTGCGCCCCGCGTCGCGTCCCCGCACCTCGTCGGCGCCCGCCGCGGCCCCGCGCTCACCTGGCCCGCCCGCAGCGCCAGCTGCACGGCCGCCTCGAAGCACTCCTCCCAGGGGCCCCCCGCGGGCGCCGCCGCCTCGCCCGGCTTCATTTCGGCCTCGCCGCTCTCCTCCACCTCCGGCCGTACTCCGGGGTCCAGGGCGGGATCCCGGCCCCCGCTGCCCGGACGCCAGGCCCCGCACGCCCTTCCCGCGTTCCCGCCAACCCGCGCCCCGTCCGCGCACGCCGCACCCGCGCCCGCAGGAAGCGCAGCCAGGCGCCGTGGCCGCAGCCCGCCCCGCTGGGCGTGTCCCGACGCTCCGCTCCGCCCCGCTGGGCGTGTCCCGACAACCCGCCCCGCCCCGCTGGGCGTGTCCCGACGCCCCGCCCCCGCCCGCCCCCGCTGGGCGTGTCCCGACGCTCCGCCCCGCCCCCGCTGGGCGTGTCCCGACGCCCCGCCCCGCCCCGCTGGGCGTGTCCCGACGCCCCGCCCCGCCCGCCCCGCTTGGCGTGTCCGAACGCCCCGGGTCCCCACGCGGCAGCCCGGCGCCCCGCCCCCGAGACCCCGCGGGCGCTGGCGGGGCGGGCGCTGGGTCCTGGCGGGCTGCGCCGGGTGGACGCGGGGCCCGGCCACGGCTCCGCCCTCCGCCGTCCGTCCCGGGGCGCCTCTGCGCGCGGCGACCGCCCGGCCCGCCCCTTCCCCGGGCGCCGTCGGTCCGCAGAGGTCGCTGGCCGTCGGCCTGCGCGGCCCCCGTGCGGGCAGCGCACCGGCAGGTCGGATGCGCCCGAGCTGCGGTTCCGGCTGCAGCCCACGTGACAGTCACCCGGGTGCGGGGACTGCTCAACGTCAGAACTCGAACGTGAGCCCGGACTGCGGCTGTGGCAGCCCGTCCGTAGCGAGGACGACGGTTCAAACCGCTGGCACCCTGGAGACGTGGACTCCGGCCTGTCCTGAGGTGTTTCGCCGCGGGACTGCTCACCCAGCCCCTTTACAGAAGCGGCGACCCCGGGAAGGGAAGCGTCCTGTGCGTCCCCTCCCAGAACCCTGGAGGGACGGTGGTTCACTCAGCTGACCTAAGGATGGCTGTGGGCGTTTGTGCAGAAACCTTAGGTGTACAGTTCGGGGACAAAGATCCCAACAGCAGGAGGAACTAGGAAGGTCGGGGTCGGTCTGAGGACTGGTTTAGGGAATGCCTCGCGCAGCCTGCGCATCTAATGACAGACACAGGAGTGATCTGCTCCATCCTCCTTGTGCTGAGTGATTCGTTTTAAAACGAAACGCACTCAGTGGTTGATTTTCATGGCAGGTTTTCTGTGGGTTCCGCGGTGCTAGGGACTGAACCCAGGATGCCCTGCCACTGAGCTATATCCCCAGTCCTTTGCATGCTTTATTTTTTATTTAATTTATTTATTTTGCTTCTGGGGATTGAAACCAAGGACGCTTTACCACTGAGCTACATCCCCATCCTTTTTAATTTTTTTAACTATTTATTTATTTGTCGTAGTTGTACACAATGCCTTTATTTTTACGTGTTGCTGAGGATCGAACCGGGGCCACGCACGTGCTAGGCGAGCGGTCTACCACTGAGCCACAACCCCGGCCCCTTTAATTTTTTGTTCTGAGACAGGGCCTTGCTAAATTGCTGAGGCTGGCCTTGAACTTGCAACCCTCTTGCCTCAGCCTCCCGAGTTACTGGGATTACAGCCAAGTGCCACGGCACCAGGCTACAAGTTTTCATTAGAGATCACAATTGGAAGTGGTGACATTTCTCTTTGGCCTCTTCTCTGCTCCCCTTCTGAACCTCTCTCCTCCTCTCTGCACTGTGACCCAATGAGGAAGGATCTTTATGTCTTTTGATAAACTTTTATTATGGATCTCAGCGTATCTAAACATCTGCATAAAATGACTTAATAACTTCCTTGTCTAAGTGACAGATATCTTACGGCACAACAGTGTGACTTTACAGGTGTGAAGCTCGCGGAGCATCCAGATTTGCCTAAGTTGAACTACTTTCTTCCTTGCTATGTGCAAGGTACAATGCCCTCGAAAGCCCCTTTTCTCAACTATAAAATGGTTTTCTGTAGCTATTCTATGAGCAACTATACATGTGTTTGGCACGTATGGCTTTGCTACTCGGCAATTGGGAAGACTAAGGACAGCTTGAGCAACTTAGCAAGGCCCTACCTCAAAACAGAAAGTTCAGAAGGGGGCTGGGGTTGTGGCTCAGTGGTAGAGCACTTGCCTAACATGTGTGAGGCACTGGGTTCAGTCCTCAACACCACATAAAAAAACTAATAAACAATAGTATTATAATAAATGTAACAATAATAAAAATAAACAAAGTCAAAAAAGATCTTTATAAACAAAGTGGGGGGAGGGTCTGGGGGTGTAGCTCAGGGGTAGAGTCCCCTGGGTTAAATCCCCAGCACCAAAAAACAAAATAGGCTGGTCACTCAAGCACCAATGTAACTAACCTCCACCGGTCAGCATGCTGCGTGTCACATACTGGGTACTTAATAAATCTGTTAGTCATTGAATACAATGTCATCTTTTTCTAAAGGAAAATGCAAATCTCTCCTGCCTTAATGAGGCCCCCTCACCACCCCCCCGCCGCGCCCTAGCCGGGGTCTGCACATGGCATCTTGCAGAGGCCTTGAAAGCCAGGTCACCCCGCACAAACCTCAGGTCCTGGGCTCTGCTAACCCACACTCCCACCCACAGCCCCGTGGGTGCTCTGGTCCTCAGGAGAGCACAGCACAGTGCGTGGGCAGGGGTGGCGGAGGGATGGGGGGCATTGATGGACTGCGTGTCCTTATTGTCCGGGAGCCCTTCCCTGGCGTCTTCTCTGGAACACAGCAAAGGCTAAGCAAGCAAACTGTCTGGCAGAGTTTTCTGCCATCCTCTCCAGGTTCCCCAGTTGCTCTGAAATCTGATCCAATTCTCCAGAGCTGATGTGGACACTATGAATAAAGTTTTGGTTTATTTCATCTAAGTCCCTAGAAGCAGACCTAGCACAATTCTGACCAGTGTTGACTTTACGTGTAGAAAATTGACATTATGGGCTGAACGGTGCCCCTCCCAGCAAAATCCACACGCTGAAGTTCCAACCCCAGCATGAACAGTGGGGTAACCTGGCGGAGGGCTTTTTTTTTTTTTTTTTTTTTTTTTTTTTTTTAATTTGCTTTAGTTGTACACAATGCAATGCATTTATGTTTATGTGGTGCTGAGGATCGAACCTGGGCCGCGCACTTGCAAGGTGAGCGCTCTGCCGCTGAGCCACAATCCCAGCCCAAGGCGGAGGGCTTTTTAAGAGGTCTGCTGGAGTCCTGTGTTGCTGTCCGTCATGAAACAGAGCAGAGTAAGATCAGGTTTCAGAACAACCTGGGGCAGCTAGAGAATCACATAGAGGGAGAAGGTGGAGGTAGAGCCTTTGAAGAGGTAGTTAAGTTAAATTGGGGTGGTTAGGGCCAACCCTGATTTAAGATGACTGACGTCCTTATAAGAAGAGGGAATTTGGACACACAGAAAGACACTGGGAGAGCCGGCACGGTGGAGCACGCCTGTAATCCCAGCACTTTGGGAGGCTGAGGCAGGAGGACCCTGTCTCTAAATAAAACACAAAAAAGGGCTGGGAATGTGGCCCAGTGGTCGAGTGCCCCTGAGTTCAATCCCTGGTACCACAACAACAAAAAAAAGAACAATGAAAATGTATTGGGTCTCCATTTCTCCTGGAGCAGAGATGTGACAGAAAACAGACCCTTGGTTTCCATTTGGAGAGCTCGGCTGACGCTTGTGAAGCTACTTCTACGGAGTCAGTCCAGCATTTTCCGTATTCAGGAGAGCCTCTGTGTGTCCGGGGCTCGGCTCTGCAGTCACTGAGTTCCAGGAGGATCTCACCTTCCACTGGACCACCCACATGCCCTGGAATGTGGTGGACAGATGCCACACTTACCCCAAGTTCTGGCCGACTCCTTTCACATAAGTATACAGTTTTGTTATTTTGTATCCATATAAAGGCATTTTACTTAAGAGGAGAGCACATTCTCCCCTGATTCTGAATAGTTCTGTGATTAAGGAAACAATGCAAAAGAGAAAGGGGATACATACAGTCCCTGCTCCGATCTTGGGAGCTAGGAGGAGAGGCATTGCAGGCGACTGCGGCAAGGTCAGGCAGGGCGTGGGCACCCAGCTGTCAGCGCCCCCGCAGGTGTGCAGTAAGAACAACCCGGGGGCCCTGCTGCCACCCCCGTGGTGAGTGTGCCTCTCAGGTGGGTGCCGGCTGCCGCCAGGCCGCTCTCCAGCCAACCTGGGGAATGCACGACCGCGGTGGCTCACGCAGGCTGGGTGACTGATGAGAGTCGAGGTTTGTGGGTCTCGCTGTCCAGAGGCTGGAACGTCCAAGAGCCTGGTGCCAGCCTCTGCTGAGCCTTCTTGCTGAGTGTGGCGAGGCAGAGGGCATTGCCTGCGGGCAGCAAACCTGGCCAGCTGGGGCCTCTCCTCCTCCTCTCAGCGGCCACGGAGGCCACGGGGCCACCCTCTGGGCTCCCTGTGATGCTACTTACCTCCAGAGGCCCCACCTCCAACTGCATGCAGTGGGGACCTAGGGACGAGGCTCCCCATGTGGGCGCCCGGTTGGGGCCCGACCAAACCCTCGGGAGGCTGAAGTGAGCACATGCTGTCTGCAAGGTGAACGGTGCTTTCAGACCTGGAAAGGTTCGGGAGTTCCCTGTGGTCTCATACAGTTTGGTTCTCAGCCCGGTTCCTGGCTTATAACGCCTTCCCCCAGCGGGCCCTACAAACTCCGCTCCTCCCCTGCCTCTCTCTGCCCCTAACGACGCCTCCGACAGTGGGTCACAGGACTTCTCCTGCGAGAGGGGTCCTGCCCATTGGAGGAGGTCGCTCAGGCCTTGCTGAGCCCCGCCTGGGCTTGAGCTTCAGGCCAGGCCCTTCTCTCCAGCACCTTCTGACCTGGTTGTCCGCGCTCTGATCACGCCCATGCAAGGAAGTGACCATAAAACCCCAGAAGGGCAGGGCTGGGAGCACTTCCCGATGGCTAACACAGGGAGTTCTGTACGCTGCCTGTCGTGGCCAGCCATGGCGCGCGGGGAACCTCGGAGGCAGGTAAAGCTATTACTACTTTTACTTCTACTTTCTTAGAGAGAGCTTAGAGAGAGAAAGAAAGATTTTTCTTCTTCTTAGAAAGAGCTTAGAGAGAAAGATTAGAGATAGCTTTTTCTTCTTCTTCTTAGAGCTTAGAGAGAAAGATAGAGCTTTTCTTCTTAGAGCTTAGAGAGAAAGAGAGAGAGCTTGAAAGAGAGAGATTTCTTCTTTAGAGAGAGAGAGAGAGCTTAGCTTTTAGAGCTTCTTTCTTCTTTCTTCCTTCTTCCTCGGGAGCCTCGGCCTGACTCTGACCAGGAATTACTTCTTCTATCTGGTTTCTCTTCTGTAACCGCTCTGCCTACATTCTGGCCGCTCTGATTCTTTTCTTCTTCTCCGACCCGAACTCTTCTTCCGACCGAGCGACTGCATGACTGACTGAATGAATTCATTCTTCTCCTGACTCCGACCGCTTTCACCCGGTTATATACCTTTAGCTTTGCGGGTGCCTCACGTGCATTTACAGGTGCGTCACATACATACTTATTATCAGGTGGAACTTATGGCTTCCAGCTGACCGCAATAGCCATCTCCCTAATTGGGGCTCCTTCAGAGTTCCTGGAGGGTAGCCCCACCAGGGAGGGCGTGGAAGCTCCCTGTCCCTTGTCCCATACCCTGACCTCACATTGTTCCCTGTGTCCTTTGTAATACCCTCTATAATAAACCAGCAAGGTGTGTTTCCCTGGGTTCTTCAAGATGCTCAAACGAACTAATCAAGCCCAAGGAGGGTCCTAAGAATCCTTATTTCTAGCTGGTGGGTCAGGAGCGAGGGTCAGAGAGCCTGGGGCTTGTGACTGGCATCTGAAGGGTGAGGGTGCCATCTTGGAACTGAGCCCCCCACCTCTGGGACCTGACCCTACCTCCAGGCAGACAGTGTCAGAATTAAATTGGTGTGGAGGTCACCTGGTGGCTGACTGCTGCTGCAGAATCGCTAGCTTGCACGTGGAGGAACCCCCACACCTTCGGAGTTTACTGTTGGGGGTGTCCAGTTGGAGTCCAGGTCCTTGGTGTCCCAAATAAAGAATCGAGCAAGACACACAGGCGCAGTGCAGATCTGCCTCATGCAGGCAGCCCTCCATGAGGCAGAGTGCAGGGGTCAGCGAGAGCTCAAGACCCTGCCGTCCGGAACCAGCGTCCCACAGGCCGGGCTGGGAGCTGTTCTCTTCCCGTGCAGACCCGACTGAAGACCAGCCCCATTTCCCTGATTAGAACACTGCCACGTTACCCATTGTCATTTTAAAGCACCGGACCTGTGGTGGGAGTTGTCGTGGTGACAAGTCCTCAGTGGCAGAAGGTGTCCTGGCAATGGGACTTACCCTAACAGGGACAAGATCCCCTGTCCGTCCTCCAGAGGCATCCTTCTTGAACCCTGCCCCCACCCTGTTGTGTCCCTGAACTCCTACCTGGGGAGGTCACTGAAGCTTTCCGTGTTGTGGTGTCCCAACACACTGCCCCTCCGGCTGGTCAGAAGACACCTGCCTCAGGCCAGCAGGACAGGAGTCTCCACTTCCTCACGCCTGCGCAGCGTGGCCTGCATTTGCGGCTCAACTGCTTTAGACACATCTAGAACTAGGCCCACTGTCCCCACCCTCATGCATAACAATCACACCCACAGAACTGGTGATTGGAAACATTGATTCTTAACAGTTTTGCAAAAAGAAACAACCAGTGAAGGCATTGCCAAATTAGTAGAGGGGAAAAAATCCAGTGAGAAATTGGAAAAAAAAAAAAAAAAATAGCAAACTGCATCTGTGTTGTTTAATCCAAAGCCTTGATTGGATCAGCCAGTCCTCACCAAGTCATTCTGGATCAATGGTCTGTTGCCCAGGAGGCAGGTGAAGGAGGAGGCAGAGGCCAGGGTAGGACCAGATTCCTCCAAGAGCATAACCTGAGCCCTGTCCCAGCATGCTGGGCTTGGAGGGGAGGGCAGTAGTGTGGGCCGCCGCCCACCGGGCCCTCTGCAGTCGGGGTCAGCATGGGCCATAGGATGGCCCTCTTGTCCCTGACTCCCAGGCTCCAAGGTTCCCTTTCATCCTTGGCCAAAGGTTCTCTATGGAAAGGCCGTGCTGGGGGGTGGGGGGGTGGGAAGGTCTGCTCAGGCCCAAACACCAGGCAGCAGAAGTGGCCGAGACTTTCAAGAACACAGAAAATCACACTTGTTCAAGGACAAATGGCGCTTGCTGGGAAGAGGGTGTGGAGGCGTGCCTCACAGACGGGATTCTCCAGCGCTGAGCCTCACCGTCTGGGTGGCTCCGGACGCTGAAGGAAAATGGACTCCACGGGTGGGTCATCCTGGAACTCCATCGGGATCCCTGTCCTTCTCCTCGGTCCACCATCCTGCTCAGGTAGTGCGACTGGCGACAGAGCCTGTGCGTCTGAGGAGGGACAGAGGTCTGGACATCCCACAGCCAGCTATCCAGAGCTTAGACCAGCTCCCAGACACAAGTGCTAGGAGGAGCCTGCAGAGACTCCGCAGTGAGCCTCAGCAACTTAGCCAGACCCTGTCTCAAAATAAAAAGCAAAGGCTGGAAGGCTGCTCTCTCCGCAGGCCCTGAGCCGCCGGCTCTCACCCCCTGCCCAGGCCTGTGACCTCGGGTCCCTAAAGCCAGTACCCCTCTCCTGCCCCCAACACGCTCCCAGTTTCTTCTCTTCCCTCTGTCCCTAAAGCCCCCAGCAGTGGTGCAGGGGGTGGCTGTGCCCCTCCCCCACCTCCCCCTGGCTGCCCGGGGCTCTTCTGTGTTAGGCGGGAACTCCAGCTCCCGGGAGGCCCCTGCCTTTCAGGTCACCTTCACCATCCCCCTCCTTCACTGCCTCCTGGCTGGTGACTTTCCACCCCTCCCCCAACGCACCCTCCCAGGTATCGCCAACTTTACGGAATGTTTCCACCTGCTAGTCCACGAGGGGGCTGGCAAGGGCAGGGGCGTGTGGAGTGTGGAAGTCGGTGAACTGTGGAAAGGACCTGCACACAGTAAGTGCTCACTAAATGCTGGCCTCTTTCCACTGCCTGGCCTTAGCGCTGCCCGGGGTGCATTTGCTAGCTCTTGCTAACTCCCCGCCCTCGGCTCCCGCTCAGACCCCAGCCCCACACTGCGTCCACTGCCAATGCTCCCAGGCGACTGTAGTGTCCTCCCCAGCATTCTCCTCCGGCTTCTCCTCTGCTCCTGAACCCTGCCCTTCCCCGTGTGCTGGGGGCCCGCTGCCTGCGCCTGCTCGCCCCTTCCTCCTCCCCTCCTCCCTCCTGGTGCCTGCCCCACTTCCGTCCGCCTGCACCGCGTCCCCCTGGCTCAGTGCAGGAACGCGCTGACGCCTCCCTCTCTGAAGTCCCTGTGGATCGCCGGCCCTCTGGCCCCACCACTCTCGGTGGTCTGCAGCCAGTGCCCCCACGGAGCGCGCCACCTCGCACCGACACCTCGCTCACCGCCCCGCGGACGCTGCTCTTGCAAACGTCCAGTGCCCTTGCCGGGCTGCTCACGAGGGACTCTCAGATCGCTCCCCGCTCGCACCCTCAATAGCACCTCGCTCCCCCGCACACTGGCGTCGGGGGGTCCTCCTCTGGCTTCGAGACGCGGGTCTGGACCCCTCCCCGCCTCCCTTCCCCCGGAGGGGGGGCAGCCGTCCGCGGGGCCCGGGTCCAGCTCTCCTCACCCGCCCGTCCGCGGGGCCCGGGTCCAGCTCTCCTCACCCGCCCGTCCGCGGGGCCCGGGTCCAGCTCCCCTCACCCGCCCGTCCGCGGGGCCCGGGTCCAGCTCCCCTCACTGCCCGTCCGCGGGGCCCGGGTCCAGCTCCCCTCACCTGCCCGTCCGCGGGCTGCGGCTCTTCCTCCTTCCTCTCGCCCTGGGGTCTCGGCTCGCTCCTCCCGGCCCGCCACCTGCCCGCCGCGCCGCCGCGAGGCCTGGCCTTGACCCCCACCCCGCCGTTCTCACAGCTCCCGTCCAGCTCTGCAAACCCTGCGCAGGGGTCAAATCGCATCTGCCGAGCTCGGCGTGGGCAGGCGGCGGGGGGCAGCCGCGCCCCGCCCGCGGCGAACGCAGGGGCGGGCAGGGGGTGGGCGCGGGCGGCACCTGGCGCGCCTCCGCCTCGCGCCCGCCAGCCCGGCCAGCCCGGCCACGTGGGCTGCAAGGCCTCGCCCGCCAGCCCCGGCGCCGGCCACCCGGCCCAGCAGCAGCGCCTAGCCCGCGACCTCGGGCGGCGGGCGGTGAGGACGCGGCCACGTGGGCTGCGAGGCCTCCCCGCCCGGGCCGCTGTCCCGGGGACCCTGCGTGGACCCTGCGTGGACGGCGCCCCTGAGGGTGGCCTCGCGGTCGGCTGGAGCGGCCGACACCTGGGGCCAGCGATGTTCCGTGACCCGGCTCACCGCTGCGGGGTGGGGGTCTCCCGGGGACTTCTGCCAAGAGCACCGGTGGAGCCCTCCTTCAGTGTCGCTGTCACCACGACTGCCGAGACGCTGGTCCTGCTGATGGGCAAAGAAGGGGACCGCGGAGGTCTGATCAACAAGAAATGCCATGACATGGCTTCCCCCGCGGCTGGGCAGTGCTGACCGCTCCTGTCCCTTCCCACCGCTCCCCACAGCTCCCCCTTCCCAGACGCGCACACCATGTTCTTTTGGGGGCCATTACCCCATGTCCCTACTGCTGCCAAAACCGCGGGCTGGGCTGGACGAAAGACACCTCCCCCTTACCCATGCCCCTCCTGTGTGTAGTTGGGATTTTTTTTTCTCATTTTTGTGTTTTGGGGTTTTTGTTTTGTTTTGTTTTGTTTTGTTTTCCGAATAAAAAAGATTCTAAAAAAAAAAAGACACCGCATCTGCTGGTGCAGTCCACTCTACTTTCCGGTCTCCGTGAAAACACTTGCCTCCCCACCTCCTCTGTCCACTCTTGGCAGCTTTCTGCACGCCTGCCAAGTGCCAAGCCAGCGGGCACGCATGCGCGTCGAGGCCCCCTGAGAAGCAGAAGGTAAAGGGGGGGCCTGGCACAGCTGAGGCAGAGCCTGTGCCCAGTTTGCTTCAGGCCCTGGGTTCCGTCCCCCAGCCCGGAAAAAGAGATAAAATGAGACAAGAACTTAAGCACCTGAAGTGCAGGGTGACCCCTCTAGCCGTAGAAGCCTTTGTCTAGACTAACCAGGTGGAAAGTCTTCAGGCAGAACCTGGAGCAATTTGCTAAGATGCTGTTTTCCTCTATTTCCACGTTTCTCTGTCAGAGCCACTCTGTCCCCGACACCGGAGTCTGGCTCCAGAAAAAATTCTGTGAGTGATCTTTCAGACCTGGCCGTGGGCAGCTGCATTGCCCAGTGGGTCTTGTGAGAGGAGGGGTTGGGGTGCTGCCTCCCTCTCTGGACTCGGCGTGCCGCTGGTGACCCTAGCTTATGGATCAATCCTCAGTGCAGGACTCAGAGACCACCATTCCAAGATGGGAGGCTGCTCTCCAGTGATCCTCCTCCCTCAGCCTCCCCGGTAGCTGGGACCACAGGTGCTCCCCATCGCGCCCAGCAAGGGAGTTTAGAACTGAAGGAATGAAAGCAGGCTCTGTTTTTGAGATGACAGGCCTAAGACAGATCACGGCACGTGAGTGATGGGTAGGGCTTCAAGGAACTTTGTGGACAACTCGGCAAAGGAAGCTCAGATCCTCCATTCAGATTTCAGACACTGGACAAGGAAGGGGGATGTGGCTTTGACTGGCCATTGCAAGGCCAGCACGTTGAAGGACTGCTGTTGGGAGCACATGGAGCGAGACCTGCCTGAGCTGGTCACCCTGCAGGTGTCACGATGATCTCTAGGCGAGCTCCGAGGTCACTTATTCAGGTAAGTGAGGACATACTTTCAGACACGCAGTCTTGCACCCGGCGAGTTTTTATCCCCCAGGAAGGCAGGTGCGCAAACCACCGCCACAGGCAGCTGTCTCCCTGTTCCCTCCCCAAGGCAGCCCCTGCTTGCCCTGGCCGTTGAGCAACAAGAACATGTCCAAAGAAACAACGGTGCGAATCAGGATGCTCATTTGGGAAAGAAAAGACATAGTAGTGAAGGAGCTAAGGATGAACTGTCTGAAAATATGCCAAATTGGTCTATTGCTGATTTCAAGCTGATATTATTTGAGAAACTACAGCCTTAGAGAAGGCCACTTGGCCTGTCTGTCTGTGCAGCAGGCCGGGAAGCAGGAAACAGCCTTCTTCACCAGAGACTGTGCTTGGCTGCAGCGAATGGGCTGACCCAGCTCCCAGGTGCCCCTCTCCTCCTGGCCTCTAAGTGACACCCCTAGAACTCACTGCTGACCCCAGATGGCCATCTCGGCTGTCAGCTCTGTCACAAGGGCTCTTTGGTCATCTCACTGTCCTGTGAAGGTCCCCATGGACATATGGAATTAATGAAGTTCTGCGCTTTGCTCTTGGTCCTCACTCCTGTGGAAATCGGATTCCTGGATGCGGCTGAGAGCCCACGTAGCGACTCTGGGGTCTGGAGGACACTCCCTCCCCTGCTGCAGCCAGGTAGAGCGCAAGGTGGTGGGAAGAACTCCCAGGAGGAGGGGCCAGAGCAAGCCGCCTTTGCTGGACTTTGTGGGACAGAAGCTCTGGGCCCTGCCTGCCTCCTCCCAGCCTTCTGTCTAACTCCATGTGTGTGGCTGGTCCTCTTGTCCAGGAGGCCCCTGGCACTGAATGGGGCTAGCATAGCCACCACAGCTCGGCCCTCCCTAGAGCCGGAGTGAGTCTACACGTCTCCTGCATGAAGCAGTGAGACCCACCGCCTAGGGCTGGAAACTCGCCCAGTCAGCACTACAAAACCTGGCGGGGCTGCAGCAGGCTGGGGAGCAGGCTGGACGCAGGAGGCCTCGGGCAGGGCAGGAGACCTCCTGCAGAGGCCTCAGAGGAACCTCTCCCCTCCAGCTCTAGGAACCCAGATCTCTGCTGTAAGCTGTAGACCATGCACGATTATATTTTTAGCTGTACCTTATAACAGACACCCCAAGTCTGAACTTGCAGTGGTTGCGTCAGCTTTAAGTTGCCACAGTACGATTAAGTAGTACAAATGCCCATTCAAAAAAGCATGTGGGTTTCAGAAGACCTTTCTCAAACACTCCAACAGGTAGGGAGCTACCAACCCTAACTTGCAGGAGATTGCTACCTCCCACTCCTCCAGCCAGGCCCAGGGTGCTGGACTCCTACCTCAAAAATAGCCCGAGGCTTGCTGTGCCATGCTGTGTGTGTCCGGGCAGGGGCAGCGTGCCCCCTCCTGTCCTCATCGCAGCCACAACGGTCCAGGGTGGCCTGGTCCTTCAAGCCAGGTCAGCAGACCCTTCAACACACTGACAGGTAACGGTGACTAGCAATGGCAGCCACGTGTGGGGGTTACGCGTACCGGCTAAGTGTCCCTTCTCTGAAATGCTTGGGACCAGAAAGCTTTCTGATTTTGGATCTAAAAAAAAAAAAAAAACTTTTGCAGATGCATCATGAGGTATCTTGGGGATGGGACCCAAGTCTAGACATGAAATCCTCTTATGTTTCATACACTGTATTCACATGGCCTGAGGGCAGGTTGATGCAATATTTTAAATAATTTAATGTATAAAGCACAGCTGCGTGTGGAACTTTCCACTTGCAGCATCATGTTGATTCTCAGAATTTCAGATTTCTGAGCATTTGGAGGTGGGATTCCAGACCAGAGCGCTCCACCCGTGCCCCAGCTCCCAGCTGCAGGGCTCCAGGCCGGCGTCAGCCAAGGAGACACCCAGCCCAGCTCCAGAATCCTGTCTTTGACAGTCTGTTTCCTCAAGGCCAATCTGACATCAGTCCTGGTGCAGGCGAGAAAACAGAACAGCCTTAAGCGTTTCAGCAGAGAAATCCTTAAGAAGGTGAACAGGCCAAGGTCATGAAGACGGTTGCGGGAGCAGTTCCTGCCACCAACCTCAGGCCAAGACTGGGAGGAGAGTTCCCCGGAGCTGAGAGCAGGGCCCAGAGGCTGCTGCTGGGCCGCAGGCGAGCAGGGCTCCTCCAGGAGAGGTGCTGGCCGCTTCCACAGGGCCAGCGAGGCGGCCAGGGCCAGGCGTGCTGACGGGCGGGGCCAGCCAGCAGGTCCCTTGGCTCCAGACGCCTGCTGCCTTTGTGCTCCCCCACCTGGTCCCTGCGGCCTGCCCCTAGCAGGAGCCATTGGCATGCGGGAACTGCATGTTCAGTCCTGGCCTCAGCAGCAGGCTGCGGGCAGAGGGGGGTGCTGAGCTGAAAGGCCACGGCTTACGCTGCCTCAGCGTGGCCCACAGGGTCTGTGTGGGTGACTGCTCACCGGTGCTGCTGTCCCCCACGTGAGGCAAGCTGGGTCCCCTTTTTGCAAGTAGGAGGGGTGAAGTTCTCTCTCCTTACGCTCCAATGTACCTGTTCAGGTGACTGAAAGCTGGGGACCAGTCAGGTGCAGTAGAGCACCCCTGTAATCACAGGGGCTCAGAAGGCTGAGGCAGGAAGATCGCGAGTTCAAAGCCAACCTCAGCAATGGTGAGTTACTTAGCAACTCAGTAAGACCCTGACTCTAAATAAAATAAAATAGGGCTGGGGATGTGGCCCAGTGGTCGAGTGCCCCTGAGTTCAATCCCCGGTACCAAAAAAAAAAAAAAAAAAAAAAAAAAGCCCAGGACCATTTCTCCTACATCAGTCCACGAATCTGTTTCCCGCTGACGCTGGATTTCAGCAGCGAGGGAATGAGCTCTCAGTGTGTTGTCTCTCCAGCATCAGCACTGCTGTCCCTGGGAGTCCCAAGCCATCGTGCCAGGGTGCCCTGCAGATTCCCAGATCCCCAAATGCTCAAGTCCCTCATATAAAACATTGCAGAACTGCACGGAACCCACACATATCCCTCATGTCCTTACCACAGGGCCTACACCTCGCTTCACCTGCATGGGCTCAGCGTGGTCCTTGGAGCATGGCAAGCTCCAGACTCGCTTTGTGGAACTTTGTGTGTGGTTTTTTTTTTTTTTTTTTTTTTTTTTTTTTTTTTTTTTTTTTTTTTTTGAGACACAGTCTTGTTAGGGTGCCCAGGCTGGTCTTGAACTCCTGGACTGAAGCGATTGTCCTACCTCAGCCTCCCAAGCAGCTGGGATTACAGGTCTACACCACACTTGGCTTGGAATTCTTTTTTCCCAGTACTGGGAACGGAACCCGGGGTGCTCTACTACTCTACTACTGAGCTATACCCTCAGTGTTGGATTCCAGGCAGAAGGCCACACCTCCCCAGGTGCCTTGTGAAAAACGACAGCTCCCAGGATCCTCAGCGTGACCAAAAAACCTGACCAGCAAGTCCCCTGTCCACTACACCGCCCCCCCCCCCCCGACCTCTGCTGGCCTATAGGACAAGGACTCACTCCAAGGGGGTTTTATGGCCCCTACTCTATTTAAACCAGCCCCGGACTGAAATCTCTCTCTGTTCCTGCTCTCTGTTCCTGCTTGCCCCTATTCCCGTCCATCCCTTCCCTACCCCCCTTCCCTTCCCTTCCTTTCCCTACCCTTGCCCACGTGGCACCCCAATAAACCCTTTTATTTCACTAACACAGTGTTCCCAGCAAAGTTAACTATGTTTCAGCAGTTTTCTAACACTCAGTTCTTTTTACTTTTTTTTTTTTTTTTTTTGTGGTACTGGGGATTGAACTCAGGGGCACTCAACCACCGGGCCCAGCATAGAAGGTGTTTGTGAAGTGGGAGTGTTCTCCGTGTTTTCCTTGAAAGATGGTTGTTCTTTTAGTAAGGGTGGGAGAGGTAGCCAACCACACTGCCCCCTTCCGGGAACACAAGCCATTCCTCAGGAAGACGCTCCTCCTTCCTGAAGCGGCCTTTTCTCCTGGTCAGGGGAAGTCAAGGGACAGCCCGAGTCTCCAGCTCCTGAGTTGCCCAGTGACAACCTCAGAAGCTGAGATGGTGCCAGTCTGATTCTAATCTGAAAGGCGCGTTAATCAAGGGGCGCGGAAGGGAGCTGTCGCGGCCTGGTCGAGGCCTGGTTTCCATCCACAGCACAGACAAGAAGGGGGGCCGGGGAAGGAGAAAGAAGGGAGGGGAGGGGTGGGAGGGGAACAAAGGAAGAAAGACCTGAAGGAGGAAGAGAGAGAGAATGGGGGAGTCCCTTTCCAGCGAGGGGATGAGAGGGCCTTGGCCTGGGGCTGCCTCTGCGTGGTGGCGGAGAGGACAGAGGACAGAGCTGGTGCCGTGGTGGGCCGGAGCAAGCGGGTTTTGGGTGCTTTTCTGGACTGTGGCTCAAGCTGGGCCGACTGCCCGTCGGGGAGCGGGCCGTGCTCAGGGAAGGAGGCTGAGTGCCGCTCTCAGTTTCTGAGTGTCTTGTCTTTGTTCTGTGAAGTGGAGTCTCACTGTTGCCCAGGCTGGTCTTGAGTTTGTGGGTTCAAGTGAGCCTCCCTCCTCAGCCTCCTGAGTAGTTGGGACTATAGGCATATACCACCTGAAATTACATAATAAATTAAAATGTGAAATCAAAAACCTAATGTTCTCTCTTTGTTTCTCATTTTTTGAGGTGCTTGCTATTGAACCCAGGGCCTTGTGCCTGCTAAGACAGTGTCCTGCCACTGAGCTACACTCCCAGCCCTCGAACCTGATTAAAAAAAAAAAATCATTTATTTATTTTTGAGGGTGGTGGGGATTGAATCCAGGGGCATGATTTAAACTTTCTTTGGCAGCTACAGATGTAACCCAGAGCCTCCCACACGCTAGGTAAGTGCTCTATCACTGAGCTACATCCCCAAAACCTGCTGTTCTTAAACCTTTGTGTTCACTTTACAAATCTTGTTAATTCTATTCAACAACTGAATCCTGTTAGTAAGTCAAAAGATTTAGTTTTCCCTTATTCTTTAATCAATGCTCAATTTGTGTATAAATTGGACAGATTAAATTCTCTCCTAAGTATAGTATTTCCAAACTTGATTGACTTGCCTTAGACATTTCAGGCTATAATTAGGAGTGTGATGCCTGATTCTTTCAAGCATTCCAAATACATAACTCAGTGCTTTCATAATTTTCAAAGAATCTCCCTGAGTACTTAAGTTTTGGCTGTTGTGTGCTTAAGGAGGTCGACTTAGAACCCTGGAGAACCCAGTTCCCCTTGCCAATCAAACACCCCCCAGCAGCCGAAGCCCACAAACACCACAGTATTCTAAACCCGCTACACAACCACACAGCACAACCTACCCACTTCCCCTGCACCATGGGCTGGGTGCCGGAGTGAAAAACATTCTCAGCAACCGAGAGACGGATTTCTTATCCCAGCCCTGGGTGTGGGCCTGAGGCTGGAACGCCGGGCCTCAGTGACAGGCTTGGCTTAGACCTGGCCTCTCATGATTGGAGACAAGGTACTTGCTAACTCATTTCTTTACCTGTTGATTTTTTTGCTGTCAACATTTTTTTGGGGTGGGGTACCGGGGATTGAACTCACGGGCACCCTACCACTGCACGACATCCCCAGCCCTATTTTGTATTTTATTTAGAGACAGGGTCTCACTGAGTGCTTAGCGCCTGGCCGTTGTTGAGGCTGGTTTTGAACTCCCGATCCTCCTGCCTCAGCCTCCCAAGTGCTGGGATTACAGGCGTGCACCACTGCGCCCGGCCAGATTCACTTTGGACTCAGTTTCAATTTGGTCACTTGGTTCGGCCATTCGGGCCTGTGGTGAGGCGGCACATCCAGGCGCGAGCCCGCGAGGAGCAAGTCTCCCGACAGTTGAGAGGGGGAGGCCGAAGAGGGCCCAGGGCCTGGACGCTCCTCCAGCGCGCATGCCCAGTGACGCCTTCCAGTAACTGGGCCACCTCCTGCAGTCCCCACCACCAGCCAGGAGTCCTCGATCACGAGCCCCTCATGGACCAGTCCACCGGGACATCGGAGCCCTGGTGATCCAGTCCCTCCCCGGAGCCCCCTCGGAGGTTGCCGTGCGGCATCCAGCCTCCAACACGGGAGCTGGGGACACTCGGATCCAGCTACTGCCCTTCGCCTGTCCTGCTGGGCGTGGCTGCGGTGCACGGCGAGGGCTCGGCGCCGCCTGTGGTCCTCTCGAGCTGTTCTCGGAAATGGGCGCATCGTTTCCTTTGCCCCCTTATTCTGCTCGTCCCTCCGAGGTCACAAGTGACTCGTACCTTTTTGCAGAATGATCATTTTCTTTCTGATGTCTGAATTGTTGTCCCGCAGCCATAGGAGCTGGGTCCTGGGGAGTCTTGCAATGTCCTCTGCTCTTCACGACAAGTATGTGTGTCAGGGTGACTATGATCTCCTCTCAAGACACAGGATCAGATGCTGAAGGGCCAGCAGCCCAGGGGTCCTGGGATGGTGACACTGATTAGATGACTTCAGCTAGCACCAAGTGCTGTGATGTGTCCTCGGAGCTTCCTGTGCTGGAGGTGTGGTCCCCAAGGTGGTGGTGTTCAGAGGTGGTGTTACCTTGAAGGGGTGGGGCCTGGTGGGAGGTGGGGCCTCTCCAGACAGAGGCTGTGGTTCCTTTAAGGGGTGGGGCCTGGCGGGAGGTGGGGCCTGTCCAGAGGCTGTGGTTCCTTTAAGGCGTGGGGCTTGGTGGGAGGTGGGGCCTGTCCAGACAGAGGCTGGTTCCTTTAAGGGGTGGGGCCTGGTGGGAGGTGGGGCCTGTCCAGACAGAGGCTGGTTCCTTTAAGAGATGGGGCCTGGTGGGAGGTGGGGCCTGTCCAGACAGAGGCTGTGGTTCCTTTAAGGGGTGGGGCCTGGTGGGAGGTGGGGCCTGTCCAGACAGAGGCTGTGGTTCCTTTAAGGGGTGGGGCCTGGGGCCTGGTGTGGAGGTGGGGCCTGTCCTTTAAGGGGTGGGGCCTGGTGGGAGGTGGGGCCTGTCCACAGAGGCTGGTTCCTTTAAGGGGTGGGGCCGGGTGGGAGGTGGGGCCTGCCGAAGGAGTGAGGTCCTGGTCCTCCGGAGGCAGAGACCCATCTCAGGGAGTGGGTTAGGTCACCTAAAGAGAGGGTTAGGTTATAAACAAAGTGCGTCCAACCAGGTGCAGGGGCATGTGCCAGAAATCCTGCTACTCAGGAGGCTGAGGCGGGAGGATCTCGAGGTCAAGGCCAGTCTGGGCAACATAGTGAGTCCCTGTCTCAAATGTTCTGCTTTCTCAGCGGGTTCTCTGGTCCCCTTCTTACCACGGGAGCTTTCTCACGCATGCTTCCACCACATGGTGCTATCAGCCATCACCAGAAGCTGATATCAGCGCCATGGACCTTCAGGACTGTGCCTAAATGAAACCTTTTACTTTATAAAGTACTCTCAGGTATTTTGTTACAGCCACCCAAAATGGAGTAAGACATCATGAGTTTGCATTTATGTACCTATTAGCCTCCATCTTAACTCAATATTCTTTTTGTTGAAAACAATCCTATTCTACAATAAAATGCTCAACTTGTTTCCCTCTGTTCTGATCTACCACTTCCTTCTTCTCTGACATACCCGTGCCCTCGTGCCAAGTTTAAAGTGCCACCCTGTGTTATTTCCCTAACCACTTGATTGAGTCACACTGTTTGTCTACCTTTCTTCTGACTCTGTCACACAAATGTGCACCAATTTAGATCTTAGAATCTAAGCAGGCACAGCCTCACCTGGTTATAATTACAGCTCCATTTTACTTTTTTTAATTATTTATTTGTTTTAGTTGTACACAATGCCTTTATTCTTTCGTGGTGCCGAGGATCGAACCCGGGCTGTGCACATGCTAGGCGAGTGCTCTACCGCTGAGTCACAACCCCAGCTCCTCCATTTCCTTTAAAATCTTTTTTTTTTTTTTTTTTTTTTTTTTTTTTTAACAGTGGTTGTTCTGGATCCATTTGAGGTCAGCACATTCTGTTAGGAGCTGCAGTTTATAGGTTTCAATCTGCAGGACTGACAAAGTAGACATCTTTCAATACTTCTCATGACATCCAAAGCTATATGCTGCTTCACGAATAGAAGCCATGAACATGATGAGTAGTACTTTACACACCAAACTATGCTTCTTCTTCTTCTTCTTTTTTTTTTTTTTTTTGGTTTGGTACCGGGATTGAACTCAGGGGCACTTGACCACTGGGCCACATCCCCAGCCCTTTTTTGTATTTTATTAGAGACAGGGTCTCACTGAGTTGCTAAGTGCCTCGCCGTTGCTGAGGCTGGCTTTGAACTCGCGATCCTCCTGCCTCAGCCTCCCAAGTGCTGGGATTACAGGCGTGCGCCACCGCACCCGGCTCCAAACTATGTGTCGATGTTCGTCTTCTAGGGTTTGAGACTCTGTAATGACCAGTGGGGGCTGGGACGCAATACACAGAAGAGGGACAGGTGGTCCAGGCCCGTCAGTCACTCAGGACATTAGGTCACAAGCATGTGCCTCTTACCACGTGCGGGCTCTGTTTTTGGACCCCTGCCCCTGTGGGTCCTGTCCCGTGTGGCGAGATACCCGGCGTGTGTGGGCTGTGAGCCCCAGGACCTGCGTGGCCCTGGCTCTCAGTGGGCTCTGACCTACCAGAGGCTTCAAGCAGAGAACAAGACATCTGCCCAGAAAGGCAGGGATCGGGGGCACAGTAGGCACGTCGCTGAGTTGCTGTGGATGACTTTCTACTAAACTCTAAATCAGCTGTTGCAGAGGCACACTCCTGGACTCCCACCTGCTGGGGAGGCTGAGGCAGGAGGATCACAAGTTCAAGGCTAACCTGGGCCACTTGGTGAGAACCCATCTCAAGGGCTGGAGGTGTAGGTCAATAGCAGAGTGCCAGCCTAGCATGTGCAAGGCCCTGAGTTCAATCCCCAGAACTGGAAAAGAGAAGAAAAGTCTAAACGTCGTGGTTGTGGTCTTTGCGGGCCTCTGAGGCAGAATGTGCGGAATGCCTGTATCCGGGATGCCAGGGGCGGGGTCGGGGTGCTGGGAGGGGCACTGCTGTGCGTTGGTCCGAGCTAGGCCTGACCCCGCCTGTGCCTTCAGGACCGCGGCCTGGCTGCCCCTCACCCACAGGCTCGGTTCTGAGAACCTTCAGTGGAAGCACGTGGACATCAGAGGAGCACGCACATGCCTGGCCTAAAACTCACCGAATCGGTCATCGCCCCAAACTGACCGTCTCTCTGCAACCAGCACCACAGTACAATGCAAGGGTTCATTTTAATAATATGAATAATAATCTTGCACGACATGAAATCCAAACACAGCGTAGTGAGACTCAGTCACCCTCCCACCCCTCTGCAGCCCCAGCTCTTGCCAGAGGCAAGAGCCTCCTTGGTGGTCCTGAGCGGGCGGGTGTCGGGCAGGCCTTCCGCCCGCAGGCCCTGGCCGGTCTGGCCTCGGCTGCCCAGCGGGCGGCGCTCCCGGCGGCCCGGCCCCAAGATGCGGGGTCAGTGCCGGGAAGGGGCGGAGGAGCCCCAGGGCAGCCGGGCCGCGCTGCAGGTGCCGCCCGTGCCCCGCGCGGGGCCCCGAGGGCGTCCCGAGAGCGAGAGCGGCGAACGGGCCTCGGGCGGTGGGCAGGCCTCGCGGACGGCGGGCGACCCGCTCTCCTCGGAGGAGGGACACTGTAGGCCGGTGCACCTGTTCTTTTCTTTTGTAGTTGGACATGAACAGAATGCTTTTATTTTGTTTATTTATTTGTTAGTTTTGAAATTGATTATTTGAGTTAGGCACGCAGGACTGCAGAATGCATTCTTCACTGTTCATCTATTTGCTCTAGTTGTGCACAGTGCGATGCACTGATCGTTCACGCGGTGCCGAGGCTCGCACCTGCCAGGCGAGCTCTGCCGCTGAGCCCCCGCCCCGCCCGGCAGAACGCATTTTGACTCCCGTCCACAATTGCAGCACAGCCCTCATTGCCCTGGTTGTGCATTCTGGAGCGCGGCTCCGTGGGTGCAGTCACACATGCGCCCAGGGCGAGGACGTCCATCTCCTTCCACCACCTTTCCTGCCCCCGTGCCCCCTCCCCTTTGCCCCGATCACAGTTCCTCCATTTTTCTCATGCCCCCCCCCCCCCCATTATGGATCAGCAACCACTTATCAGACAGAACATTTGGTCTTTGTAATTTTGGGATTGGCTTACTTCGCTTAGCATGATATTCTCCAATTCAATCCATTTACCTGCAAATGCCATAATTTAATTCTCTTTTAATGTTGAATAATATGGGGTGCTAAGGATTGAACCCAGTGCCTCACACATGCTAGGCAAGCACTCTGCCACTGAGCTACAGCCCCACCTTCCCTCTGTGAGTAACCCCCAAAGAATGCACTAGCTCCCAAGTTCACCTGCTATCAGGGTCAAGTATATATATTAGTTGTCCATGGACCTTTATTTTTATTTATGCGTAGTTGTGACACTCGAACCCAATGCCTCACTCATGCTGGGCAAGCATTCTACCACTGAGCCCCAGCCCCAGCCGTGATGAGCTATTTTAATCCCTTGACATTGCAGTAAATTTTGAAGCTGACCATCAGATATCATGTTCATGGGCACCTGAGTTCAGCCCTGGGCTATGCCTCTCAGCGTCTAAAAGTAAAACTGGGCTCAGTTGATTTTTCTGGGGCACATGCCTTATAATGCACGGCAGTGCAGGATTCTCCATAATGAGGTGTTAATTGCGAAATCGGATGACACATTTTCTAAGACTTGGGTGGTGAAGAGGTGAGTGAGAACAAAGATTCTGGGAAGTGTCCCAAGAACCAACACTCTCTGGTTAGGCCAGCTTCCCACGAGTCCTCCCTGGGTGACCCTGCCTAGGCCTCTGTCCTCACGTAACTGGAAGCCTGCGTTAACTGGAGGCTGTGTCCACACGTCCGTGTGCCATCGCAGGGGTAGTGCACACTGTTGCTCACGCCCCAGCAGTGTGCCCCACCCCTGCCAGCTGCTTTGCCTCCCTCCTGCAGGGACACCCTGTTCCCACAGGGACGCCAGGCATTCGCTGCTTGCATCTGAAAGTTACCTGAACATCCTCTGTGTTAGCCACAGCTGTCGGCTAGCGTCTCTGAACTTGTCCTCTGTCCTGCCTCCCCCAGCGCAGGCCCCTGCACCAGGGACGCCCTATGCCCACTGGGTCCCTCCTCCAAGACCACTTCTGCTTCATGCTCACAGTGCAGTGCTCCTGGTTCCAGGCACGGAGTCTCCTTTGTGATTCTTCTAGCACTTGAAGAAGCAGCCTCGGAGCACCAGGAAGACACAGCTCCAGCCCCGGGGGCTGGCTGTGGCCTCTCCTCCAAGCTTCCACATTCCAACTATTTTTATTTGTTCCCCAGCTGTCTGTCCCAGCTGGCCGGGAGGAGGTGGAGTGTTCTGTCCCACCTCTCCAGGGCCAGCGCCCAGTGCTGCGGATGCTTTCAGGTCTATTTACTTGCTCCTGAAAACCAGAGCCAGGCTCCCGGTGTGAGCAGCAACACCCTGGGAACAAGCAGAGCAGCACGCACCCGCAGAGCTCATCGTCCGTAGTCAGCATCCCTCCTGAAGCCTCCTGCAGAATTGGCTTGATTTTGATTTGTCATGGTAAGCTCACAGTTTCTTCATTAGGAGCCCTTCACTAATCATGCTACCAGATGATCACTAGATTCCCAGACAGGCGGGTGCCATGGCGCACGCCTGTCATCTCAGTGACTTGGGAGGCTGAGGCAGGAGGATCTCAAGTTCAAAGCCAGCCTCAGCAATGGTGAGGCACTTAGCAACTCAGTGAGACCCTGTCTCTAATAAAATACAAAAAAGGGTTGGGGGTGTGGCCCAGTGGTCGAGTGCCCCTGAGTTCAATCACAAGTACAAAAAAAAAAAAAAAAAAAAAAAAAAAAAGTCAGCTGAAATTTTAGCCTGTGCTGGCCCGAAGCATTTTGACCACAGATCCCAAGGCATGATGTGGCGTCTCAGCAGAGGGCAGCTGGCGCCACCTGCTGGGCGCAGGGCGGACCTCATTCCGTGGAGTGCGCTCTCCACCTGATGGAGGGCTGCCGCCTCAGGGCCAGCGGGGCTCCCGGCCAGTGATCGTCAGCACCCACAGCCACGGTCCCGCAGACTGTTTCAGAGGAACGCAAAGTACAGTTCACCTGATATAAACATAAATTTACCAAAAAATGCAGTTATCTGCTCACCCCAAGGGCAAGCCAAGGAGGAGCTGAGACAAGAGGCTGCGCTGGAAGACAGCCGACACCTTCAGTGTGCTCTCAGGTGTGGGGGACGAGCCTTCCCAGCTTTGCCAGGGGAAGGGCAGCTGGCCCAGGAGGAGCTCAGTGCCTGGCTGGTGTCACCCTGCCACCAGCCAGTCTGCTGGGGCCTCGCTCCCCTGAAGACACAGAAAGGTGGAATCAGGCCTTGTCTTGAGTTTCCAAACTCGGCCCTCAGGCCTGGTGCTCAGGCCAGGGCTTCACTGCCCCCTGGACTGCCCCGGCCCAGCGCTGTGCTGTTGCTGGCCTCCCGCCCCCACCTGCATGCTAGGTGAGCACCGCACCCCTGCACCCCGGGGTCTGCCCTGCTGATCTTCTAGGCCTGGGCCCAGGTCCCAGCTGGTGGCAGCCAACGGATGAGGCTGTCAGCTCTGTCCCCTCCTGGGCGGGTTTACATTTACCAGGAGCCACTCCTGGTCTGCCACTTTCTTCTCCTGGCTGCAGCTGGGCCCACAGAGCCTGACCCCCCTCGGGTTGTTGCAGTGTAGTTTTGAGTTCCTGCCCGATGAGTTACTTGCAGGGTGTGAGAAAATTGCCTCCTCCAGGCTAGCCTGCTTTTCCAAGCCCAGGGTGCTCTCCACAGGAGCAGCCCAGAGGGCTCTCTGGATCCAGAGGAGTGGGGACCCCTGGGCTGCCGCCCTCAGAGCAGCCCCTGGGATCTAGCACTTCCTCTACCCCCAGAAAGAATAAAAAGCAGCCTCTTTTGTCTTTTATTTATTTATTTATTTTTGGTACCGGGGGATTGAACTCAGGGGCACTCGACCACTGGGCCACATCCCCAGCCCTTTTGTGTATTTTATTAGAGACAGGGTCTCACTGAGTTGCTAAGTGCCTCGCCATTGCTGAGGCTGGCTTTGAACTCTCGATCCTCCTGCCTCAGCCTCCCAGGTGCTGGGAGGTGTGCGCCACTGCACCCCGCTTTGTCTTTCTTTTATAATGTTATGAAAATTATTTTATGCTTTTAACTGAGACTGTTCTGTCTTCAGAAGCTGGTAAGATTTTCTTAAAGGCTGTCACTTTATTCTGTGTGACCTTTCCAGATGACTCCTACTGTTGTGGGATCCAAGCTGCCATTGGTAAGGCTTATGCTTCTTGTGTGAAGGGACAAACAGTTCAAGACCCACGTCCATTACTCTACATTTTAAAAAAGTTACAATTACCAGAACAAATTAATTAGACTAAAAATTTAAAAGTATTATAACAGGCTGGGGGTGCAGTTCAAGGTGGAGCACATGGTTAGCATGTGCAACGCCCTCAGGTTAACTCCCAGCACCTCTACCCCCCAAAAGTGGTATGACACAATAGAGAACCTTCTGAGGGACTTACAGAGTGATGATTTTTCCTGCCATTCTGCCCATAATATTTATTTTTCATTTCTTTTGCATGAAATATCTTATTGAGTATGTTGTGCAGTGCTGGTTTAGTGGTTTTGAATTCTTTTAGTTTCTGCTTGTCACTGACAATTTTAATGTCATCTTTAATTCCTAGTGGTATAGCAGTCTTGGTTGAAACCGGTTATTTTTCGGGGTTTGGTATATATATATATATATATATATATATTTTTTTTTTTTTGTGGTACCAGGGATTGAACTCAGGGGCACTCGACCACTGGGCCACATCCCCAGCCCTTTTTTGTATTTTTATTTAGAGACAGGGTCTCACTGAGTTGCTAAGTGCCTCGCCATTGCTGAGGCTGGCTTTGAACTCGCGATCCTCCTGCCTCAGCCTCCCAAAGTGCTGGGATTACAGGCTGTGAGCCACCGCGCCCGGCTTGGTATATATTATTCAAAGCTCTCCTGCTATTATAGTCTGGGCTGAGAAATCAGTACAAATTCGAATTGGCTTACCTCTAAATGTGGTATACTATTTTTCTCTTGTGGCTTTTAGAATTTGAGCTTTTTTCTTTTTTCTTGAACTTTTTTCTGAATATGAGGTGTTTTATCTACAATTTGTTCTGGAGAGGGTCTTTTTTGATCTTATCTATTTGAGGTTCTAAATGTCTCTTGTGTTCGGATTTCTGATATTATTTCCATAAAAATGTTGTGTATTCCCTTAGTTTGTATTTTGATTCCTTCATGTATACCAACGATTCTTAGATTTGGTCTCTTGATGTTATCTGAGATTTCTAAATATTCTGGTCATGATTTTCTAAAATCTTTTTTTACCGTTGACTTTATTTTCAAGATTACATACCTTGTCTTTGAAGCCTGAGAATCTGTCTTCAACTTGGTCTAATCTGTTGGTGATGTTTTCAATAGAATTTGAGTTGAGACTTTCATTTCAGGAATTTCTGTTATATTCTTTTTTCAGAATCTCTCTTTATTGAACTATCCTTTCACTTCCTGCATCATCTCTTAGTTCATTAAACATTTTAATTGTCAACTTTATAAATCCTGGGTTTTTTTTTTTGGTGGGGGGTACTAGGGATTGAACTCAGGGGCACTTGACCACTGAGCCCCATCCCCAGCCCTATTTTCTATTTTATTTAGAGGCGGGGTCTCCCTGAGTTGATCAGCACCCTGCTGTTGCTGAGGTAGCCTTAAAGTTGTGATACTCCTTCCTTAGCCTCTGGGATTACAGAATGCCCCGCCATGCCCTGCTCTGGGCCTCTTTTACCAAGTGGGCACTACTCCCGATCCCAGGGGCTTCCCCTGTGCTCTCACCCCTCCGTAAGCACCCCACCTCCTACTCCTATCACTTTGGTGACTCTGTTTCTTATGTGAATTTTGGGGGATACAAACTTGCAAACTTGCCAGGCATGGTGGTGCACGCCTGTAATCCCAGCACTTGGGAGGCTGAGGCAGGAGGATCACGAGTTCACAGCCAGCCTCAGCAATGGCGAGGCACTCAGCAACTCAGTGAGACCCTGTCTCTAATAAAATACAAAAAAGGGCTGGGGATGTGGCCCAGTGGTCGAGTGCCCCTGAGTTCAATCCCTGGTACCAAAAAAAAAAAAAAAACAAACAAAAAAAAAAACCTTGCAAACTCTTCTGCCATTCTCTGTTCTCCGCAGGGTGCCAAAATGGACACTCTCTGAAGTCTCCTTTCCCACTTTGTCTGCAGTTTCTCTTTCCTGCATTTCTCTGGTACATTCTGTGGGATTTTTATTCCCTCCTGGGAGGCTCCCCTCCGTGAGGCCTGTGGCCCTGCCTGGCCCCTGTGCTTGCTCACTATTGGACGGGGCAAGTCCCCGTGGTCACTTGTTCTCTAGGCTTCCCTGGGGCTGCCGCGTGCTGTCGGGGCCTCCTGTCTTCAGGTGCACAGGGTGCTTTATCCCCTGTTCCTACCTGCACACACCGAGAGCACACAGGCCTTGTAGCTTTCTGTGGTTCATCCCACCCCTCTCATATGTTGGGGGTTCGTGGGGATACACCTTTGATGTCTTGTGAATTCATCTTGTTCTAAACACTGTCCATGGGCTTCGGTTTTGATATCTAGTCGCTCAGTCCATAGTACTTAATAGATAAATGGCCCTTGGTCCATATTAAAAAACTAAAAGAAAAAGAACTTATTATTGAGTCATTTTCAATTATTTGAACTATGGATTCTGCCTTGAACCAAAAATATGAAGAACACAATCTTTTTTTTTAATATATATTTATTTACTTTTAGTTGTACACAATGCAATGCATTCATGTTTACGTGGTGCTGAGGATCGAACCCGGGCCGCGCACGTGCGAGGCAAGCGCTCTGCCGCTGAGCCACAGCCCCAGCCCCAAGAACAAAATCTTGAGAGAGTAATTCTTCCAAGAAAGCTGAAACAACCAAGCCACCCCCCAAGTAATAACTCTTTTTTTTATAAATATTTATTTATTTGTTTTAGTTGTACCCAATGCATTTATTCTTACGTGGTGCTGAGGATCGAACCCGGGCCGCGCACGTGCTAGGCGAGTGCTCTACCGCTAAGCCACAACCCCAGCCCCAAGTAATAACTCTTAGAAGTAACTAAACCAAAGTTTCCTAAGCCAGAACCTTTGCAATCACTTAATACATCTTACTGTTTTCAAGTCATCAATACATTTTGAGTGTGACTCTATTGCAGGTGTTGGTTCTAGTACATGCTGTTCTAGAATTAAGTGTGAAGCAGTCTCGCGTGGAGATAATCTGTGTGATGACTCACATAAAGTGTCCTTCCACATCTCATTGCACATTGACTCTGATCTATCTTGGGCACTCGACCACTGGGCCACATCCCCAGCCCTTTTTTACAGGGTCTCACTGAGTTGCTAAGTGCCTCGCCATTGCTGAGGCTGGCTTTGAACTCGCGATCCTCCTGCCTCAGCCTCCCAAAGTGCTGGGATTACAGGCGTGCGCCACCGCTCCCAGCTGATATTTCACCATCTAAAGCAAGAACTCAATGTCACATCAAGCTTTATAAAACAGACTAGAAATAATATCTCACATTACAACTGGATTCTCTAACTTATAAATATTTCCTTCTGACAGTGAGCTCTCACCTGCTTTCATGACTTTGTCTTTTCATTGTCTTTTGCACAAGTCCTATTTCCCCTTCCCTGCATAACTTGGTTTAGGTATCTTTTAAATGTACATATATTGTATTTCACTTTGGTTAACCTGCACTAATTGTATGTGTTCAGTGTGACATCTCCATACACGCACACAAGGTGCCTGATAAAACCAGTCCTCTCTTTATCCACCCACCTCCTTCCCAGTCACTGTTCTATATTCAGGTCCACTTGTCTACCTTCCACATGAGAGCGAGCAGGACACACTCTCTCTCTGTGTCTGGCTTATTTCCTGTAACATGATGTCCCCCAGTTGCATCCATACTGCTGCCGATGACAGGATTTCATTCTACTTTACAGCTGAATAGTGACTATCCCTTGGTTTAGATTTCTTGTTTGATTTTTTGGTGATTCTCTATGAAGAGTTCGGTACCGTGTATGTTCAGGTACAGGGGCTACTCTGACAGAGACCTTGAGACATCTCTGGGCTTTGTGCTATCTCTTGAAATGGAGGTGAAATACCACGGGTGGTGGAGAGAATTCTAAATGCCACCCCCCCCCCCAAGATCTCTTCCCTGTTGCACACTCAGTTGAAGCTCTTCTTGTCCATCGTGACCAGGGGTAGAAAGGCTCAGTCCTACCATGGCCCGAGTCATTCCCCTCCCAGGGTTCATTGAAAGGACAGAGGCAAATACTTTTCCTTGGGTAAACAGGTTAAAATGTGAGACTGGCCTCTCTGGGCTTCATCTTCTGCGGCTCTCAAACACCATTTCATAGTGGAAAGGAAGGGGTTTTCATGGCTCCTTAGTGTAAACTGGGATTAAAAAAAATACAGGCCTAGCAGGGGGTATAGCTCAGGGTTCAGTGCTTGCCTGGAATTCACAAGGTCCTGGGTTCCATCCCCAGCACTGAAAAAATATCTTGTTTATTGTAGTGAATTTGACAAGTGTGAATTATTTATTCATCTAATAGAAAATGTTTAATATGCTATTTGAAAAAAAAACGAAGTTAAAATATTGTGGTCTATGTTAGCCTATTCTATATTTACTTATTTTCAGAAATTGTTCTCTCAAAAATTCCGTTTTATTTTATTAACTTTGAAGGGCTGGGACCACCGTGTAGTAAAAGGGGTTTATTAGGCGGCCCGGGGGGGACCCAGGGACACGTGGAGGGTGAGGGAGTGAGGAAAACCGGCGGGAGGGGAGGAAAGTAGACGGGGGCTACCAAAAAGAAAAAGGGACGAAAAGGGGTGAAAGGGGAAAAAGGGAAGAAAGGAGGAGCTTCAGCCTGGCGGGGGTTTAAATAGCGACTCCTTAGGCTGCCTGGGGTCGGAAGGGGAACCCGTGTGCCACGATTGGCTCAGTAAGGCACCCGGGAGGGGCGGCCCTGCGAGGCACCCGGGAGGGGCGGCCCTGCGAGGCACCCGGGAGGGGCGGCCCTGCGAGGCACCTGGGAGGTGTGGTCCGTGCAAGGCACCTAGGAGAGGGGGTCCGTGCAAGGTACCCGGGAGGGCGGCCCGTGCGGGGCACCCGGGAGGTGTGGTCCGTGCAAGGCACCTAGGAGAAGCGGTCCGTGCAAGGCACCCGGGAGGTGTGGTCCGTGCAAGGCACCTAGGAGAAGCGGTCCGTGCAAGGCACCCGGGAGGCGCAGCCCGTGCGGGGCACCCAGGAGGTGTGGTCCGTGCGAGGCACCCGGGAGGTGTGGTCCGTGCAAGGCACCCGGGAGGGCGGCCACGTGCGGGGCACCCGGGAGGTGTGGTCCGTGCGGGGCACCGGGAGGTGTGGTCCGTGCGAGGCACCCGGGAGGTGTGGTCCGTGCAAGGCACCCGGGAGGGCGGCCCGTCCGAGGCACCCGGGAGGGGCGGCCCGTGCATGGCATCTGGGAGGGGCGGCCCGTGCTAGGTACCCCGGAGAGGCGGCCCGTGCAAGGCACCTGGGAGGTGTGGTCCGTGCAAGGCACCCGGGAGGGCGGCCCGCCGAGCTGGGGCTCACCTAACGAGCTCGTGGTCCCACAAGGCTGCTCGACCCCGCCAGCCTTGCTCCTGCCGCCCCGCATCCCAACTCTAAAGCGACAAATCCTGCAGAGAGCTCACTCCCTAGGCCAGGCTCAAGGCCACCCTCCAGGGGTAAGGGTTTGGGGACGCGCACGGGACGCAGCCCGGGGTGGCGGTGCGACGAGGAGAGGGTAATCCTCCGCGGAGGCCAGGTCTGCGCATGCGTGAGCGCGGCTCGCCCGCCGGAGGACGCCGCTTGGGCCCGCCCGAGGGCGGACTTTGCCCCATATAGGGAAGGTCACTCCAACGGGTGGCCAGCGGACAGCAGTGCCGGCCCAGGTGAAGGGCCTCGACCCTGACCCTGAACGAGAGACCGACGTCTTACAGGAGCGCTCGCGAGGTGGCCGCCGCCTCGGCGCGGGTCTGCAGCCCGCCCTCCCCCTGCGCGGCCTCTCCCCGCGCGGCCCCGCCCCCGCACGGCCCCGCCCCGCCTCGCCCCGCCCCCGCGCGGCCTCCCCGCCCCCCCGCCCCGCCCCGCCCCGCCCCGCGGGTCGTTCCCAGGGGCCTCCTGCGCCCTTCCCTGGGCAGCGCCCGCCGAGGTTCCGGGGCAGCGGCGCCGCGGCCCCGGCGCACGGAGTGAGCACACGCGGCCGGTACGTCTTGCCCGAGTTCTGACCCGCCGCGCGGGGTCGGCGAGCGCCCGCCGGTGTCCTGCGGGGCCCCGCGCGGACTCGGTTCCCGGCGGCGGGCGGGCGGCGGAGGCGGCGTTCCCGGGGACGGAGACCCCGGCGCGGGTGGCGAGCCCGGCTCGGCCTTTCCGTGCGCCCGCGCGGTGCCGGCGCCCTGCGGGTTTGAGGGTGTCCTCGTGTCCGGATGAGCTTCCAGGGTGACTGCTGTGCCTTATCACTGCAAAATGGCACGTCCTGGTCCTTCGGGGTTGCAGATGAGCCTATTGAAAAAGCAGCTTTCTGTAAGGAGTTATTTGCTGGGAAATCTGGATTACTGAAGGTCGTATGTTAAATTGTAGGGCCTCTCGCTCTGTCGTTTATCCATGTAGACTGGATAAAAATGGTCTTATTTTAAATTAACACTTAAGATGGAAGATTTCACATGCAAATAGCCATCGAGGAGATGATAATAATGTATTTAAGAAAATGAACAATTAAGAAAAGAAACTATAGATTTAGTGTATTTAAATGCTATTTTTTTCCAGGCTTTTTTAGGGTAGGACTTGGATATTTCATCATAGCTTTGAAGTCAGAACTCAGTCGATGGATAAAATATTTTGCTTTTATTTGCAGCTCTTATTTCTATGTGCTGGGCAGTATAGAAAAATGATGTATATGTTCTAAGTATAAATATTTTATAATTTGGAAGACTTATAGTTTTCCGTGCTGGGGTTGGAACCCAGGGCCTTGTGAGGGGAGTGGGGGTTACTGGGTGATGGTAACCTGGTCCTTTTCCTTATGTTCTCAGCTCTTTTCAGTTTCAAGGTTGGTCAGGTGTCTTGACAGTAGTTCACCAAATGAAGATCATTCAGCAACTACATATGTTTTTCTGTTTTATTTCAGATGAGTGATTTCTGATTTGGGAGCCCAGATGCCGACTTAGGGCCTTTATACCAGTCTCATTCTTTACAAGGTGGGGAGATTCGTGGGTTCTCTTGGGAAGCTGGACTCCCCAAACTTTCTTCTTTCTTTTTCTCCCCTCCTCCTCCTTCTCCTCCTCCTCCTCCTTTCTCCTCTTTCTCTTTTTCTTCTTTAAATATAAAAGTAGTGATTTAAGGGCTGGGGATTTAGCTTGGTACTCAAGTGCTTGTCTAGCATGCTGGGGACCAAGGCTTGGATCCCCAACACTGAAAGAAAAAAGTAGATTTAGATTTAAAAGGACGCCGTTAGCTTTTTGGATGGTGTGTGGTGGCCTGTCTGAGGTCTGCAGCTGGGGCATGGACTTCAAGCTGCTTGGGTGCCCAGGGCCCAAGGGAGAACCAGAGTTGGGTCACTTTTCTGTTTATAGCTCTTTGAGAAAAAGTTCTCTAAAGAGGCTCAAGGGAAGATTGTCCCTCTTCCCTCCAGTCAGTGGGAGAGTGCCTTAGCTCTTCCCTCGTGGGGCCACATGCAGGGGTGGACGCACCTGTTGGCCAGTCTTTTTCTTGCAGCACTGGCAATGGACCCTAGGGCCTTATCTGTCCTAAGCAAGTGCTCTACCACTGAGCTACATCCCTAGCCCCTGTTTCCCTTCTTCAAACACTTTTATCAAAGGCAGAAAGAATGACTTCATTTCCTCCTGTTTGTATGACTGGATTTTAAGTATTTACAGACAGGTGATAGAATAAAAGGGTGAGCATGTGCATGTTTGTGATGCTACAGTGTTTGGTGAAATGAGACTACTTATAAGCCATTGAGTCAGCGGAGTTCTGTGAGCACGCACTGTGGTCCTGGGGCCGTCTGGTGTTGTGGAAGGAGGCAGTGGACAGCAGGGTGCAGACAGTGCCTTGGTATCGTGACTGGCACACAGATACAGGTGTTTCAGAATGGGGACAGAAGTTTCATGGCATTAGCTTGACTACACCTTGTCCTTACTGGAGAAGCTAGTTGTGGGGGTTTTGTCTGAGTTGCTGGGGTTTTTAGTTCCTCTTGACCTGGATTTAGCTCCTGGCCAGCGGAGAAGGCTAGGGGAGAAACACGCCCCAGCGGAGGCGTGATCGAGAACGGTGCTGGAGGCCCACGCCAGCCCTCTCGATGGAAGACAATCAGGGACGCACCAGGGAGCTGGGTCAGAGCTGGAACTTAAGTTTATTGAGGAAGTTGGCCAGCTTTTATAGAAGACATGGGCCAATCAGCAGAAAGATTATAGGAACACATAGGGAGCATGGGCGGATCACATTGGTGGAGCCCCTGGCCTATCCTTAGGGTGGTTTCAGTTCTCACCACATGTCAGGGGAACGCCTCCTGATTAGGCCAGGGAGTGGGAGCAAACAGAGAGTTAAGTTCTTCTATTCTTTCGGCTGATGTGTTCTTAAGTCCCCAACAGCTAGTATTTTTTTTTTTTTTTTTTTTGGTACTGGGCAGTGAACTCAGGGCACTCCACCACGGGTGACATCCCCAGTCCTTTTTTGTATTTTTATTAGAGACAGGGTCTTACTGAGTTGCTAAGTGCCTCACCATTGCTGAGGCTGGCTTTGAACTTGCGATCCTCCTGCCTCAGCCTCCCAAGTGCTGGGATTACAGGCGTGCGCCACCATGCCCAGCAAGTTTTTAAAAATTATGGTCACAAGCCGGGCGCGGTGGCGCACGCCTGTAATCCCAGCACTTGGGAGGCTGAGGCAGGAGGATCGCGAGTTCAAAGCCAGCCTCAGCAATGGCGAGGCACTTAGCAACTCAGTGAGACCCTGTCTCTAAATAAAATACAAAAAAGGGCTGGGGATGTGGCCCAGTGGTCGAGTGCCCCTGAGTTCAATCCCTGGTACCAAAAAAAAAAAAAAAAAAAAAAAAAATTATGGTCACAAACCATCCAACTGATTTCATAAACCAATAATGAGTCTTTTTGAGCTGTTTGAAAAGCTCTGTGATAGATGTGAACAAGTTGGAATTTTTGTTTTGTTTTTTTGTTGTCACGTGACATTAGGAGTAAAATGTGTGTATGTGATAGAAATCAAGACTTCACAGGGTCAGCATTCCAGCTCTGAAGAGGGCCTTCAGGGCCTCCACTGCTCAGTCTGGCTGCCTTGTGTACAGACCTGTCAGGAGGGGTCCAGAGAGGTGCCTGTCACCTTGCAATCCTAGGCCAGTTCAGATGGTACTATACGGACTGACCATATGGTGGTGATGTTTCTGTTGGCTTATCATTTGATGATAAAACTAGCAATTTGAGCTTGTAAAGTGAAGGCAGTAATAGTGCAGGTAATTTTGATTTTTAAACCCAAATCTGCTAATGCGCTCTTGGCATCTCCACTGTTTTGGAGGCTGAGGCAGGAGGATTGCAGGTTTGAGGCCATCCTCAGCAAATTATCAAGGCCCTGCCTCAAAAATATAAAAGGGCTGGGGGTGTGGCTCAGTGGTACAGCACCCTGGGTTCAATCCCCAGTACAGCAGCAGACAAGTGAATCCTCCTAGTGTGGATAGAATTATTCATTCACTAACCAGAGGCAGGTAGCACACAGTGTGGCCTTTATCCAGACCTGCTGTTCTTAGTTCTCTGGTTGAGTGATTTGAGGGAAGAGCCCACATCTTCTCCCCATCTCTCCTGTGTGGGCAGGGAGAGACCATCCCGTCTGGGCCTGGGTGGAACACTCCATCTGCTCGGGGAGGCCAGACCCCTGCTCGTTTAGCCTCAGGAAACAAGGCCTGTTTTCTCCTCTTTTCCTGAAGAGCCACACTTGGGGGTGGTGCATTCATTTACTCATGCTGTGTGGCGGTGGGGTCTACTCACGGTTGAGGCGGAGTTTGAAGGGTCACACTGGGAGAGGGACAGCTAACTGAGGAAGCAGAGGAACTGGCTCAGCCCTGGTTGGCCACGGCCTCTAGGTTGCTTCGGTCCTCAGCCTCCGTTTTCCACTGCCCTCTTTCCAGTCTTCCTGATTCCATGCTGGCCCTTTGGTTCCAGGGATTGAGTCCACTGACCACATCTCCTGCTCTTCTTTACATTTTATTTAGAGACAGGGTCTCTCTGAGCTGCTCAGGCCTCACTAAGTTCCTGAGGCTCTCTTTGAACTCATGATCCTTCTGCCTTAGCCTCCCAAGCTGCCAAGATTACAGGTGTGTGCCACCGCCATTTTGGCCCTTTGAATTGAGCATCATTGCATGAAGCCTTTGGGTTTCACTGGCTGCTGAGGTTTGCCTCTAAACCGAATCCTGACGCATCTGCTTTGTAGAAGGATCTGCAGGACTCGGGTGTAACTCAGTGGTAGATCACGGGTTTGGCGTGCACGAGACAGAGCCTCAATTGTCAGCACCGCACACAAACACGTGTACACACAAACAACCATCTTTAGAAAAGAGCAGTTGTGCAGATGGTTTCTGCTGATCTGCACGACACAGTGAGGTCAATGTCGTGGGTCGTGAGGCTCAGGAGGGGCAAGTAGCCTGCCCAGGTCACGGAGCGGAGCTGTCGTCTGGCTTTCCCCATCAGTGTGGCTGCTGTCTCAGTGTGGCCGTTCACAGCAGACTGGACAGCACCTGAAGAGGAACGAGCTGTCCCTCCTTCCTGGCTAGGAGGCAGGCGCCCCTCAGGGTCGTCCCGCCAGGAGGGCCTGCGTGGCTCCTGTCACCATAGCAGGACCTCTCAGCTGTGCTCTAGCTGGCCCAGGAAGTGTGTGCACGTGGAGGCCACTTTGTACCCATCAGGTAGGGGTGACTTCTCATTTCCTAATGCTCTGCTTTGAAGGCCTTTGGAAGGTCCGGTGGCCTGGCTGGTGCCACTTTAGGGAGAGAATGGTCCCTTTCTCCATCCCTGTCAGCTCTTCAAATTATTCTGTCTTCATTTGGTTGCCACCGTCCCAGCCCAGGGGCCCCACTTGTGGACCCGCCACGCCAGGTGCAGCCTCTTGCTCCACAGGACGAGTGGAAGAAGCTGGCGCAGTAGCGGGGAGCGCCACTCGGGGGCTCTCCTGGGGTCGGGCCAGGCGTCCCCAGCTCGTCTCCAGGGCCTGGCCTGAGCTTCACAGTCAGGCAGGGCAGAAGCTGGGGTCTTTGACTCAGGGTCTCTTGCTCAAACTGTGGTCTGGTTGGTCATTGTCTCAGGTCTGGTCCTGGGAGGTCCTGAAGTCCCCATTGCACGAGGGGTGGTCTGTTTCCATCTGCTTGGGGAGGCCTTGGGACCCCCGTAGCCTGATGGCTCCCAGTGAGGGGCAGTCTCCGCCTGGGCTGGTCTGCCTGCCAGCTGCCTGTCCCTGGAGCCTGGCAGCTGCTGCTGCAGGAGCCCTGCGCAGGTGGCCGGGAAAGCTGCCACCTGTTGATCATCACGTCTCTGCAAATTTTGGAAACCTTCGTCCCTCTTGTCTCGGTACCTTCAGCCTTACACTGGGAGAGCAGGGTTAGGTGAATGCAGGGCTAACCAACCGTGTGTTCTGGTTTGTAGACACTCTCCTTACGGGGTTCAGAGTTACCAGCAGTCTGACCCCAGTTCAGGAAACAGAGGGAGTCGCTGCAGATGGGGTCCAGGGCCAGGCTTGTCCTGCTGCAAGTTTCCCATCAGGGGCTGGGGTTGTGGCTCAGTGGTGGAGCGCTCGCCTAGCACGTGCGCGGCCCGGTTCCATCCTCGGCACCACGTAAAAATAAAGGCATTGTGTACAACTAAAACAAATAAATAAATATTAAAAAAAAAAAAAAAAAAAAAAAGAAGTTCCTGTCAGGCACCTGCAGATCCCAGCAGAGTCAGTGCCTTCAGCCTCAGCAGCCCGGAGGCGGGAGGATTTCAGGAGGAAAAGGGCGCGTTTGGGGCCTAACACTGCAGACAGCACTGGAAGTACTAACAGTGACTTTTGGGTAGAGGAAGAAGAAAAGGGGTTTTGTAAGATTTGAGCAAAAGCAATTTTGTTTAAGGATCTGGTGACAGAAGTTGTTGCTGCCTGAAGCGATTGCCGCTTGGAGCAACGACGCTGCGGGAGAAATTTGGAGGCAGGATGGAAATGAAAAAGTTCTTTTATTCTTCTCTCTTCTAACTTCTCTCTCCAGCTCCAGCAACCTCTCGAACTCCAGCCACTCTCCAGCTACCGTCACACTTCTAACTCTAACCCACACAGCCACTAACCCTCTCCCGGTTAAATACATTTAGCTTTAACAAGGACAAGTGCTCACAGCTCGAGCTTACAGGTGCGTCACAGAGTGTTCACGGGCATACAGAGATTCTTAGATAAATGCATGGCTATCAGGTGACGCTTGAGTATCTTTTATGGCTCTCAGCTAACCGCAATCTTAGCTATCTCCTTAATTAGGGCTCCTGCAGGAAGTTGTCTAATATGGCTTTCATTGCTCCTTTTTGGCAGTGCCTGTGTGGTCTCCCCCTTCCCCTCCTGCTGGCCTCCTCCCTGGCTGGAGGGCTCGCTGTGGGGTGGTGGTCTTTCTTTGTGAACAGAGAACCCAGAAGTCCGAGGGCGGGTCTGGAGCTCCCTCACCTGTCCCTGGTGGCAGCATGGCCTCCTCGGGGTGGCTTCAGACTCCGCGTCACCAGCACCGCGTCAGCAGAGCTGCAGCTGCCCGGGAGTGCAGGCACGCTGCCCCGAGCCGCCACCCCCCCTCGTGGCCCGGGGAAGCTGGAGGACTGCACTCTGGTGTCTGTGGCCTCTGAACTCCAGCTGGGGGCAGAGCAGCCCCCCGGCCTCAGCCTCTCCCACCTCTTACTCAGAACTGCTCCAGGTTCTCGATGAAAAGAGGTGGGGGCTGGCCTAGCACGCGTGAGGCACTGGGTTCAGTCCCCATAAAAATAAAGAAATAATAAGCCGGGCGCGGTGGCGCACGCCTGTAATCCCAGCACTTTGGAGGCTGAGGCAGGAGGATCGCGAGTTCAAAGCCAGCCTCAGCAATGGCGAGGCACTTAGTAACTCAGTGAGACCCTGTCTCTAATAAAATACAAAAAAGGGCTGGGGGTGTGGCCCAGTGGTCGAGTGCCCCTGAGTTCAATCCCCGGCACCAAAAAAAAAAAAAAAAAAAAAAAAGATAAAGGTGTTGTCCAACTATAACTGAAAAAAAATTAAACAAAAAGGAAGGAAGTGGGTGTGGGAGAAAGAGCGTGGTCAGGGTTTCCTTCTGGTTTCTGGTCTTGGGACATGTGAGACCCGTGCGGCTTCTGAGCGTCTCTGGGCGGGTTCCTGAGCCAGCCCTGCGGGGGCAGGACACCTTCGCACACCCCTCCTTGGTCTCAGGGCCTTAGGGAGTTTCAGCTGCTGCTTTGGGCTTAGTTTTTAGGAGTGTAGGAGATTCTAGGCCTTTTGAAAGAAAAATGAGGTATTAAGACAAAGTAGTTGCTTTGGGTATGTTTGATTTAATCAAAACAAAGGCCATTGGGTGCTCTAAAAGGACCATTGTCATTATTCCTTGAAGCCTGTCTCTTCTCTCTTATTTGTGTCAGCCACGTAGAGACTCTGTACCCAGGCCACACCAGAGTGGGTCACTGAGACACCCGCACTGGCACTTCCCTGATACTGGGGATTTAATCCAGGGTTGCGCCACCACTAAGTACACCCCCCCCAGCCCCCTTTTGAAATTATTTTGAGATAGGGTCTCACTGCGTTGCCAGGGCTGGCCTCCAACCTGCAGTCCTGCTGCCTGAGCTTGAGCGTTGCTGGGATGACAGGCAGGTGCCCGAGCCTGGGTGCAGGTGACGGGGAAGGTGGCAGGCCTCGTCGCTGCCTCTGCTCGTGGCTGTCGGGCCCAGTGCCACAGCTTGGGCCGCGTTCTGCGCAGGGTGTGCACACCCTGAGTTGCCGGGCCGGTCCTGGCTCGCCGCGCCCCCTTGCACCTGCCATCACTGCTGTTCTCCCTCTCAAAGGTGCCCCTGGTTGGAGGACACAGTTCCTGGTGATTCTGGTGTCACGGCCCCTGGGGTTTGACTTGGAGAAAACCGAGGGAGGAGGAAGCTCAGGTGGGGAAGGTAAGGTCTGGCTTGCTGATGCGGAGGGCGGGCTGGGCCTGGAGACGGCTCCTGTGGGGTTTCTTCTGCTGCTTCTTATTTTTGGTACCAAGGATTGAACCCAGGGGTGCTTAACCACTGAGCCACATCCGCAGCCCCTTTTTGTATTTTATTTAGAGACAGCATCTTGTTGAGTTGCTTTAGGACCTAAGCTGCTGGGGCTGGGTTGGAACTCGCAGTCCTCTTGCCTCAGCCTCCTGGGCTGCTGGGGTCACAGAAGTGTCTGACTGTGCCCTGCTGCTGTGGGTTTTCTGAGGGAATGCCCAGTAAGAGCAGTGGATCCCAGCCTGTAGTGGACATGCCCACCACTCAGCACTGGTCACGATTTCCTCTTTAATCAGATACTTAATGTAAATAATGGAGACAGAAACGAAGGGCTGGGTGTTGCTCAGAGGTTGAACACGTGCTTCGCATGAGTGAGATCCTGGGTCTGATCTCTAGCACCAAAACCAGACAGACAGACAGACAGACAGACAGACAACAGCAGTAGAACCAGGAACGACATGTGCTGTGCACGCCTACCGTTCTGTCTTTTGAAAAGCCACGAATTAAAGGGAGACTTCACGACACAGCATGGCCATGGCCACGCCCCACACACGTTGCAGGGAGAGCTTTCCTGCACATCAGGTCCCCAGGAATCCCGGCCTGCAGGGACGTCGCTGGCTTTGGGGGATGGCTCCCAGTGCGGCTGCTGCGCCTCGATTTCCTTCAGAACTTGAAGACGCCCCATGTCTTCGCGATTGCTTGTCATGGAACACCACGGTGACACACGTGGGGGAGTTCTATAAGGTGCTGCGGTTGGTCCCTCCTTTTCTGTGTGCAAATGTGAAACGGTTCTGAAACGGGCTTTCTCCGAGCCGACCTTGGGCCCTGTGGACGTGAGGGCATCCCTCGCTCCACTCCTGCGAGCTGGGGAGGCCTCTGGACTCGGCGAGCAAGTTCTGCAGCAGAGGGCTCCTCCCCATGGGCTCCGCCAGGGCCGCTGGCCGTGGTCTCACTGTCCCCGCTCAGTGCCCTGGGTCGGGGGGCTTCTGTGGTAGGTCCCTGAGCCCTTAGGTCACTGCTCTCCTCAGAGTCCCTCCTGTGCCCGAGCTGTGGCACCTTAAGGTGGAGCTCACAGAGCTCTTCTCAGGGCATCTCCTGAGAAAAACGTGGCTTTTCAGATTCTCAAAAACAACAGGTGCCTTCTTTCTTCTTTTTGGTACCAGGGATTAAACCCAGGGGCATTTGACCACTGAGCCACATCCTCAGCCCTTTGTAGTTTTTATGTTGAGACAGAGTCTCATTGAGTTGCCGAGGCTGGCCTTAAACTTGTGATCCTCCTGCCTCAGCCTCCGAGTCTCTGGGATGACAGGCGTGCGCCATCGTGCCTGGCTAACAGATGATGTCTTTAGAGGGTGGAAAGTTCTCTAACATTCATTAGCATTTTTTTTTTTTTTTTTTTTGTGGTACTGGGGATTGAACTCAGGGGCACTTGACCACTGGGCCACATCCCCAGCCCTTTTTTGTGTTTTTATTAGAGGCAGGGTCTCACTGAGTTGCTAAGTGCCTCGCCATTGCTGAGGCTGGCTTTGAACTCGCGATCCTCCTGCCTCAGCCTCCCAAAGTGCTGGGATTACAGGCGTGCGCCACCGCGCCCAGCTTCATTAGCATTTTTAAGGTTCCCAGAGTGAAGCCACTGCCCATAAATTTCTTATGAAAGATAATTCAAGCCCAATTTGTGGGGAAAACCATTTCTGTGAGGACAGACTCCAGCTGCAGTATTCACCATGCACATGCACAGGGGCTCTGAGCTCCTGGCCGCTGTCCCGCGTGAGCTGAGTCGCTTGGACCTTGAAGTGCGGTGTCCGGGAGCGTTCACTCCTTGTGTGGAGAAGCCGAGTCCTGGAGTGGGGTCCCGGGAAAGGCAGCGCATCCTGGGGCCGCGGGTGGCTGTGGTGGGCTCTTTGGGGGGCGGCCTGGGGCTGTGGTGGGCTCTTTGGGGTCGGCCTGGGGCCGCAGGTGGCTGTGGTGGGCTCTTTGGGGGTCTGCCTGGGGCCTGTGGTGGGCTCTTTGGGCCGGCCTGGGGCCGCGGGGTGGCTGTGGTGGGCTCTTTGGGGGTCGGCCTGGGGCCGCGGGGTGGCTGTGGTGGGCTCTTTGGGGGTCGGCCTGGGGCCGCGGGGTGGCTGTGGTGGGCTCTTTGGGGGTCGGCCTGGGGCCGCGGGGTGGCTGTGGTGGGCTCTTTGGGGGTCGGCCTGGGGCCGCGGGGTGGCTGTGGTGGGCTCTTTGGGGGTCGGCCTGGGGCCGCGGGGTGGCTGTGGTGGGCTCTTTGGGGGTCGGCCTGGGGCCGCGGGGTGGCTGTGGTGGGCTCTTTGGGGGTCGGCCTGGGGCCGCGGGGTGGCTGTGGTGGGCTCTTTGGGGTCGGCCTGGGCCGCGGGGGTGGCTGTGGTGGGCTCTTTGGGGTGGCCTGGGGCCGCGGGGTGGCTGTGGTGGGGGCTCTTTGGGGTGGCTGCCTGGGGCCGCGGGGGTGGCTGTGGTGGGCTCTTTGGGGGTCGGCCTGGGGCCGCGGGGTGGCTGTGGTGGGCTCTTTTGGGGTGGCCTGGGGCCGCGGGGGGTGGCTGTGGTGGGCTCTTTGGGGTGGCCTGGGGCCGCGGGGTGGCTGTGGGTGGGCTCTTTGGGGTGGCCTGGGGCCGCGGGGTGGCTGTGGTGGGCTCTTTGGGGGTCGGCCTGGGGCCGCGGGGGTGGCTGTGGTGGGGCTCTTTGGGGTGGCCTGGGGCCGCGGGGGTGGCTGTGGTGGGTTCTTTGGGGGTCGGGGGCCGCGGGGTGGTGGTGGGTTCTGGGGCCTGGGGGGGGGTGGCTGTGGTGGGTTCTTTGGGGGTCGGCCTGGGGCCGCGGGGGTGGCTGTGGTGGGTTCTTTGGGGGTCAGCCTGGGGCCGCGGGGGTGGCTGTGGTGGGCTCTTTGGGGTCGGCCTGGGGCCGCGGGGTGGCTGTGGTGGGCTCTTTGGGGTCGGCCTGGGGCCGCGGGGTGGCTGTGGTGGGCGCTTTGGGGGTCAGATTACATTCTCCCCGGGTCCCCAGCTCTCGCACCCGAGGGGTCCTGGTTTCTGCAGTGCCTGTCGAGCTCTGCCTTCTCGGGCTGGGGCGTGGCTCGGGGGCCGAGAGCTCGCCAGGCGCCCCGGCCGTGGCGCGTCCCCAGCACCAAGAGCACAGATGAGGCACCATACTCCTCGGGTGTCTCCCTGGCCACCAGGCGCAGCCTCGTTCTGCCTGTGAAGTGGAGATTGGAGGGAGTCGGTGCTGTTCCTTGACGCTCACCGTGTCACCGTGTGCAGCGCAGCCCGAGTGTGGCTGCTTCGCGTGGTTCGCTGGCTCTGTTCCTCCTTGCTCTTGCGGATTGGCCTTCGGCAGGGCTGGGCTGGGACCAGGGCCCTGCGCTAGGGGAGTGCTGCCCGTTGGTGGTCCCAGCCCCTGGCGGGCTCTCGTGGAGGGCGGTGGTGACTGGCCCTTGGGGAACGTGACCCCTTGTGCTTGCCCTGTAGGCACGCAGCCGAGCCACCTCCCCTGCCCCGCCCCGCGGCCTTCGCAGGGTGAACTCCTGACGGACGCCCCGTGGCCCTGCGCAGGAGACATGGCTCTGACGCGGTGGCTCAGGGGGCACCGACTCTGCCCATGGAGGAGGAAGAGGTCCCTGCTGCTGAGGCTCGCGGCGGGGGGGCCTCGGCCGCGCTCCTGCTCTGCGAGTTCCTGATCTATTACCTCGTCATCTTCTGGTGCCGCTGGCCGCAGCTGGGGACTCCAGCCGCAGGCGCACGGGGGCCCGTGCTGAAGGCCATGTTCCTGGCCGACACCCACCTGCTCGGGGAGGTGACCGGCCACTGGCTGGACAAGCTGCGGAGGTAAGAGGCGGAGTCAGGGCTGCTCTGGATTCCGCGGCTGAGTGGCTTTGGGTCACTCTTAATTTTCTCTCAAAGGACATTTGGGGACATTGGAGTTTCCCTGGAACTTCCTGTTTACTGGACATGTGTCCTACAGAGGGACTCTGATCTGGACCTCTGACTGGCCTTGTGAGGCCGGGGGTACTGGGGCTGCCCCGTCAGGACTGGGAGGAGCCGCACAGCTGTGTGAGGAGGTGGCGCCACCTGGTGGGGGCGGACTGGCGGGCTCCCTCCCGCCGGGGTGTGTGACGGAGTCCCTGGGCCCCAGGAGTGTGCGGCTCCCCGGGGAGGGTCAGACCCACCTCCACAAGCTTGTTAAACTGCGTGTGAGTGGCGAGGTGCACACAGTGTCCCCTGTCGTCCCCACCGTGGTAGGCGACAGTGGCCCCCAGCACATCCCGCTGTTGTGCAGCGCCCTTCTCAGAGCCCGACCCAGGTCCGCTGCTGCACACCCAGCTCCTGTCCCTCTGCTCCTGTCCCTGGTGGTCGCTGTCCCCACTGTCCCTGTGGGGCTGGTGCCGGGACACTGCATGCAGACGGTCGCTCTGCGTCTCGTGCTCTGCGGAGGCCCTCCAGGCCCGCCTGCTGCCTGAGCTCAGGGTGACCTGCCGTCCAGGCCGAGTCCCCGTCCCCTGTGCAGCCTGCCCCGCTCCCCCTGGCCTGTGGGCAGGGCCGGGTGGCTCCCCCTGGAGGCTCCGGTGGGCTCCCGCCAGCCCGGCTGGACTTCTCCTGCTCCTCGGTCGTGCCCTCTGCCGTCCCTCCAGATCCTCGTCACCCTGACAGAGGCAGTGTCCTCAGAGGCTGTGGGGAGGGCGAGGTCCCCAGGGGTGGCTGAAGGAGGCAGAGGGAGGGAGGTGGGGACGCACGGCTGTGAGGCGGCAGAGGAGCGAGGGGTCCGAGTAGGCCCCGCTCTGGGGCCGAGGGCTCGTTCTGACACTGGGACTGCGCTCAGGAGCGCTGGACCACCGAGCCACCCCCAGCCCTTTCTGTCACCTGTTTTACTTTGAGACAAGGTCTCACTAAGTCGCCCGGCCTGTCTTTGAACTTGCGGTGCTCCTGCTGAGAAACGGGCACGTGCCGCCATGCCTGGCTGTTGCCCACGTCCCTCTGACCTGAGAGTGGAGAGCGGGTGGGGCTGGGGAGGCGGCACTCGGCTCGCCTGCTGAGGCTCTGCGTCCTGGGGGTGGCCCCGGCTTCCCTCCTGCTCGGCCAGCGCCCCCGCCCGGCGCCAGGCCCAGCCCTGGCTTCCCTGGCACACCGCCAGGAGCGTCCTCACGGGCTGTTCCTGCTGTCCTCAGGGAGTGGCAGATGGAGAGAGCCTTCCAGACTGCGCTGTGGCTGCTGCAGCCGGAAGTGGTCTTCATCCTGGGGGACGTCTTCGATGAAGGGAAGTGGAGCTCCTCCAAGGTAGGCCCAGCGCCCCGAGACGCCGGAGCTGTGCCGTGACGTGGGCAGTGCAGTGCCAGGGGCTGTGCCGTGACGTGGGCAGTGCAGTGCCAGGGGCTGTGCCGTGACGTGGGCAGTGCAGTGCCAGGGGCTGTGCCGTGACGTGGGCAGTGCAGTGCCAGGGGCTGTGCCGTGACGTGGGCAGTGCAGTGTCGGGCTGTGCCGTGACGTGGGCAGTGCAGTGCCAGGGGCTGTGCCGTGACGTGGGCAGTGCAGGATTAGATTAGATCATACGTTGTGAAGAAATACAATTGATCAACAAATACATGAAAAAGTGCTCAACATCTCTAGCAATTAGAGAGACGCAAGTCAAAACTGCTCTAGGATTTCATCTCAGTCCTGTCAGAATGGCAATCACCAAGAATACAGGCAGGGGCCTGGGGCTAGGGCTCAGCGGTAGAGCGCTCCTCTCGCATGTGTGAGGCCCTGGGTTCGATCCTCAGCACCACATACATAAAATAAAATTATTAAAAAGAAAAAATAATACAAGCAACAATAAGTGTTGGTGAGGATGTGGGTGTAAAGGTACACTCATACATTGCTGGTGGCACTAAAAATTGGTGCAACCACTATGGAACACAGTATGGAGATTCCTCAGAAAACTGGGAATGGAACCACTGTTTGACCCAGCTATCCCACTCCTTGGTTTATACTCAAAGGACTTAAAACCAGCATACTATGGTGACACAGCCACATCAGTGTTTATAGCAGCTCAATTCACAATAGCTAGACTATGAAACCAACCTAGGTGTCTCTCAGTAGATGAATGGATAAAGTAAATGTGGGGGCTGGGGTTGTGGCTCAGCGGTCGAGCGCTCGCCTAGCACGTGCGCGGCCCGGGTTCGATCCTCAGCACCACGTAAAAGTGAACGCATTGTGTACAACTAAACCAAATAAATAAAAATATTTAAAATTTTTTTTAGGATAAAGTTGTTACTATCCAGAATAGAATTGTTTTTTGTTTCTGTTTATTTTTTTTTGCCCACCCTAGGGTGTTCATCCTATTGATATTTTTAGCTTATAAAAATAAGAACGAGAGCCGGGCGTGGTGGCGCACGCCTGTAATCCCAGCACTTGGGAGGCTGAGGCAGGAGGATCGCGAGTTCAAAGCCAGCCTCAGCAATGGGGAGGCACTTAGCAACTCAGTGAGACCCTGTCTCTAATAAAATACAAAAAAGGGCTGGGGATGTGGACAGTGGTCAAGTGCCCCTGACTTCAATCCCCAGTACCAAAAAAAAAAAAAAAAATATATATATATATATATATACACACACACATATAAAAGAAGGAGCTGGGCATGGTGGTGTGTGTTTTTAGTCCCAGCTCCTGGGAAGGTCGAGGCAGGAGGATCACTTAACCCAGGAGTTGGAGGCCATCCTGGGTAACAGCCAGACCTTAGGCCAGTCAAAGCAAATAGAGACAGCTAACATAGTGTCAGAATACTTGAAATAGTTTGTCATGAACGTCCTGTCCTCTCCCCATCTGCTGTTCTAGTGCTTGCGGGTGTGCTGGGGCCGGTGTGTGGGGGCTCTGAAGGACCTTGCCTCCTCTTCTAGGCGGACCTGGGAGCAGCCAGCGCTTCCCCGGGGTCTGCTCTCGGCGTTCCGGGGCCTGGGTCTCCATGCCTGGGAACGCTGGGGTGGCCAGTTGCCAGTGTTTACGGATGGGGGAAGAGACCCTTTGTTAAGATTTGGCATTAAATTAAATAAAGGGTGAAAGTTATTGTGGTAGTCTTGGGGAAGGAGGTATTACGAAGAATTAAAAACTCGGGGCTGGGGTTGGGGCTCAGCGGTAGAGCACTCGCCTAGCACGTGCGCGCCCGGGTTCGATCCTCAGCACCACGTGCAAATAAACGCATCGTGTGCAACTAAAAGCAAATAAATATCTAAAAAAAAAAAGAATTAAAAACTCAAAGGTATTTTGAGGGTTTTTTTTTTTTTTTTAGAATTCAACCTTTATTTTATCTATTCGATTCTATGTGGTGCTGAGGACTGAACCCGGTGCCCCACGTGTGCTAGGCCACTCTGCCCCTGAGCCCCAGCCCCAGCCCGAGCTTCTGGGCTTCATGGGCATCTGGCTTGGACCCTGGAGCTGACTCCTGACGTCCCCACAGGGCTGTGGCGTCCAGGTGTGGGAAGGAGGGCTCTGGGCTCTCAGCGGTGCCCTGTCTCCCCAGGCCTGGGAGGAGGAGGTGGCGCGCTTCGAGAGGATGTTCAGACACCCGGGCCACGTGCAGCTGAAGGTGGTCGCCGGCAACCACGACATCGGCTTCCACTACCAGTAAGTGGTCCGCCAGGTCGCTGTCCCCCAGCCGAGCCCGGGCTCCCGCTGGACCTGCGGAGAGGCGGGGAGAGCATGCCCGCGCCCTGCGGACACCCGCCTCCCAGACGGGCTGGAGCGTGGGCGCCTGGGGCTCCCCGCTGCCTGGCCACAGAGCCTGCCGCGGGCTTGAAGCACGCACCCTGGGGACCGCGGGACGGCCGCAGCTCGTGGGAATGCGCTGCGGCGTCTCTTCCTGTGGTCCCCCTCTGTCCTGCTGTCCACTCCCTGCGCCCCTGAGGACGGCAGGTCCCTGGGGGCTGCGCAACCTGCCAGGCCTCTGGTGCGCAGCGGAGCCGGGCTCTGAGCTCCCCAGGGCGCTAGTGTGGCCCTCGGTCCTCGGTCCTCGCAGCGCTCTGGTGGCTCAGTCTAAACAGGCTTCTCTCGACCACTGGCCACAGGATGAGCCCCTACAGAGTCAGGCGCTTCGAGGCCGTGTTCAGCTCCGACAGGCTCTTCTCGTGGAAGGGAGTGAAGTGAGTATGGCCGTGGGCTCCCCAGGACCTGCGTCCCCAGCTGCCCCTGCCCTGCCCTCCCCTCCCCCCTCCTCTACTCCTCCCCCCCATTCCCCTCCATTCCCCTCCCCCCATTCCCCTCCCCCCCATTCCCCTCCCCCTCATTCCCCTCCCCCTCATTCCCCTCCCCCTCATTCCCCCCCATTACCCCTCATTCCCCTCCCCCTCATCCCCTCCCCTCCTCCCCCTCCCTCCCTTCCCCTCCCCCCTTCCCTCCCCTCCCCTCCCCCTCCCCCCCTCCCCCCTGGTGCTGGGGCTGGGGCCCAGGCCCCCTGGCTGCTCAAGGCAGGCTCTACCTCTGACCTGTACTCCCAGTCAGACCCATGTTCTGTCCCTCCCTGGGACCAGCTCTTGCTACTGGCCGCCCCTCACGCCACCAGGTTTCCCTTGGCGACCCGGAGTGAGTCCACGGGTCCTGGACTCCCGCCCGCCCCTGGCGCAGTGTCCTGCGCTTCACCAGCCGCTTTGCAGAGGAGCCTGTATTTCACTTCGCATCCTTGTGGGGTCTGGGACTTGGTGGGGGCCCTCCTGCCGCTCCCGTGAGCCTGGCTTTTAGACCCAGCCTCCCACCCTGAGCCTGGCCGTCCACGCTGGCTGCCCTCTGAAGGGCCACCGCAGTGCCCACGCCGGGACACGTTCTGGGCTGTGCTCGCAGCGCCGGGACGAGGCTGCGCCCCCGCTCTGGCTGTGGCCCTCCCAGCTCACGGGGCGTCCAGTAAAGCACCCGAGCAGAGAGTGCGGGGCTTCTGGCCCGTCCCCTCTCTCCCTCTGCCGGGGTACAGCCCTAGCAGTGGCTTCCTTGGCTGTCTCATGAGACCCACTACCCATCGGCAGGGGCTTCGCTTCTTGTTGGTAGTGTTCCGGAGACCTTAGTCATGCTCCTCACATTTCGGGGTTTCATCTGTGGTTGTTGGGATCCCAGCGTCATGGCTGACGGCGCCTTCTCTGTGCCCGGTGCTGCACGCACGGGAGATGAGGCAAGGCAGCCGGAGTCTGTGGGTGCCCTAACTAAGGTGGGGGAGCGGTGGAGGGCGGCCTTGTCCGGGCCCCGGGGCTGCCCAGCCCAGTCAGCTGCAGCCGCACCCGGCCCTGCCCAGTGCCCGTGGGGAGGAGGGCTCCAAGCCCACCTGCACCTGCTGGAGGCTGTCCTCGGGCACCACCTGCAGACGGGAGGGCTCGCTGTTCTGTCCCACCTCGACAGGACAGGCGAGGCACCAGAGGCCAAGCCAGTCACACGGGGGCGAGCCTCTCTGGCCAGCGTCAAGCGGACAGGCACCTGAGCTCCTCTCGTCCCGGCTGGGGGCAGAACCCTGGCGGTGTCTGGACGCAGCTGCCTGCGCTGCCGCGCACGCCGGCAGGACTGGGAAGCGGCTGGTCTGCTGCCCCACCTGGCGCCCGGCGTTGCTCCTCGAGCGACGGGAAGAGGCGCCCAGCCCGTGCGGCAGTGCCTGACCTGCCCACCTGTCTGCCTCAGCTTTGTGATGGCCAACAGCGTGGCCTTGGAAGGGGACGGCTGCGGCATCTGCTCCGAAGTGGAGGCTGAGCTCGCCGAAGTCTCTCGCAAGCTGAACTGCTCCCGCGAGGTAGGAGAGGGCCACGGCCCAGCCTGCGCTCCCGCCGCCCGGGCCCCTTCCCTTCCTGCCGTGGCCAGGCACGCCTGGCTCAGGGCTGGCCTCTGACCAGCAGGCGCCGGGCTCCAGCCAGTGTGCGGGGCGGGCGGCGGCTCCCCGCGTCCGCCCCCGTCCTCCTGCAGGTGAGCTGGGTGGTGGGGGCCGGGCTGGGCACAGCCGCTCGGGGTCCCTGCAATCCCGTCTGTCTCCTGTCCGGATCCTGGCAGCACTACCCTCTGTACCGCGCCAGCGATGCCAACTGCTCTGGGGAGGATGCGGCGCCTCCCGAGGAGAGGAACATCCCTTTCCAGGAGAAGTACGACGTGCTCTCTCGGGAGGCCTCGCAGAAGGTGTGCCAGGCGTGGGCCAGCCAGGGTGGCCCTCCTCTCCTGCCCCGGCACCGGGCGTCAAGGGAGGCAGGCCCGGGCGGGGGCACGGGACCTCTGGCCCTGTGTGGCTCAGCTGCCGCCCGGGCCTCCTCCCCCGCAGATTCCCTGTTTCCTCCTCCCCAGCGAGCACTGCGCCCCCTTGGCTACTGCTTGCCCTCAAAGTCCTCCTGAACGGAGATGGACCTGGGGGTGTGAAGGGCACTCGGAGTCGAGTCGCCAGGCTCTTGATTAAAAGTGCACTTTCTTGACTATATGTGACAAATATATGTAGAACCAAATGGATTTCTTTTTAAAAATATTTTTATGGAATATATGAAGTGGATTTGTAAAAATGTCTCTAAGAATAAAACGTCATGAAGTCTGGGGTGGGAGGAGCAGTCTAGAGGCTGGGTGTCAACAAGCCTCACTTTATAGACAAGCTCATTTTGGGAGGAGAAAGCAAGCCCATCCTCTGTAGGGACTGGGTGCCCAGTTCAGCGCGGTGGCCCGGGCAGGGCGGGGTCCCCGGGAGTCAGCACTAACTGTCCGTCCCCTGGGCCCAGCTGCTGTGGTGGTTCCAGCCGCGCCTGATCCTGAGTGGCCACACCCACAGCGCCTGTGAGGTGCTGCACCCCGGGGGCGTCCCCGAGATCAGCGTCCCGTCTTTCAGTTGGCGGAACAGAGACAACCCCAGCTTCATCATGGTAACGTGAAGTTTATTTCATCTGAAGCTTTCATAGGTAGTAAGTCAGCACAGTAATCAACTATTTAATGGCTGCAGTCTGTAAGAAGGTACAAAAGCCAGAAATCCGTGAGCTCCCTACACATCTGGTGTGTCACCGTCCCATGTCCCAGCAGCTGCGTGGGAACAGACAGCAGAGCTGGGTCCCTGGGCAGACACCGCACGCAGCATCTCCTGGGTGTGCTGTGCCCTGCGTGGAGAGCAGTGTCCGCCCACGTCACACTGTGTGTACGTCATTTTCTAAGGGGGCAAGATCGTGTCACTTGCCACTGACACTTGGTTGTCTCATTCTGCAAATGTGCCACCTGCCCTGGCAGACAGTGCTGCAGCATCTGTGGCCGACGGACAGTGCTGGTCCATCAGTGGCCACTGGACACGGCCACACCCTGCTTTTGTCGTGGGTTACTGTGCCCGGTCACGGATGCTTCTGTGACGGGTGCTTTACTTCATGAAAGGTGGGGACCCTCGTGCTGTCATTTCCCCGTGAATGAGATGTCCTCCACTGCCCGTCCTCGTTCTGCAGTGGCGGCCAGGAGAAGCCGCGGGGGCGGGATGGGACGCGGGGCGGAGCTCTGGCCTGGCACCACCAGGCCCTGGCTTCCATCCCCAGCACCGCAGAGCAGAGACACCTGTGGACGGGTGTGGGCACGTGTGTGTGGGGTGTCCAGCGGCGTGAAGACGCCCGTGCCCTGCTCCTCCCCAGTCTCTGACTGCTCTGGGTCTCTGTGAGGCGCCCTCCACTCCTTGGCGGGAGCCCCCAGTGCCAGCGTGCGTGGGAATGGAGAGATGGGCACCGCAGGCCCGCCCCGCGGGCAGCCTCCTCACCTCCCCTTGCCAGTGCCCGTGTGGTCGGGTGGCGGCCCTGCAGACTGAAGGCCCTGGTCACTTGGTCTCTGGTGGGCGGGCCGTCGCCCCCGCCTCACCCGAGAGACCCTCCAGGCAGACTTTGCTCCGCGCCAGGTCGGGCTGCCTTGCGGGCCTCTTGCCAACGAGCGCCTTCCCCTCTCCAGGGCAGCCTCACGCCCAGCGAGCACGCCCTCTCCAAGTGCTTCCTGCCCCGCGAGCGCACCGTCCTGACCCTCTACTACCTGCGCGGCCGCGGGGCTCCTGGTGCTCCTCTCCTTGGCCCGCGTGGAGCGGGTCGCCGCGCCTGCTCTTGCTGCCTGGACGCTGCTCAGGACGCGCACGAGCCCGTGAGGAGCAGCCACGGCGGCCCTCCCAGCGCGCACCGCGCCAAGGCCCGCGCTCCCGCAGAGCCCCAGCTCCGGCCAGCCAGGCCCCGTGGGCCCTGCCCGCTCAGGGAAGGCCTGACCCTCTGACGCGAGTGGCTGCAGAGCGACGAGGCTCTCGTGGTGAGCGTGCAGCAGGTGCTCTGCAGCAGTCTGTCCCACCGCCCCTGCGTGACGGGGTGGCCTCTGCACAGCACGGAGGTGCTGGCGCCGCCCCGGCTACAGGGTGCACACCCTGTTCCCTGGAAGGCCTGCGGCCTGGTGCCTGCTCAGGCTGACGCGGGCACACACTGGGTGTGCTTCTGTCCTCTGCGGAGTGCTCTCGGACCCCTGCGTCCGGGAAGCCTGCACTTGGCCTCAGATCCACGTGCAGGGTGTGGCTCTGTCTAGACTTGAGCCCTGCCGTGGGGACCAGTGGAGGCAGGGTGTAGGTGAGCAGGCTCTCCTGTAGGCGGCCGTGGCCTTGCTTCGGAACCTAATGTCTGCTTATGATCGAACAAGATGGAGTGATTATACTAAAAATGAATGTTTTGATGATTTCCAGACAGATGTGATGTCTCCCTTTTGTTTTGCTTCCTAAGAGTCTGGCTCTGTGTTTAATCCGACCTTCGTTTACTTGTGGTGGTGCTGGGGCTGCACCTGACACCTCTCAAGTCCGACTTGGTCAGGGGCTGAGGGGGTCAGGAGGACAGCCGTCTACAGGGGTCAGGAGGACAGCCGTCCACAGGGGTCAGGGCTGAGGGGGTCAGGAGGACAGCCGTCCACAGGGGTCAGGGCTGAGGGGGTCAGGAGGACAGCCGTCCACAGGGTCAGGGCTGAGGGGGGTCAGGGCTGAGGGGAGGGGGGTCAGGAGGACAGCCGTCCCACAGGGGACAGCCGTCCAGGGGTGAGGGGGTCAGGAGGACAGCCGTCCACAGGGGTCAGGGGCTGAGGGGGTCAGGAGGACAGCCATCCACAGGGGTCAGGGCTGAGGGGGTCAGGAGGACAGCCGTCTCTACAGGGGTCAGGGGTGAGGGGGGGTCAGGAGGACAGCCGTCTACAGGGGTCAGGGGTGAGGGGGTCAGGAGGACAGCCGTCCACAGGGGTCAGGGGTGAGGGGGTCAGGAGGACAGCCATCTACAGGGGTCAGGGGTGAGGGGGTCAGGAGGACAGCCGTCCACAGGGGTCAGGGGTGAGGGGGTCAGGAGGACAGCCATCTACAGGGGTCAGGGTGAGGGGGTCAGGAGGACAGCCGTCCACAGGGGTCAGGGGTGAGGGGGTCAGGAGGACAGCCATCTACAGGGGTCAGGGGTGAGGGGGTCAGGAGGACAGCCGTCCACAGGGGTCAGGGGTTGAGGGGGTCAGGAGGACAGCCGTCCACAGGGGTCAGGGGCTGAGGGGGTCAGGAGGGACAGCCGTCCGCAGGGGTCAGGGGTGAGGGGGTCAGGAGGACAGCCGTCCACAGGGGTCAGGGGCTGAGGGGGGGTCAGGAGGACAGCCGTCCACAGGGGTCAGGGGCTGAGGGGGTCAGGAGGACAGCCGTCTACAGGGGTCAGGGGTGAGGGGGGGGGGTCAGGAGGACAGCCGTCTACAGGGGTCAGGGGTGAGGGGGTCAGGAGGACAGCCGTCCACAGGGGTCAGGCTGAGGGGGTCAGGAGGACAGCCATCTACAGGGGTCAGGGGTGAGGGGGTCAGGAGGACAGCCATCCACAGGGGTCAGGGGTGAGGGGGTCAGGAGGACAGCCGTCCACAGGGGTCAGGGGCTGAGGGGGTCAGGAGGACAGCCGTCCACAGGGGTCAGGGCTGAGGGGGTCAGGAGGACAGCCGTCCACAGGGGTCAGGGGCTGAGGGGGTAAGGAGGACAGCTGTCTACAGGGGTCAGGGGCTGAGGGGGTCAGGAGGACAGCTGTCTACAGGGGTCAGGGGTGAGGGGGTCAGGAGGACAGCCATCTACAGGGGTCAGGGGTGAGGGGGTCAGGAGGACAGCCGTCCACAGGGGTCAGGGGCTGAGGGGGTCAGGAGGACAGCCATCTACAGGGGTCAGGAGGACAGCCGTCTACAGGGGTCAGGGGCTGAGGGGGTCAGGAGGACAGCCGTCCACAGGGGTCAGGGGGGTGAGGGGGTCAGGAGGACAGCCGTCCACAGGGGTCAGGGGGTGAGGGGGTCAGGAGGACAGCTGTCTACAGGGGTCAGGGGTGAGGGGGTCAGGAGGACAGCCGTCCACAGGGGTCAGGGGCTGAGGGGGGTCAGGAGGACAGCTGTCTACAGGGGTCAGGGTGTGAGGGGGTCAGGAGGACAGCCATCTACAGGGGTCAGGGGTGAGGGGGTCAGGAGGACAGCCGTCCACAGGGGTCAGGGGTGAGGGGGTCAGGAGGACAGCCGTCCGCAGCACCGCTGCTTCTGGCGGACGTGTCCCCAGTTCTCTCTCTGAGAGCAGAGGGACCTGCGACCACCTCCATTTCAGCTGTACTGGGTCTTAGGCCACCGTGGGGAGACGGGGACGATGAGACAGACCACGTGTGCTGCACCGCCTGTTTGGGAAGCTGTCACCGTCCATGGGAAGTGACATCGGATGTGGCGTCCCTGCAGGGTCTCAGAACGCGGGTCCACAGGGTGGCCTTTAAGATGGTCAAGTAGAAGGGATGAACTAGCGCAGGCTGCCACTGCCCTGCACCTGCGCTGTGGGAAGCCCGGCTGGACGTCCTGACGGGCTGCTTCAGGCCTAACAAGACCGCCGAGCCCGTGGCTGAGGCCGGCACAGACGCGCCATCCCGCAGGGGCCGTGGCGCTCGAGGCTGCATTTGAGGATCTTGCCCATGTGAGGAAGAGCCTCGTGTTCTCCTTCCTGGTTCAAGTGCAGGTTCGGTGGGTGGGTGCAGCTCGGCGGCAGAGCCCCTGCCGGCACCAGGCCCCGGCGCCCGTCCCCAGCTCGGCAAGCGAGACCGGTCCCCGGGGAGATCTTGCAGTGCCGCACTTCAAAGACAAACGCAGATGCTGCCCTCTCCTCCTCCTCTGGACGCAAACACACGCCACTTGGCCTTCTCGTCACCTGTTCACTCGCCGGGCGGAGTCCAGGCCCAGAGCTTCGGCTATGGGGGTGGTGGCCCTGTTCCTCCCCGGGGAACCTGAAGGAGTCTTTAACTAGCAAAGTAATCAAGAAACGTTGACTGGGAAGGAAAAATAAATCCCTGGCTCTCAGAAAGATGAGACTGTGGCCTGTGCCCCGGAAGGGAGTTCGGGATTTTGCAGCTGAGACCCAGAGGAGCACAGGCAGGTGGCTGAGGCGGTGCTGGGTGGGTTGGCGAGGACGACGGATGCACACGACTTACAATTTCTTGGGATCAAGGGATATCTCATAACGTCCCCGGCTGATGAGAAAGTCGCCAAGGGTGCAGAGCCCATTCGTCCCCTCTATGGAGGAAGTGGCAGGTCAGGTGACATCAAGCTGCTCAGCACGACTGAAACACATGTCCTTTACAGGGACAACCATCATCCAAGGCACAAAATCTACAAGGATTTTCCTTTAGTAGTGATACAAAAGAATATGACATTTTGTGATCTGTACAGTGTGATAAACCAGCAATAAACCAACAACGAAAGGAATATGTGAGAAGACTCCACCCACAGATAGTGGAAGTGTAAGGGGTCTTTTTTTCAGACAGGACAGGTTCTCACTAGTGAATGTGGCAGGTGGTCTGCCTAAACGCCAAGGCTCAGAGGAGCTCTAATTCAAGTGCCTGAGGCTGGCAGCAAGGGCAACTGAGACTGAAAAAGGGCTTCTCAGCTGGGTGTGATGGAGGCCGAGGCAGGAGGATCGAAAGTTCAAGGCCAGCCTCAGCAACTTAGTGAGACCTTGTCTCAGAATAAAAAATAAAGAGGGCTAGGGGTGCAGCTCAGTGGTGGAGCACTGCTGGGTTCAATCAGTCCCTAGTACTGCCAAAAAAACCCTCTCTGCCTGGTTGCTCAGGGTCTCCTCCAAGCCTTGGGCCAGCCGCCTGCTGGCCTTCCTCAAGGGAGAGCCAGAGGGCCCTGGCCCAGGGCCCTCACGTAGGCTTTTGCAATCATGCTTAACAACCTGAAGAAGGAAAAACAGCACTTCCCGTCTACCTGCGGGTCCTGGTGAGTCAGTCACAAGTGTGTGGCAGGGGCTGCCCAGGGAGGACTCCCCGCAGCAACGCGGGTCTGGGGGTGGGGTGGTGTTCAGTGGGAACCAAGCTACAGGACCAGACCTGGGGCTGGAGGTGGCCGGAGACGCGGTGGGCGCACCAGGGCAGGACAGACGGCAGCCGGGGAACTAGACACTACACCTGCCACGGCCTGGGTGGCGGGAGGGACGGGGCGGCGGAGGCGGAGGCGGGCGGCCTCACAAGAGCTCGTACTGCTTGAGGTGCATCCTCTGGATGATGTCGCGGCAGTCGTTGAAGACCCTGCGGATGTTCTCCGTGTCCACGGCGCAGGTGAAGTGCGGGTAGCAGTAGTGCTTGCCGTCCCCGGTGGCCGTGCTGATCCTCTGCAAGAGAGCCGGGTGAGGACGGGCGGGGGCAGGCGGGGGCCCTTCCTGCAGGGGGAGCGGGCGTGGGGCAGGCCGGCCGCGGGCCTCCAGGGCACCCGGCGGGGGGCTGGACACCTCCGGCCCGGCCCGCAGCTGCGCCGGCCTCGGACAGGCTGCTGAGCGTCCAGAGGGAGCGCCGAGCTGGTGAGCCAGGGCGGGAACGGAGCCCGGCCGCTGGCCGCAGCCCAGGGTCTGCTCCAGCGGACGTAGCTCAGCGACTTCTCAAACACCCAGTGTGACAGGCGCACTGGTCACGCGGACTCCTGCTCACAGGTGGTCTTGCTGAGGGTGTCCCTGGACTAGCAGGGGACTGTCCCCCGGTGGTCTGGGAGAACAGCGCCCTGTTGCAGTGACCTGGCGGGATCAGGTTGAAGACCCCCTTCGCGGTGTGTGAGGGATGGAGAAGGGGCTGTGAGCACCGGCAGACCCCCGGAGGCAGGAAGAGGGCCAGGGCCAGCGGTCCACCCCACAGCCGCCGTCTCAGCGGGACCACCGGGGGCCAGCCAGCTCTGACCTGGGCTCCCAGCTGGCTTCTAGTCTGAGGGACAGGACCGTTCCCAGTGATGGGCAGGACCTAGGGGACACTGCCTCTCCCACCGCGGCTCCCCAGCTCCAAGCTCCTGCCTGTGGAGATGACTGCCCACCCCGAGGAGGAAGGCCCGAGACCAGGCGGGGCCGCGCCTCCTACGCAATGGCTGTGGCAGGCATCGCAGGGCACGTGGCCTGCCCTCAAAGTGCACTTCCTGCCACTGAGCCCCTCACGTCTGCCCAGCCTCACCTCCCTCCCAGAGGACCAGCAGCCCATGGCTCATTGGGCCTGAGGACCTAGGCCGCCCGTCGAAGCTGATTTTTTTTGGTGGGGGACTACTGGGGATTGCACTCAGGGGCTCTCGACCACTGGGCCACATCCCCAGCCCTTTTTTGTACTTTATTAGAGACAGAGTCTCACTGAGTTGCTAAGTGCCTCGCCATTGCTGAGGCTGGCTTTGAACCCGCGATCCTCCTGCCTCAGCCTCCCAAGTGCTGGGATTACAGGTGTGCGCCACCGCGCCCGGCTGAGTGGGTCCATTTTTATGTTGAATTTTCCTGTTACTGCTTTCGGGTGGAGGAAGTGGGGTGCCAAAGAACGAGAGCCTGAGTTGCAGCCTGGGCAGGAGGACTCTGTCCTTTCCAGAAAGCACAAGTGGACAGTCTGGCCCCTCCGAGTGCTCCCCATGCAGCGCGTTTGGAAGCTGTGTCACCCTGGAGAGAAGTCTGACCTCTCTGACTCAGTGTGTGCAGCCACACCTTCTCCTGTGCTCAGGATTTCTGGGAAGACTTGGTGAGATCACGAAAGGCTAAGGAGTCTGGGTCATAAGGAAGAACGTCACTTAGGGAACTGCTCACCAGAAACAAGTCCCGGATGAAGAACTTGGCTCTTGTGACTTTGGGGTCTTCTCCTGCATCGGGTGTCGCTGTGGGAATCGAGAATGGAATTTCATCTCGGTGGTGAGAGAAGGGCGTGGAGACACCGAAGGAAGCCGGAGCCAGGCCGCCCAGCCCCGCGCTGGGACTCGCGCAGGCGGAGCCCCTCTCCTTCTCCCCAGACCACCTAGACCTGGCTCTCAGGCCTCTGAGGAGACGGCCCTGGGCAGTGCTGTGGCCTGAAGGTGCGTGTCCCTCCCGAATTCTGTCAAGGCTTAGAGGTGGGGCCTTTGGAAGGCCAGTAGGTCAGGTGGGCTCGGCCCTCAGGGGGACTAGCGCCCTCGTGAGACCCGGGGGGGGGGGGGGGGTTGCGCACACCTTCACCAGGCGAGGATGCAGCCAGAGGCACCGCCCTGAACCTGCTGGGCTTCCCAGCCTCCAGAACTGGGAGCAAGAAACTCCTGGTGTTTATAAACCACCAGCCTCAGGCATTTTGTTCTAGCAGCCAAAATGGGCTGAGGGAGGGCTGCTGCAGAGGGCATTCTGGCCCTGGGTCCTCCTGAGATGGTCCGTGGTCCTGGGACTGGCCCCTGCTTTCTGCAGCCTGGGACACCTCCTGCGACTCAGGCTGCGCAGGTGGGCTCACACTCTGCCCTCTCTGCGGAGGGTCTCTGAGGACAGGGCCACTGTCCTGGGAGCAGGATGGGGGCTTCAGCCCCAGGCAGGCTGGGCCTCCAGACCGGCCAGGCGTGGCTGGAGGGGAGGGCTGGGCAGGCCCCGTTGGGGGCGGCAGGCAGAGGGCAGCACCGCGCTGGCTCCCAGCTGCAGCCCTGCACAGGCGTCCCCGAGAGCCTCTCAAGGCTCGACTCTGGGCGCGGGGGTGGGAGTGCTGCCCAGCAGGCCCGGGGCCTGGGTCCACCCCGCGCACCACAGCAGGAGGAGGCTCCCTACGTCTGCGGCCCTCATGCACCCAGCGGGCGGGCGCTGGCCTCGGCGAGGGCGGCTCGCCTCCACCAACGCACAGCCCGGCGCGCCCCGACGCCTGCGTCCCTGCGGGCCAACTCTGGCCAGCACCAGGTGGCCTCCTCCTGAGGCCCCTCCCACTCCTCCCGCTCCCAGGCACCCACTGGTGCATGCTGCCACCGGGGACTGGTCACTGTCTTCCAGACCGGGCAGCAGAGTCAGAACGAGCTCCTCCTGGCTGGTCCCACTCGGGTGTCGCTGGGGTCCCCAGGCCAGCACGCACACTCTCCTTCTCATTGCAAGTCACAGCTGAGGCCCCGCGGAGGACGTGAGCCCGGCTGCCAGCGAGAGATGGGTGCCCGGGGCGGCCACAGGGACACGATGCAGTGCCTGGGTGCCAGTCACCGCCCCTGACAACGTAGCCAGCAGGCCAGGGCCCGAGCCACCTGCTGGGCCCTCTCCGTCCCCTGGCTGGGCAGGCTGGCCTTGGCTTGCAGTGCAGGTGAGCAGGGGCCATGGTGCCCTTGTAGGGAGCACTGTGGGGTAGGGTGGGGCTATGGGAAGATGGCATGGCAGGAGTTCGGAGAACATTCTGGAAAGATACAGGGAGGTCAGGCAGGAGCTGTGGCATCTCCGAGACAAGGAGGACCGGGGCCAAGGCTGCGAGGGCGGGGGGAAGGAAGCAGCTGACGTGGAGGTGGCTCTACAGAGCTCGGCTACCTCCAGACCTGGGAGGCCAGGGACTCAGGTGGGCAGCACCAGCAGAGGTCAGGCCCCGCTGGGCGGTGGGGAGGCCAGAGCGCGGGGCACAGTGCCATGCTCAGGGGCTCCCGAGGCAGCAGCCTGATGTGGGCTCCCCAAGGACAGGTGGGTGTCAGCGGGAGGAGCCGGGCCCTGACCCCGGAGGAAGGAGGCGGGGAGGCCCGCAGGCCGAGGTCCAGGGCCCCGCGGAGCCTGCCCGCCCTGAGGGGCTGCGCAGCTCTCCCAGGACGGCTCAGGGTCTCGCTGTGCCTGTGCTAGCCAGGCCTCCGCCAGGGGACAGGGAGCTGAGCACCGAGAGCAGGAGCTGGTCCCAATCCCAGGTCCCTTCCCCTCGTCACTGCCGGCAGGGGACAGCCCCAGACCTCAGCTGGTCTCTAGGCGCATCCCGTCACTGGCCTGGTCCAGGCTGGGCTTCGGAAGTGAGATGACGTCATTCTGCCTGTGACAAGCCCCTGCCACCTGCAGGGTGGGGCCGGGGGCCTGGACAGCGGCCACCCTTCCTGGTGGCCTTCCTGCCTGGACGCTCAGCCTGCCGTCTCAGGTGGACTTGCTGGGCAGAGCCAGAGGCATGGCCCGGGTGGCCGGCAGAGCGGACCCTGGACGAGGGTTCAAGGAGTGCCCTGCCCACGCAGGCTCCGTGTGTGGCCTTGAGCCAGCCGCGCCACCTGTCAGCCTCGCGCTCCGCGGGAGAGAAGGACGCCCCAGCTCGGCTCACTGGACGCCCAGGAGGGCTCCCAGCCACGCGGGCCCAAGGGGAGGGCTAAAGGCAGAGCCTACTCAGCCAGGGGCCCAGTCACCCCACAGCCCTCTCCTTTTGGGGGGTGGGCACTGGAGATTCAGCTCGGGGCACTCAAGCACTGAGCCGCACCCCCAGCCCTAGTCTGTACTTATTAGAGACAGGCCCTCACTGAGTCGCGCCATTGCTGAGGCTGGCTTTGAACTCACGATCCTCCTGCCTCAGCCTCCCGAGCTGGCGGGACGACGGGCCGCACCACTGCCCCACGGCCCTTCCCCGTGTTGCACGGGAGTGTGAGCCTCGCACAAGGGATGCGGGGCCAGACGTCCTGGTGCAGGCGAGCGTCCCGGCCCACGCGTGCGGAGCCCGAGGTGGCCCACACCCGAAGCCGTCTGAGCACCACCACGACACAAGTGGCATATTACACTCTGACCTCCTGGGACAGTGACAGCCAAAGCACAGGCGTGCTACAGACCTGCAGCCTCACCCAGTCCACGGCGCAAGGGGACGGGAGGCCATGAGCCCCGTGGTCAGACCTGGGGCCCATCTCGTCATGGGGGTGCAGACATCCCCGGATCCTAACCCCGTGGTCTGAAGCACCGCATCCCGAGGCTGGGGGGGGGGGGGCGGGCCTGGGCGCCAGCCCCCCAGATGGCGCGGAGGAGGCTGGCGGGGACTGGCGGGACCCAGCTCAGGAGAGGCGGTTGAAGGACAGGACCAGGGAAGTCACTGCTGGGCCCCGGAGTGTGCCTGGCCTTACCGTCTTCAGGGACGGTGTAGCTGGCGTACTCCGGGAAGTAGTCCTCGATCTTGGACTTCCCCGCCAGGACCTTCTCGGCCAGCATGTCCTGCTTGTTCAGGAACAGGATGATGGAGATGGTCCGCAGCCACCTGAGAGGGGGAGACAGAGCTCACCTGTGCTGGGCGGGGCACGGGCCAGGCCCTGGGGTCAGCCCAGCCTTAAAAACACACGGTCTCCTCCTGGAAAGGCACAGGAGTCGCTCTTTTTTACTTACTTATTAATTCTTTTTGGTATTGGGGATTGACCCTGGGGCACTTTGCCACCGAGCCACATCCCTAGTCCCTTTTATGTCCTGCTTTGAGACAGGGTCTTCCCAGTCCCCAGGCTGGCCCAGTCCTCCTGCCTCAGCCTCCCGAGTCGCTGGGATGGCAGGTGTGTGCCACGCCAGGCGGTGTGCAGGAGCTGCAGCCGTGTGGCACACCAGCACTCCCCTTCCACCCATAGCAACGACAGGTACCGGGAGCTGATTTAGCACTTCAGCAATCTCTGATTCAGCTTCCCTGGGGATGTGAGTTCACGGGTACCAAAGCCAAGATTCATTCATGAAATAGAAGGGTAGGATTTTTGTGGTGTGATTTACTAACAAAGGGTCAGAGAACTCACTTTTTGGGAGAAGTCATTAACAACAGCAACAACAAAATACCACGTGACTCGCGAGCTCGCAGGCAGAGCCTGGGGTGCCCCTGCTTCCTGTGACTGAGGACGCTGCTCAGGTCTAGACTCCCGGCCTCCACCACAAGTCAGGACAGGTGGGCATGGCTGGAAGGGTCTGTTCTCTCCGCTTCATGAAATAGGATTGAGAACCGGCTCAAAAAGAGTCTCGCAAAGCCAGGGATCAGCAAGCCTGCGGACCTGACTTCCCAGCCGAGTGGTCGGCCCGCAGGCGTCCACCGTAGACTGAAGGACAGGCCCGGGTGGTGGCGAGGCCGTGGTCCCACTGCTTGGGAGCCTGAGGCCTGAGGAGTCCAAATTGGAGGCAAGGCTCAGCTATTCATCTAGACCCCATCGTGGAATCAAGAAAGTTTTTAAAAGGCCTGGGGATGCAGCTCAGTGGAAAGCGGCCCTGGGCATCGGTCCCAGGACCACAGAAACAACAGACAAACAAAGCCCCACTCCACGTCCACCACAGTGGATAGCTTTATAGCTTCTTCTAGTTACAAACTGCATAATCTTTGTAAAAAGGCTATTTTGAGATATTTTTCTTTTATCTTAAGATTAACCTTAATTTAATTAACATAATTTATCATCTTAAGTTGTAGGAAAATATGTAGAAAAAAATTAAATGTAATTACACCAGAGAAAATGACTATTAAAATCATGGTGCTTTTACACCCAGATTTTTCTTCTATTCTCACACATATTTATAAAATAAGAACATATTTTCAAGATGACTTATTTTCATTGTTTAGAGTGCTGAGCGTAGCCCCGTGCATGCCAACTGGGGCTCTGTCTCCCCGCTGGCTCTGAGCCTGTTTGGGCCTGTTTCCAGCAGCCGGCCTGTGTCCTTCCTCCCAGGAATGAGCGTGTGTGACCTCCAGCCACTCCAAGGCCTGTAGAGCTGGCAGTTTGTGGCCCGGTCTCTTTCCCACTGACTTCTTAGACCACAGAACCGAGGACGGTGCTGAACAGTGGCCCAAGCCTTTTGCAGGGCTGGCTGAGATTCCTTGTGCTCCTTGGTGACACATCCCCGTGCCATGTGTGTAAGTGGTGCCTGTGTGACAGCACCCCTGCTGCGGTCACCTTGGCTGCCCTGCATTTGGTAGAACCAGCCTGGCTGTGGCTGTGGTTTTGAGAGGGTCTTAAGGACCCTCGGGTTACCGGCAGGTGCTTTTTTTTTAATTAAAAATTTTTTTTTTACTGGGAATGAACCCAGGGGTGCTCTACCGCTAACCACACCCCAGCTCTTTGTACTGTTTATGTAGACACAGGCGTCACCCTACGTTGCTGAGCCTGGCCTCTAACTAGCCATCGCATTCCTGCCTCAGCCTCCCGAGCCACTGAGATTACTATCACCCCCCCCTGCAAGTTGCCAGCAAGTGTTCTAAGCTGGATTCCTGAATTTTAAGCATCGAACAAAACCAGTTTTGAACCCCAGATGTCATCCCAGGCTTTCCAGACAGGTCTGGGACCTCCTGAGCAAGCACTTGCTGCGTCACCAGAGCGTCTCCCTCTCCAGCGTCCACCCCCTGGGTGGGAGGAGGACCTTCTGTGGTCGGGGCCCACCAGTAGGGAGAGGATGTGTTGCTGGGGGACAAGCGTGGACGTGTCCTTCACGAGAAGGTGCGGGTGAGACCGCGCCGCGGGACCTGTTGTTCCAGATGCTCTCGAACAGGTCCAGGGACTCGCGCAGCCTGTTGGTGTTGTTGTCCTCCCGGATCACCATGTTGTAGCTGCTGCAGGCCGCCACGTAGATGATGGCCGTGACGTCTACACGGGGAGACAGGAGAGGAAGGCCCTGGTCAGACAGACGCAGCGGTCCTGGGGTCAGGGCCAAGCACGTGCTGGCAGCCGCTCAGGGACTGCAAGAAGGACCCGAGCACGCATGGTGAGCGTGACTGGCCTTAGCGCACCACACGGGGCCCGCCCCAAGGACGGAGGGAAACTTGGGATGCTTAAATTCTCTGTCTGTGAGATTCATGTTTCAGGAAGAAGCACAATGATCGTCTGAAAAATGCTGCAGTTAGCCAGGCGCGGTGGCGCACACCTGTAATCCCAGCACTTTGGGAGGCTGAGGCAGGAGGATCATGAGTTCAAAGCCAGCCTCAGCAATGGCGAGGCACTTAGCAACTCAGTGAGACCCTGTCTCTAATAAAATACAAAAAAGGGCTGGGGATGTGGCCCAGTGGTCGAGTGCCCCTGAGTTCAATCCCCGGTACCACAAAAAAAAACCCCCAAAACAACAACAACAACAACAACAACAAAAAAACGCTGCAGTTTGGCTGGGCGTGGTGATGCACGCCTGTAATCCCAGCGGCTGAGGCAGGAGGATCGTGTGTGTTCAAAGCCAGCCTCAGCAACTTAGGGAGGCCCTAAGGAACTCAGTGAGGCCCTGTCTCTAAACAAAATGTAAAAGAGGGCTTGGGGATGTGGCTCAGTGGTTGAGCACCTCTGGGTTCAATTTCTGGTACTAAAAAAATTAAATTGAATTGAATTTAAAAAGCTGCAGTTTGCGTCCTAGTCAGGTGAGAGGCTTCCGACTCCGAACCAGCCAGACTGGGCTTGCTGAGGGCCCCCCCCCAGGGCGCGGTCACCGTTGAAGCACTGGATCCATTTCCTCCTCTCGTCCCTCTGACCGCCGACGTCGAACATGCTGTGGGGAGCAAGGGGAGGCTGTTGGGGACAGCAGGGACTCAGGGCGTGCCCGTCTTTCTCCTCTGCTGTCAGAATGTCCCCGTTCACAACGCCCCTCTGCCTCACCGGGCCACGCATGGGGCTGCCAGATATCAGCCTCTGTCCCTCCTCTGTGGCCCTGCACAGCGGAGGGGTCAGGGAGGGGTCAGGCAGGCAGCAGTCACAGTGTGTAGGGGCACACAGTAGGTGCCTCATAAATGCAGTGGTTTCTAGTCCACACCACATCCTGCGCAGACGTTTGGGCCCGGAGTACATGCAAGTGCCCCCCAGGGCAGCTCTGATGACCTGTCCTGGCTCTCAGATGCGGTATCTCTCCTCCACTGGACAAGGGAGGGAGTCTCCCTGCCCTCCCAGCTGTGTCTGCGTCTCTCCGGGCCACCACGGGCCTCTTCCTGGGCTTGCAGCAAGTCTTGTCCCCTCCTGCATCAGTCCAGACCCCGGGCCGACCCAGCTCTCCGCCTCCCAGCCCTGCAGCCGCACCGGCCTCCCTGCCCCAGACCACCCCCCCCCACCAGGTCTCCTCCTACCCCCCCACACCAGGTCTCCCTGCCCCAGGTCTCCCCCGCTGCCCCAGGTCTTGCTGCACCCGGTCTCCCCCCCGCTGCCCCAGGTCTCCACCCCCCCCCCCCCCCAGGTCTCCACCCCCCCCCCAGGTCTCCCCCCGCTGCCCCAGGTCCCCGCCCCAGGTCCCGCCGCTGCCCCAGGTCCCCCCCCCCCCCCTGCCCCAGGTCTCCCCTCTGCTGTCCCAGGTCCCCCGCCCCAGGTCTCCCTCTGCTGCCCCAGGTCTCCAGGTCCCCCGCCCCAGGTCTCCCTCCCCAGGTCCCCCGCTGCCCCAGGTCCCCCCCCACCCGCTGCCCCAGGTCTCCCTCCGCTGCCCCAGGTCTCCCTCCCCGCCCCAGGTCTCCTCCCCGCCCCTGCAGCTCTCCAGGCAGCATCGGCCCCTCCCCGGGCGTCGCTCCCCAGTGCCTCTCGTACCCACCCCGGGTCCTGGCTCCAACCAGAGCCGGGCTCCGAGCCGCGGCCTGAACCCGCTGGCCGGGCGCGTGGCCCTGCAGGACTCGCCCCGCTTGGCCTCAGCACTGCCCAGGTGCCTGTCCGCACCCCGAGCCGCGCGGAGCAGAGCTCTGGAAATGCCCTGCCGCAGCGGGCAGCCTCCCGTTAGGGAGCCCTGTGGTGCGGCCGCGCCTTGCCCCGCGCGGAAGGGCACCGCCGGCTGACCACAGCGTGGACCTAGCCGGGGCGATCCCGGCTGTGCGGCCGGCCGCGTCCTGCTGGGACCGCAGGAAAGGCAGAGGTGCACACGCCCTGTCCGGGGAGGCCTGACTGCGGGACAGGGCACCGGCTCTGGGCCCCCACCGCTGACCTGCCCTGGGTCGGACAGGATGAAGGTGACGTGGGGAGGGGCCAGGAGCGTGTCCCAAGTGCTGAGCGCACAGCAGACGGGCGGAGGCTCCGGGGCCAGTGCCGCTGGGACCCCAGGCTGCCTTGACGGGTCTGGGGTTCGCTGAGCCCGGCAGCAGCCAGGCTGGGAGGGCCGGGTGAGCCAGGCACTGAGGCAGGGGAGCTGGGGAACTTTGGGGACAGTGACCTGGCCCGCCCTAGTGAGGCAGAATACTGGCCAGGCCTGCTGGGGTGGTCTGGGTGGGAAAAATGGGGGGCCTAGGGACCCCACCTCTGGAATGGGCAGTGCAAACGACTTGTGGAGGGAGAACCAACTGAGTCTCGAGGGAGAAAAACAAAGAAACAGGTTCCTTCGGTGAAGTCTGTGTGGACACTGGGGAGAGCCCCGGGCGCGGGGTGCAGCAGAGGTCGCGCTTCAGTTCTCAAGCTCCTGATTAATCACAGGGCCAGTCAGACCTGCAGCCAGGATGAAGTGTCGCTTCCCTTTAGGAGCCCTTTATAGCACTGCTTGAAAGCAAGCGGTGAAGAGGGAGGTCTCACCCTTGCTGGAGCTCAGCTCTCACCCCAGCCCTGCGCTGGGGGGCGGGTTCAGTCAGGCCCTCCAGTGCCCAGGCTGGGTCCTGGGACCCGGCCCTCCATCCCGCCTGAGGCTCCGCTCCTAACAACATACTCACTGGAAATTCACTTTGTCCACTTGGAATCGTGTCTCGAAAATTCCCGATGTCAGCACCCTGCATCTGAGGAGGTCCTGGGGGGAAGGAGAGAAGCAGGCTCAGCCCTGCCCTGCTGTGACCCCGGTAACTGAGCGTTCAGAGGACCGCTTCTACTGGAAAAAGCAGCAATGGCTAAAGACTCAGATGAGTGCTCTCTCATCCCTCAGGGAAACCGCCGTAAAAAGCCGGTCTCGGTGGCCACGCCTGTCATCCCAGCACTTGGGAGGCCGAGGCAGGAGGATCGTGAGTTCAAAGCCAGCCTCAGCAATGGCGAGGCACTTAGCAACTCAGTGAGACCCTGCCTCTAATAAAATACAATAAAGGGCTGGGGGATGTGGCCAGTGGTGGAGTGTCCCCGAGTTCAATCCGCGGTACAAAACAAATAAACAAACAAACAAACAAAAACAACAACAAAACAAACAAACAAACAAAAGAAACAACAAACCACAAAACAACAACACTGTGAATATAGAGATTTGGTCCCAAAGACTTGAAAACTGTGCTTTTCTGTTTTTTCTTTTTGGTATGGGGGATTGAATTCAGGTGGGCTTGACCACGAGCCACACCCCCAGACCTATTTGTATTTTATTTAGAGACAGGGTCTCACTGAGTTGCTTAATGCCTTGCTTTCGCTGAGGCTGGCTTTGAACTCACCATCCTCCTGTCTCAGCCGTTGTTTTTTTTTTTTTTTTTTTTAATGTTACCCGTGAGCATCTTGCGAATGCTTTGCCCCTGCCAACGAAGTCTCAGCGCTAGCCTCTGGGCAGAGCACCTCTGCTCCTGTTCAGCTCTGGGGCGAAGAATACTTCTGGGAGAAAGTGACCTCGTTCATGAACTGCACTCATGCATTTGCTCCCTGCTTGAACATCTCCATCTCTAAGTCCAAGATGATGTGGCCCCAGGGCCTGGAAAGCCATGCGGTTTCACTAAGTGGACCTGTCTGCTCCCAGGCGACCTCAGGGTCCTCTCTCACGCCCCCCCCATGGTGATGCTGGTGAAGCAGCCACTCTGCTGACCCCGAGAGGTGGTCCTGCCGGTTTAGCACCCGAGAAGGGCTCAGGACAGGCCTGAGGGAGCTGCCCGAGGCGGGGAAGCCCGGAGGCCCTGTCAGGTCATTTTCAGCTCTTGGAATTGGCTTCAGCGAGGGAGGGACCTCAGGGGAGAGAGAGGACCTCAGGCCTCCGGGGAGGGCAGAGGAGAGAGCCTCCAGGGCCCAAGGCCAGGCCCTCGGATGCAGCCTCTGGGGGAGCGGGGTCGGCCTGATGGAGCCCCTCTGTCCTCCTGGGGCTCCCTAGCTCTGGAAGCTCCTGGAGGCTGCGCAATTGAGCCACTTGGGGCTCCCCGTCTCTGCGCATGCCTGAGGCCTCTGTGTTTACAGACGTGCCCAAGTTTGCTTTGTGTTGGCTCCATCCAAGGGAGACCTCTAGGGCACACCTGCAGTGTCCTGTGGGACCCGCAGGGCCCAAGGCAGAGCGGCCGGTCCACAAAGGGGAATGGACGCCTGGCTGTCCTGCTGCCTGGGCTTTTTTTTTTTTTTTTAATATTTTTATTTATTGGCTTTTAGTTGTACACAATGCGTTTTATTCAATGTGTTTTATTTGTACGTGGTGCTGAGGATCGAACCCGGGTCGCCCACGTGCTAGGCGAACGCTCCACCGCTGAGCCACAATCCCAGCCCAGGTTTTTTTTTTTTTTTGTGGTACCGGGGATTGAACTCAGAGGCACTCGACCACTGGGCCACATCCCCAGCCCTTTTTTGTATTTTATTAGAGACAGGGTCTCACTGAGTTGCTAAGTGCCTCGCCATTGCTGAGGCTGGCTTTGAACTCGCGATCCTCCTGCCTCAGCCTCCCAAGGGCTGGGATCACAGGTGTGCTCTGCCTCGGTGACATGCTGGGGACATGGGCGTGCCCAGGGTGCATGCAGCAGTTATCTGGAGGACTTTTTTCCTAACTTGTTTTAAAGCAGTCACTGAGTAATCTGGGCAGTGGGCCTCGGGGCTCGCGGGCGCTGCTCTCCTACCTGGTCAGTGGGCGTGTAGTCCACCAGGCTGACGCTGTCGATTCTCTCCAGGAAGCTGCAAGGAAAGCCAGTGCACGTTCAGCTGCAGGTTCTGAGGCCTGTCCCCTGCGCTGGGGACGTATGTACTGGACAAGACACAGCACAGCGAGGATGGAGCCCAGAGCCGACATCACGTTCCACCTTCCTTCCTGCATGCATCTGACTGGATAATGCAACCGTCCTGACGAAGGCCTAAATTCCGGTGTGTGCGTGTGCATGTGTGGTGTTGGGGATCGAACCCTGGCTTCCCACACGCTAGAGGCAGGCACTCTACCACTGAGCTAAAGTTTTTGAATTTTGAGACGGGGTCTTGCTAAATTGCTGAGGCTGGCCTTGAACTTGCGATCCTCCTGCTTCAGCCTCCCAAGCAGCTATGATTACAGGTATGCAACACCACGCCTGTCTTTCTTTCCTTTTTCTTCATTTAAACCTCTACCTTCCCTCTTTCTTCTTCTGCAGTCCTATAGGGTTGGGGAAAAGGCCACCTGGAAAAGGTCCCTGATAACTGCTGCATGCACCCTGGGCACGCCCATGTCCTTTCCAAGAGAAGCTAGAAGTCACTGTGATGTAGACACGACATGCGAGTTGAGAGGTGACCCTGTAACGCAGTGAATTCCTGTAAGAACCAGAAGTTGTGTGTGTGTGTGAGTGAGTTAAAGAAGGTCAGCTGCGCCTGTGGAGACACTGCAGAGTTAGGGCCCAGGTGACAGGCAGTGGGAAGCTAGTAGCCTCCGGGATCGGGCAGTGTGGACCCTCTGGCTGGAGGGTGGGGCCTGCCCCAGCTGAGCCTGGACTGAGAACTAAAAGAAGGTCGGCTCAGTGGTGGAAGGCGGTCGGAGAGAGCACCAGGGCAGGACACCCCGTGTTCCCCACGCTCAGCCAGGGGGAGTGTGGAGAGCGGTGGCAGCGATTGGGAGACCAGTGTCTGAGACTGGGGTCCCTGATGACCTCATGGCTGTGGCATGCCGGGTGCCTGGTTGCCATGGCAATGCCCTCCGTGGGGAGGCCGTGTGCTGGAGTCTTGTCAGCCGCCACCTTGCTCGCAGGCACAGGGCTCCTGGGAATGAGGGACTCTCCTGCTAGAAACCACAGCGTCTCCCCAGCTCCTGGGCCTGCCGCGAATTAGTCATTTTAAACAATGGACTTTCTTGAGAGCTGCTCCGAGCTCCTGATGTCGCACATTACGGCTGCAGGGTGTAACTATGGAAATGGCTGCGTACTGCTGCCGACTCTGTAACGTCTGGAATAAAGAATGATGCTCGCACAGCCTTAACCTGATTAGTGAGGCGTATGTAAGAAAGCTCGCTGTGTGAGTCCTCAGACCTGCTTCTCCATCAGAGAGCAGCGCTCCACCTGACCCCAGCTGGTTTTCTTTAAGATCTGCATACGCGAGCCTTATTTCTTCCAATCTCCCCTCGCCCCTCACTGGAACCTGCCAGTTTGGCCACACTGGTTGCAGCAAGGGCGCGAGAGCAGAGTCTGCCAGCGGGAGAGGCCTGGGCCCGCCGCGGCGGGGGCTCAGGCCCGGGCTGCACAGCTGGCTGCCCGGTGAGGCGGCTGCTCCCCTGGGCCCTGCACGCTCTCGGCGGCGCCGGCCGTGCCCTGCCTGCTGGACACGGGCACGTGGTGCTGAGTGCTGGAGGCAGATTCTCATCAGCTCCCTGGAGAAGGGAAGCACGGCTGAAATCAAACCCGGCACCCGCGGGTGCAGAGCCTGGGAGGCCACCCGTTAGAATGGCCGCGAGCAGGTGGGCGGGTGGACTCATTCAGATGGTGATGACCTGTGAGTGGGAGCAGTGCGGTATGTCAACAAAAAGCCCGCCTGAGGTTCTGGAGCGACGCGAGTCCACACTGCTTTCCCGAGCCACTGTCCTGAGGTGCTGGAGACAGAGGCAGGCAGGTCCCCCCCTCCAGGGCCGGCATCGGGCTCCCTCCAGCTCTGCCACCCGGCCCACGTCCAGGGCTGCGGCAGAGAGCTACTTCGGCTGGGACTCCTGAGGTTGCATGCACAGAGGGGCTTTAAAGGGGACTTGCAGTCACACAGTCTCGCACATGACCACGTTTCAAAGGATTATGACATTGTCTCCTTATACATGCCACGGCACGCTATGAAGAAAAATTAAGGACATCTAAGAATGCCCCTTGCAAACCATTCACTGCACACTACGTACAGAATTTCAAAACATCATCAGATTACAACTGTGAAGAATCACTTCTGCAGGAGCGGAGGTGCGCGCCTGCAATCCCAGCAGCTCAGGAGCCTGGGGCAGGAGGATTGCAAGTTGGAGGCCAGCCTGTGAAACTTAGTGAGACCCTGTCTCACAATAAAATAAAAAAGCTGGGGGTGGAGCTCAGTGGTAGAGGACTCCTGAATTCAGCCCTCAGTACCCACACCCTCCCCCCAAAAGTCACCTGCATTGTTGACAATGTAGACAATACACCTTTTGCTCCTTTTCCCTTTGAAATCTCAGACTGCATCCCCACCTGTGGCAAGATGCCCATTCTAATTACACGGACATGGAATCCTTTCCACCTGGTACTGAGTCGTGCATGCTCTGACTAGCAGGGTGCTCGGCCGCCCATCGTGACGTACCCCTTCTTAGAAGTGGAGACAGAAGACATACAGCATGTGACTACACTCATCTTTTCTTTCTTCGAAGACACAAACCAAACCAAACCAAAACAAAAAACACAGCCTTCCTACGTTGCCCAGGCCGGTGCTGAACTCCCAGGCTCAAGTGCTCCTCCTGCCCAGAGTAGCTGGGTTACTGGTGTGCGCACCTCGCCCACCTTGCACCTAGATATATATTTTTAAAAATATTTTTTAAGTTGTAGATGGACACAATACCTTTATCTTATTTGTTTATTTTTATGTGGTTCCAGGGATTGAACCCAGTGCCTCAAGCATCTAGGTAAGTGCTCTACCTCTGAGCCACAATCCCGCCCCTTTGCACCAATTTTAAGTGTTCAATTTAATGTTTTTTTACACCCATGTCCATCATTTCCTTTTATATGCATGTCCCATCTGTATTAATGATATTTAGGGGCAGACACCAAGTTTCATTAATCTCTAGAAAAAAGCGCCACTTGGCAGGTGCCTGATGCATTCTGGTCTGATCTTTTACCGTGTTCCATCACTCCGCATAAACACCGCCGACCTGCGCGGCCCGACGCTGCTCTGGTCAGGGAGAGATGCACTAGCCCCAGCAGCAGGGACAAGCATCTCCACCTGGACCAGGGCCGCGAAGGGCAAGACACAGGCTCCCTGCACCCACACTGGGGCTCTGGCCTGTGCTCGCGGCGGGGCTGTTACCTGCGTCCACCGCTGCCATTAGGGAGCTCCCGGCACTGTCAGGAGAGCCCTGGAGGAGGCGCCCTGCCCTGCTGCACCAGGAGCTCGCCGTGCCAGGTGCCAGGCCAGAGCAGACCTGTGTGGTCCTGCTTCCCAGGAACTGACAATCCAGCTGCTAAAGGTGGATTTGGGGAAAACCAGGCAGGCATTTGCTAATTGATTAAAATCAGTTAGTTGATTAAAAACGTCACAGAGGGGGCTGGGGGAGAGTGCTCACCTAGCACGTGCGCAACCAGGGTTCAATCCTCAGCACCACGGAAAAATAAAGGCATTGTGTACAACTAAAATAAATAAATTTAAAAAAAAAAGCAAGCTTAAAAATAAAGTTACAGAGGCCTGCTCATCAGTTTGTTTAGCGTCCCTGGCTTGTAACTTTTTGTTAATAGTACCAAAGACTCAAACTTTGGATTTTGGCTAAAGAAACACCCTCGAGGTGGTGCTTATGTATTGCAGATGGTGGAGCCCCTCACTTGAGCTCTTAGTGGGACCGGCTGACCCTGGTCCTATGGGCAGTAAACAAGGTTGTCAAATGGACACAGTGCGCAGGCCCAGCGGAAGGTCCTGTTTCAAAGGCACACAGGTGACCCAAGGGCTGCTGTTAGGGAGAATAGCTTTAGTTAGAAAGTTCTTGGCTAACACACATCTGGGTTCCTGTATCCAAATAAATCAAAATTGGAGGAAAGTTAAGTTTGTGTACCTATTGGTTCACTCTATTTCTTTTCCCATTAATTCTTTTTTTGGGAATTGAATCCAGAGGTGATTTACCACTGAGTTACATTCATAGCCCTTCTTATTTTTTTATTTTTGAGACAGGGTGTTGCTAAGTTGCCAGGCTGGCCTTAAACTTGGCATCCTCCAGCTTCAGCCTCCAGAGCTGCTGGGATTACAGGTGTGTGCCACCACACCTGGCCTTTTCCCACTAATTCAAACCTCAGGTTAAAAACTGCATTTGAAAGCAGGAAAATAAGACTAAAAGTAATGTTAGCCGTTGCATGAACTACTTTCCTGGTATGTTTAAAACTGGATCCTTTCACAGGTTACATGGGTCTTTGGTCTAGGAACTTTTCAACAGAAGACTCTTGTTGCCAGGAAGAAACAATTACTGTCAAGAGGGATAGACAAGGCTCCTAGGAATGTGCAAGAAAATGCCATGTTAACCACACAGAACTCAGGCGGGAAGACTGGGGGTGAGTCTGGACAAATACCATGCTTTCTGAGCCAAATCTACCTCTGGATTCTATTTTTCTTTTTCTTTCTTTTTTTTTTTTTTTTTGTGGTGCTGGGGATTGAATGCATGCTAAGCACAGCCCTACACTGAGCTACATCCCAGCTCATAAATAATTTTTTAAGTAGGACCCATACTCATATGCAATAACATGTAGTTTAAAACAATTTATTTAACAAAATTTATGTGACTTACAAATCAATCTTATCATTGCATCAACTCCAGTGAGGAAATAATTCATGGGCTTGTAGTGCTTTTGAAAATAATATTTGATTCATAAAAATGTACATTCATATAGTATGAAATGAACATATTCTAAGAAAGTTCAAGCATATACAAGCATTGTTTAATCTCACAAAATATATTTTAATGGGAATATCTGCACTATAAAAGTGTCTTCAATTTACCAAAGAATTCAACACTAAGCTATTATTTTTGTGTTCTAATCAAATTTTTCCAAAGAGGGAGTAAGACACATGCTGCACTCACACCAGGCTGCCTCTGCACAAGGAGGTGATGAGTACACCTGTGACAGCAGGTATCCCTCAGAGCAGACTCCTGAGCAACACCCCGCCAACCATTCTTTATAAAACTCACTGTGCGGTCACCCTCTGCCCACGCCTCTTTCCCTCAGGCGTCCGCTCACACTGGAAAGCGTGTTATCCACGCGCACTTGGTCAGGACTCTTCCAAAGAGCTTGGAAAAGTCCCCGACTTATTTTCACAAACACTGGAATTCTCCTATGGAGAAACCTTCCAGCGAAGGAAGGAGAATCTTAAGAACTTACAAGTGTCTAACTTAGTTTGATTTACTTGCCAAGCAAAGTAAGTGCGATTCTCCCCGTCCCGAGGCTGGGCAAAGCGGCCGACGCTGGCCTGGCTCTGCAGCCAGACCCCCGCCGTCCGGAAGTGACGCAGCGCCGCGGCGCAGACCCTCCAGCCTCCCCCCCCCCCCCGCGCCCAGACTTCCGGCTGGCCCGAGGAACGCTCTTTTTTGCATGGCTAAGTAAAATATTGCAACTTACATTCTTAAGGTTTTTAAAGTTGTCACTCTAAGACAAATAATAAATGAAAGTAATTAGAACTTAAAATAATTAGAACTGATTTTATTTCATTTTTGGTTGTTAAAATAAAAATGAAACCTATAAACATACAGCCCAAGGGTTTCCCAGACCAATCAACAGTCTTTGGCAATGCTAGGTGTGGAAAATGACTATCATGCTGATCGACACGTTAAGGAGAAGTCTGATTAGAGTGTTGGCGTCGTGAAGTAGCTAGAAACTGTCAAACAGTACACCAAAGTGCTTTAAAAACTCTCTGTAAATAGAAAATCTAAATGAGCAAATTTGTTTTTACCAATAAATTAACTTTTGTGGCATTTTTTCCCAGTTACACAAACTCCATTATCACATGAAAATTTATAGAACGTAAACAGCAAGAGAATATTATTTTAAAATCTAAGATGATTTTAGAGTAAGTTATGAGAATAGTCAGTTGCAGTCTTGCTTTGATGGCAAAATCCAAACACAAACAAACCAAAATTAAAAAAAAAAAAAGGCTATACAGAAACAGCACTGCCTAGTGAACGAAGAGTTTATAGTTGTGTAATCAAAATAATCATCCCCTTCTTTAATTCTCTCGGACCACCTGTCACTTTGTGTGCCACCAATCGCGCGACACACACACATACACACACACACACACACAGCCTTGGATGGGACCGTCCTCGGTGGGAAGCCGGATGAAGGGACCCGGACCGCTCACCGAGGGGCTGAGATTCACGCCCACCACTCAATCAGTCCTGTTAAAAGGCGGCTATAAAAATACACGTCACCAGGAGGAGCTACGGCAGCGGCAGGGCGGCGGCGGCCTCTCGGGCCTCTCCGCGGGCCTCCCGCGGCGGCCTCCGGCCCGTCACACCTGGTCGCGCAGGCGGGCCAGTCTCTGCGACAGCTCGTCCTGCTCCGCCGAGGCCACGCTGGTGCCCACGGAGCCGGTCTGGCCCTGCGGCAGCTCCATGTTGAGGTCGAGGCCCGCCTCGTCGGCCATCTCCTGGAGCAGCAGGTCCACTTGGTTCTGGGGAGTGGTCAGCGTCGTCGTGCTGCTCATCGTGTCCTCCATCTGCTGCGTCTGGACGTCCAGGGTCTCGAACTGGTGCTCGAACTTGTCCATCAGCGCGGAGATCTTCTCCAGGTTCATGGTCTTCAGCGTCGCGTCCATCGACTTGACCACGCCGGCCATCGACTTGGTCACCTTGCCCATGGTCACGGCCGTCTGCACGCGGGCGGCCACGGCGTCCACGCGCGCGCTCATCCTCAGGAAGTTCACGGCCTGGTTTTTCTGGCGGATGGCGTTCTCGGCGTGTATCCTGGCCACTTCCATGTTGCCCTTCTGGATGGCCTTTTTGATTTTGGCCTTCTCGGCCTTCTCCTCCTTATCGCATTTCTTGGCACTCCTGCTCAGTTCTTTGGCGGCGAACTTCAGGTTGAACAGGTGCTTCTCCATGTTGGACATGGTGGGACGCCGCCTCGGGGTCAGCGGCCAGGGCCGGGCGTGCGCGGAAACGAGACGAGAAGAGGTAGGTCCGCTCCCGGCAGCCGCTCCTTTGTTTTGGTCCTACTTCCTGCTTCCACTGCGCGCGACGCAGACGGTGACGTCAGAACTAGGCGCCGGGGCGGGGCCTGCGGGGCTACGGCTCAGATGGCGCCAGGGGCGGGGCCTGCGTGACGCAGGCGCGGGGGAAGAAGGGCGGGGCTACTGGTCGGAGAGCGCCGGGGGCGGGGCCTGCGTGACGTACGGCGCCTTGGGCGGGGCTGGCTAGCTTACTGACGCCGCGCTGCGCGGCACGCTTCAGTGTGACCCGGGCGCTGGCTCTGCGCGGTTTGTGATGGTCGCCGACGCCACCAAGCCGGTGCTCGCAGGCGCCGGTTTAGGATACGGCGTCTGATGTACGCGGCCGTGCTCGGACCTCCACGTCCAAAGCATCCGAGCACCAAACCTGCGGGCTTTGGCAGGGTCTGGCCGAGTGCCAGAGACGGCAGAGTACCGGCTCGGTCTGCGGGTTAAACTTTGTGACTGACACGGCAGCTTCCGCTTTCCCAGGGGAACCTGAAACCGTGGGTGACAAACAAAACGGTCCTCGCTGGCCTGTGTCTCAACCTCTGCCGCAGTTTGTGCTGGAGCTCCGCGACAGCTTTTAGTCACAGCGGTGGAAACACCTGCCAAACCGTGGCACCACCAAATTCATCCGTGGCTCACGATTCTATCTTTTTGATGTTTTATAAATATCCAAGGAACTTCAGTCACATTTAAGTTTGACAGGCTAAACTGTCATTTTAAATTCTGCAGGCAGAGAATGGTGAGGTGCTGGGACCCACACACACTGGCATACATCAAAACTGTCACTGTGTATTATACCCTTTAACAATCAATGCAGCTTTTGGATGGCAGCTACGTGCGCTGTGACTTTTTCCATTAGAAAAGTTCCTCCCACACAGCAAGAGCGAAATACAAGAGAGTCCAATCTGTCCTAATGAACTAGGCTGAAAGCGAATACTGAGAGCGAATTCTGTTTATAAATTATTTTCATCTAGAGTCTCCACATCTCTTGGGCTTCTTGGGCTAGTTTGCCAGTCAATTCAAGGGGTGCCAGTGCCACCGGCATCCCCATAAAGCACAGCTCTGATGACAGCTCACGACAATTATACCTGAGCTACTTGGAAGCAAAGAACATTGTTATTTTGATTCCTTATGGACTACAGCAAGTGCTCAGTGCACAGTAGGCACTATATCCAGTAAGGCTTTGTTGAATTCCACTATAGCAGAAAGGGGCTGGGACATGACCCTAATTAGCAGCTTAACCAGATCCCCTGCCTCAAAGCAGAACTCTTTCTCCACAAGAAACTTTTCTAGAAATGTAATATAGGAATGAGTGAGAGGGAAGAAATCTCTGGAGTAGGGCTCGAGGGTAGGGGCCTTTTCTCTACTCACCCTCCCCTTCTTTCAGTTCCCTGGCTCTTCTTGAAGTTTGCAAAAACAATACTGTATGCATGCTTTGTGGGGTTTTACTTTTCTTTGTTGGTACTGGAGATTGAACCCAGAGGCACTCTACCACTGAGCTACACTCCCAGCCATTTTTATTTTTTATTTTGAAATAGGGTCTTGCTATGTTGCCCATCCTCATTTCAAACTTGCAGTCTTCCTGCCTCAGCCTCCTGAGTAGCTGGATTTACAGGTGTACACCAGGCCTACCTTCTTAATAATAAATTCTAATTAGGTGAGATGGTTTGGAATATAATCATGAGAGATGATGATGATCGCTACCACCACCATTTATTAAGGACTTGTGTGCCAGGTATTGTTCTAGTTGCTTTCCACGACTTAACTCATTCCATCCTCTGTGAGGTGGAGACTGGTAACACTGCCAGCCTGCAGATCAGGGAAGGGAAGGGTAGAGCCAGCCGGAAGGAACTCTCCTAGACCACACATCGGCTTACGTGGCAGAAACCAGGTTCTATGGATGTGTGGGGACCAGGAACAAAAGAGTGGGGCATCGCTACGGGTAAGTAAGGAAGAACAGAGGATCATCACTTGGCCTAAAAGAAGGAGGAGACCCAGCAGCTGTCATTTTGAGAAAAAGGAGGGTTGCATGGACTGCAGGGACTGCAGGGTCAATGTCCGCTGCAGCGTAGCTGCTAAAAGAGGCACCACCTCCTGAAGCTGCTCCTGGAATGGCCGGGCCCCACCCTGGCTGGACAATGTCCCAAGAAAGGGGCAGAGTTCCAGAAGCCACACAGTCAGAGACAGGGCGGAGGGACCTGGAGGAGAAGGCCGAGTCACCTTGGCCCCTGCTGTCCCCTCCCTCCAGGGAAGTGCCAGGCCCTACCTCCGCTCCCCGCCCCAGGCCTCCCACACGTCGGCAGGGTCTGGAGCAGGTTTTCCTTCTGGGCTGTCCCTCTCCTTGGCCCTGGGTGATCTGTGGCACGAGACCCTTGGCAGCTCCTCAGGTGACTGAACTCAGTCCCTCCTCCAAATCTCCACTTAGCCCTGGTACCCCTTCCCCGGGTTCTTCAGGTTGAGTCCTAAGAACCCCCGGATGAGGCCTCAGCCACATCCATCTGACGCGTCTCCTCAAGGTTCTGCCTCCTACTGGGGCCTCCAGGTCTATCTGACACTGGCAGGCGTGTGTGTGTGTGTGTGTGTGTGTGTGTGTGTGTGTGTGTAATGAGCAAAGGGAAGAAAGATTATTTGGTGATTATTGTCAAAAGAGACTTCAGGCCTATGACAATGAAGGTGGCTCCTAAGAGCCTTCGGGAGCTAACACAGGTGTGACAGAGTGCAGTCACAGCCACTGGAATGCTGTGGTATCAGCTGCCGCCCGGCACCCACGGTCCCGCAGAGCCTTTCTCAGTGAAGAGGAGCGACCTTCTGTCAGACTGCCAACGTCTCTAGGAAGCTGTGAGTCAAACCAGTTGATCATTTTATCATAAAGTGGTGAGAAATATATGCCATCACTTGGCACTTTTATTTCTCTCTCTTGAACCCATATAGGTGGTTAAACTTCAGATACACAGTAGCACATGAGATTCGATTTCATTGGGAAAGAATGAATCATTTGCTAAATCTGAAGACACTAAAAAAAAAAAAAAAGGAGAAAACACAAAATTTAATGTTGTCATGTGTGTTAAAATCTTTGAGGAGTCTGGGCTTGGGCTGTAGCTCAGTAGTACCGCACAAGGCCAGTGCCCGTGAGACCCTGTGTTCCCGGGGGTTTTGAAGTGCCGTGTTTCAGGTTCTCTCAGCCATGGAGGTCCCCCTCCCCACGACGGCACCCATGCAGGCCTGTCGGTTGCCGGGCTCTGCGGCAGTCCTTCCTTCCCCTGGCGTGGGGCACGCTGGCCCACCACCTGTCCCTGTCCTTCTGCAGCAGGGCAGATGCTACATGAGCTTCTGTTGAATGCGTGAGTGCAGCTAAAGGAAACGTCGCTGTGCTCACAGCCGCTGGGTGGCCATTTCGAGGACTAGGTGACTACGTGCGGGTATGCACTGCATGATACGTGCGTGTTTCATATACCGTATGTGTGTGTCCACATGTCCTACACACACACACAAGTACCTAATTTCCCCACATCACTTTTCCTTTCCACTGGTAGGGATCACACCCAGAGCCTCATGCATGCTACGCAAGCACTGTAGCACCCAGCTGCACCCCGGTCGCTCCTCCATCTGTTGGTCTGTCACCTTTTTATATAGGAACACGGCTGTAATTCAAAACACTAGGACTCTTCAAACCTTGGACAATCTCAAGGTCACTACCCTCAGCTCGTGTTAGCATGATGTCAAGTTTAACCAATAAAAACAAGGAAGTGTCAGCAGGGAACAGATTCGAGGCGTGACAGTGGCCGGCACTGCTCTGTCATCTTCTGGGGCCTGGTGACTCAGTTCTGGCCAGAGAAACCTAGCTTCCAGGTGCCCCGAGGGTCTAGTTTGGTAGCTACCACTACACTAACAGAGGGATTTGCTTCTCTACCCTGAACAACTTGCTGATTTGGTATGTTTGGGATGGAATTTAAATGCCTGTCCATTTAAGACAGTTCAGAATTTCTTTTGGCACTGAGTAAAAGCAGTGGCCCCCTGGCCCTGGGCCTTCATGGTGGGCAGGCTTCAGATTCATTCTTCCATGGAAGAAAGAAAAATCTGACTGGGCATGGGCACACGCCTGTAATCCCATCCCAACCTGGGAGGCCCAGGCAGGAGGACTGCAAGTTCCAGGCCAGCCTCAGCAACTTAGTGAGACCCTGTCAAAAAATAAAAAATAAAACAGGCCAGCAGTGTGGCTCAGTGGTTAAAAAAAGATACGAGACCGCACACCGAGTTCCTCAGAGTGACCGGAAGCCACGTGCGCACACCGCGTCCAGGTAGGACTCCAGTCTGAGTGACGGGAACCGTGAGCACTGACTGAAGACACGGGCAGGGAGGGAGCGGCTGGGAGTGGCGCTGGTCTACAGGACGTCCCCTGCATCTTCCTTCTGTTCCTTGCTGGCCAGCTTCACTATGTCCCTTTCGTCCTTTCATGAAAAGCTTACCCCTGCCATGGCCGGCAGCTGCCCGGCTGCCTGTGGGCGACACACGTTCCTCCCGCCGCTGGCTCTGATGCACGCTGGCCTCATGACCACGTGCCCTAGGCTGGGACAGGGCATCACTGACCTCATGACCACATGCCCGAGGCTGGACAGGGCAGCACTGGCCTCACGGCCACGCGCCCTAGGCTGGGACAGGGCAGCACTGGCCTCACGACCACGTGCCCGAGGCTGGACAGGGCCACTGACCTCATGACCACACGCCCGAGGCCAGACAGACTGGCACACTGACCTCATGACGATGGCTGGAGGGCAGCACTGACCTCATGATCACGTGCCCTAGGCTGGGACAGGGCAGCACTGACCTCATGACCACGTGCCCGAGGCTGGACAGGGCAGCACTGACCTCATGACCACACGCCCGAGGCCAGACAGACTGGCACACTGACCTCATGACGATGGCTGGACAGGGCAGCACTGACCTCACGACCACGTGCCCGAGGCTGGACAGGGCAGCACTGACCTCATGACCACGTGCCCTAGGCTGGGACAGGGCAGCACTGGCCTCATGACCACGTGCCCGAGGCTGGGACAGGGCAGCATTGACCTCATGACCACACGCCCGAGGCCAGACAGACTGGCACACTGACCTCATGACGATGGCTGGACAGGGCAGCACTGGCCTCACGACCATGTGCCCGAGGCTGGACAGGGCAGCACTGGCCTCGCGACCATGTGCCCGAGGCTGGACAGGGCAGCACTGGCCTCACGACCATGTGCCCGAGGCTGGACAGGGCAGCACTGGCCTCATGACCACGTGCCCTAGGCTGGGACAGGGCATCACTGACCTCATGACCACATGCCCGAGGCTGGACAGGGCAGCTCTGACCTCATGACCACACGCCCGAGGCCAGACAGACTGGCACACTGACCTCATGACGATGGCTGGACAGGGCAGCACTGACCTCACGACCATGTGCCCTAGGCTGGGACAGGGCAGCGCACTGGCCTCGCGCCTCACGGACAGGGCACTGCCTCACCAGACTGCCTGAGGCTGGACAGGGCAGCACTGACCTCACCACCACTGCCTGAGGCTGGACGGGGCAGCGCACTGGCCTTGCATGGCGTGACTTTGCAGGAATGTGGAAGCTGATCCTTCTCATGTAATTTTCTTTTTTACCTGAACATTGAGCCTACAACCTATAAATTAAAAAAACTCAGCCTGCCAGGGTCCAGCCGATTCTGCCATCTGCTAAAACCTCCTCTTGTCCTTTGAGAGCTCTGACTGTTCCTAATGGACACAGACCCCTGGGAGCGGGGCCTCTTCCCAGGGCCAGTCTGGACATTTACTGATGGTGGATGGAGCGGAGGGAGCGGCGTCTGCCCGCGTCACTGCCCCCGGGACTGTGTGCCTCGCCGCGTCCTCAGTCAGCGCTGATCTGCCCGACCATGAGACCCCGCTCCTACCTCGTGCTGTGTCTTGGCTGACCTGAGCTTCAGAGGGCAGGTGATCTAAGCTAGCCACGCTCGAGAGTGCCCGCTCCAGTAGCCGCGCATGCTGAGAACCACTTGAACCTGTCCAGTTCTCGTCCAACCCATACCACGCACTGGGCCGCTTGACCGCTCGTGCTCACAGAAAGGGGTTTTGGCCATTTCTTTTGGTTAAGGAAGGCCTGAAATTTAGGTTTTTTTTTTTTTTTTTTTTTTTTTTTTTTTGTTAATTTAAGCTAGTATCTTTAAGTTAGGAAGAAAAACAGTATTAGAAATCAAGTATAACACATCTTAGTGACTCCTACTAGAAATGATCATTTTAACACCTCTAAGTTGAATGTAAAAGATCCTATAACAAAGCAGAATATTTCTTACCGTTTCTGCACTATTATAATACACCATTATAGTCTCCAGTTTCCTCTGAAACATGAACACTGTGGTCTACAGGGGGCCAAAGGCAGAAGCGCTAACTATAGGAGGCTGAGGCAGGAGGACTGCAAGTTTGAAGCTAGTCTCTGGCAATTTAGCAAGACACTGAGCGACCCAGCGAGATCCTGTCTCAAAATCAAACATAAAAAAGGACTGGGGATGTGGCTCAGTGGTTAAGCACCCCTGGGTTCAATCCCGTAACCCCCTCCCCCCCAAAGAAGTGTTGACTTTAAAATGATGTTGAACTAAGTCATTAGGAAGGAGGAATTTGAACTATTACAATGGAGATGCTTTCTTCTGTTACTTGGCAGAGTTGGGCTAGAATCTCCCAGTTCATGCCTGCCTTCCATGATAACTACCAAGTTCTAGGTCAGATGAACGGTAGAGGTAAGTAAAGCTTTAGGCAAAGCCAGGCAAAGAAGGCACATTTACACTTGTCCATGCACAGAGGTTGTGATCTCTCCCTGAGTTTCTTTTAAAGAAAGTGCAACGGTGAGTCAGAAGCTGCTTTTGCTAATGGCACTGACTCTCTGTGTGCAGATGCCCACCGGGTGACTAAAAGCAGGAAAGCCTGGCATCCCTGACTGCATTTTGTAACTGTCTCCTTTATTACTTTTTTTTTTATTTATTTGCTTTTAGTTGTACACAATGCGTTTTATTCAATGTGTTTTATTTGTACGTGGTGCTGAGGATCGAACCCGGGTCGCCCATGTGCTAGGCGAGCGCGCTCTACCGCTGAGCCACAATCCCAACCCTATTACTTTTTTTAGAAATTTTTTTCAAATTAATTTATTTACTTTAGTTGTACACAATGCAATGCACATTTATGTTTACGTGGTGCTGAGGATCGAACCCGGGCCGCGCACGTGCGAGGCGAGCGCTCTGCCGCTGAGCCACAACCCCAGCCCTATTACTTTTTTTTTTTGTACTGGGGATTGAACCCAGGGGTGCTTTACCACTGAACCACACCCCCTGCCCTTTTTTGTATTTCATTTTGAGACAGGGTCTTGCAGAGTTACTTAGGGCCTTGCTAAGTTGCTTAGGCTGGCTTTGAATTTGTGATCCTCCTGCCTCAGCCTCTGGAGCTGGGATTAGAGGTGTGCACCACCGTGCCGGGTTTCCTTTATTGCTTTAACCCTCTAGTCGGGTGCCTGCTCGCTCTGCCTGTGCAGGGCTCGAGGCGTGCCATTCAGGTGGTGCTCTCAGTTTTCCTGACCTTTCTCGTCCTGCCTTAAGACCCAGGACTCAGGCTAAGAGTAGCCACGGTATCTGCAAGATTTGCAGGGACATCGGCTGCCAGCTTCCGTGACCTCTGGCTGCAGTCCCCTGCAGCGGCGCCTGAAGTGTCCTGTCACTGCCCCAAGCCCGCAGCCACCGTGGGCTCCAGGAGCAGCAGAGCCTCACAGACAGATGATGGGCCCCCAGGTGGGGCACTACCCCAGGAGAGGAGCTGAGGCCGCCCCTGAGCCGGAGCCTCCCATGGCGCCTGGCTGCTGTCTCCCTCAGGTCTGGGGAGGACCTCTGCGGAGTCTCCACCCAGAACCAGAGCTGAGATGATGGCAGCCGGACCACGCGCCACCACACTGCCCGGCACGCAGGACCTCCCTGGCCAGCTCTTCCTCTCCACTGCAGAGGCTCCCGTCAGGCCCTGGCGGCAGTGCTGGGGCGCCGGCCCCACTCACCTTCAGCCTGGCCGTGCTGGTCTAGGTCCTTTCTGCCCTTCACCATCGCTGTTTCCCTGTGGTTTCTGGGGTGAGTGGTCAGGCCTGAGCGTTGGGAGCCCCCAGAGCCGCGCCTCTGGCCAAGGCTCCAGTGGCAGAAGGGTGTCCTCGACTGAGGGACAGAGGTGTCGGCCGAGCAGTCTCAGTGTCCAGACACGCGAGGCCTTGGAGAGGCATCTCCCCAGGAACCGGGTGGTCCTTGAGTGACCCCTAGAGAGCACCACTAGAGGAGGTCAGAGGACTCCTGGAGGAGAAAGTGTGTGCAGAGTGAAGCTCAGGGTCGGAAGAGGACCGAACACTGACCGACCCCAACCAGGCCGACACAAAACTGCAAACCCCACAGCGTCACGTCCGTGAACTGGAAGAGGCAGCCCTCGCCCCCGCAGGCCTCCCGGGGTCTCCTGCTGTCCCAGCGGCGCGAGCACGGTGCCTCTGCCGGCTGCGCGGCCCCGCGGCCCTCCGTCCCCTCTGGACACTGTCAGGGAAGAACGAGACGCACGTGGTCAGGACGGGTGGAGGGCTGGGGGTGGAGGGCTGCGCCCCGAGGGCTTCCGCACCAGGGCGCTCCCGAGACGGGCGCCCCAGGGACCAAACGGGGCCCGCACCCCTATCCAACAAGGCAGGCTGAAAATCCCATTGGAAAGGACATTGCATCTGTCCTCAGCTCACAGACGCCCCTCCCCTGTCGTCATTCCTGGACAGGGGAGTGTGACCCTGCTCACGAGCTCGTCCCAGGTCTTGGGCGTCAGCAGTCACCTAGCGGTGGTCTGGAGTCCGCGGGAGGGTGTGTGGGTTATGCCCAGACACCCTCCATTTTACACAGGAACTTGAGCATCTGTGGATCTGGTGTCTGAGAGGTCTGGAGCTGGTCCTGAGGGTATGTGAGGGCAACGGTACCCGGATTCCTTCAGCTCAGACCATGTTGTTGTTGTTGTTGTTTTTTTCTGTACCGGGGATTGAACTCAGGGGCCCTCGACCACTGGGCCACACCCCCAGCCCTTTTTTGTATTTTATTTGGAGACAGGGTCTCACTGAGTTGCTAAGTGCCTCGCCCTTGCTGAGGCTGGCTTTGACCTCATAATCCTCCTGCCTCAGCCTCCCAAGGGCTGGGATTACAGGCGTGTGCCACCGCGCCCGGCTTCATACCATGTTTCAGGGGAAGAACTGGGAAGAGAAACTGACCTTTGAATCAGTGTTGACCTTACACTGAGTTTCTTAGGAAACCTGAGATGTCATTAAGCATGCTCAACTAAGGGTAATACAGAATTGCCTTTTTTGGCTCTGTTAAGTCCTGTCTCTCTTAGAAGAAGATATATTTAGCCACCGCGTGTAGCTGAGCAGAGTCGCAGTGCAGCCTTTGTTCCTCAGCAATGACTGCCGCCTCGGGGGCTGGGGTCTCCCACTCCCTCTTCACAGAAGCGAAGCCCAGCGAGGGTTTTATTGCTATCAAGTAGAATCAGAAACGAGGGCACCCTCACTCAGCTGTCCCCTGAGCAGCCGGTGGAGAGCCTGTGCTCGGGTTTCCTGAAGTGAACGCGACAGTGCAGCAAGCTCACGCCTCAAACGTGGCTTTCTGTGGGTGTCCGGGGCCTGGGGGCTCCTGGGGCAAAGGTCTTTAATTCTGACCTTGGTGCACATACTAGCTGAAGGGAGGCTTTTCTCTCTTCCTTTCTGAATGCTTTCTTTGATAGGAAGTCATCCAAGAGCAGCTTCCTCACACCCCACACTGTTTCAGAGCTCTCGCTGCATTCCCGGTCTTGGGCCCTCCTCGCTTCTTCCTGGGAGGAGGAGCACTCTCATGGCCTGCTTCCCTTCTCCCGGGCAGCCAGCACCTCTGTTCTAGAGGAGGCCACGCAGTAGGGGTATCAGAACCTCGCCCTTTTTGTTTTGGTTTGGTTTGGTCCTCAGGGTGGTACCCTGGGCCTCACGCTAAGCCTGCCCCCTACCACTGAACCACCCCTCTAGCCCCGAGAGCTTGTCTTTTTCATGCCCGAATATTTCCTCATACAGCACTGCCATGTTTTCGTCAGTTGGTGAATACTGTTTTAAAGATCTTTTTCCATTTTTTTATCTGGCTATTGTGAAGCATGCTGTGGGGAACAGATAATGTACTAGAACCAGCTGAGCTTCACAGAAGTACTGATTTTGTTTCCAGGAGCGTGATGGATGCTGGTGGTAGAGAAAGCCTAAGAAGCATGCAGGAGCCCTGTTTGGGGAGATGGCTTAAATTGCGGTGGACTACGGGCTTTGGCTTTGGACATGTTTGGGCATTGGCGCCTTCTGTACTTGGCCCGGGATCTTGCGAGACTTGGCCGGAGATCTCGAGGGACTTGAGCGAGATTGCGGAGGAGGTCTGCGCCATTTTGGAGGTTAGAGGAGCGTGGACGGCGTGTCGGGGTGTAGTTAGAGCCAGGGAGAAAAGTTGCCAGAATAAAGAGCTGTTTGTTTCCAGTTCGTCTCAAAACTTCTTCCCGCGGCTTCTTTGCTCCAAGCGGCCATCGCTTCAGGCGACTACAGGTGGTGGCCCGGACGGGGAATCGACACGGCAGGTAAGAACTGAGGAACCTCGCAGGAGTCTCTAGTCAGAGCGGTTAAAATGGGTTCGAAAATAACTAAGACCCAAGTGTACAAGGCTCTTGATGGATTCTTTGATATAGCTGAGTCAGTTATTAGTGAGGAGAATTTGGAAAAAAGTGAAAGTGATCATGAAAGCTTGGCCTCGGCTGAGTCAGTTAGGGCCAGTAAGGATAGTATCAGTGCGGGCTCAAAAATGACAAAGATCCGAGCTGCTAAAGCTATTCAAGATTTATTAGAGATAGTTCAAGGATACATGCTCTCAATTGAATCCGGGACTCAGGATGTTACTGAGTCAGTTAGGACCAATGAGAGTAGTAGTAGTGAGGAGGAATTAAGTAAAAGTGATTCTGAAAAAATGAACAAAAGGAAATTAAGGAAGACCAAGATAAGGGACCATCAAGTGGAGGAACCTATGTCCTCCACTCCCCCATGGGTGGAATCTATTACAGAAAATATGAAGGGTATCACTAGGCGTTTGCATACCCTAGAAATAGAAATAAAAAGTCTTTCTGAGCGCTTATGTGCTCTCGAGGGTAACTCACAGATACGTTGGGAACTGCCAGTATTTGAATATGAAAATGGAGAGAGGGGCCACCAGTCAGTAGATTTCAAAACAATAAAAATTCTCAAAGAGGCAGTAATGACATATGGACCCCAAGCTCCTTTCACGTTGAGTATACTGGAGTCCCTTAACACCTTTAGCTTAACCCCTCAGACTGGAAACGTCTATGTAAAGCAACATTAAGTGGGGGACAATACTTGGTTTGGCGATCACAATTTCAAGAACTTTGTATAGAAACAGCTAAAATAAATGCAGATGCAGGGTTTGGAGACCATAATATAGAAATGCTCACAGGAGAAGGGCCATTCGCAGACGTACAGGTTCAAAAATATTATACCCCAGGAGTATATGCTCAGATAAACGCAGCTGCTTTAAAGGCATGGAAAAACTGTACAAGGACCTGGGGATCTACAAGGTAGCTTGTCCAAAGTAATTCAAGGACCTAATGAACCATATGCTGAATTTGCTGATCGACTTTTGAGAACTGCAGGTAGAGTTTTTGGAGACGTTGATCAAGTTATGCCATTAGTTGTTCAATTAGCATATGAAAACGCTAATAAATATTGCCAGGAAGCCATCAGGCCATGGAGAAATAAAAAGGATCTTTCCATATATATACAACTATGTAAAGATATAAATGATGCCTTTGTCACAGGGAATATGATTGCAGCAGCTGTTAGAGATGCTGCCCCTCAGAATTTCACAAGGACTCAACCTAGACACTATAATCAATCAGGATATTCCAGGAAAAATTATCATAATCAATCAGGCTATTCTAGGCAAAATCCCAAAAGAGAAATAAGACCAAATTCATACCGTGCTCCAGGTTGCTGCCCCAGGTGTAAAAAGGGAAATCATTGGGCCAATAAATGTTATTCAAAATTTGACATCCATGGAAATCCTTTGTTCAGGAATTCAAAAAACGGGGCACGGGGCCCAATGCCCCGGGGCCCACAAATGTATGAGGCATTGGAAGAGGAGTATCCTCAAGCATCCATTCAGATGCTTCCCCGACACAACCCCTATTACCCATCCACTCCCTCACCAGAGGAACAGGAAGAAATGCAGGATTAGACCTCTGTTCCACCGCCCGACTAGTGTTAACACCTGAAATGGGGGTTCAACTGATTCCCACAGGAGTCAGGGGACCTCTTCCCTCAGGGACTGTAGGACTTATTATCGGGCGAAGTCCTCAAAGCTTATTAGGTTTGCAAGTGACCCCAGGTGTAATAAACTCAGACTACAAAGGGGAAATAAAAATAATGCTTAGCTCACCCCAAAGTATAAGTTCTGTTAATCAAGGAGATAAAATTGCTCAGCTGCTTCTCCTTCCAAATTTACATAATTCATTTAAAATGAGTATGCCTCAAAAAGGGAACAATACAAGATTTTGTTCCACTGATTCGAGTCCCATGGCTTGCTGGGTTCGAGACTGTACTAGGAGGCCTATGTGTAAAATAAGAATCCAAGGAATAGAAATGGAGGGACTTATAGATACTGGAGCTGATTCCTCCATCATTAATTTACGACAATGGCCCAAACACTGGCCTCTGCAAAAAGCTTCAACCAGTTTAAGAGGCTTGGGATATAATAACCTCCAGAAAAAAGTGCAGTAATTTTAAAATGGGAGGATGATGAAGGACATAAAGGAACGTTTCAGCCTTATGTTTTACCTAACCTACCAGTTACTTTATGGGGAAGAGATATTTTACAACAAATGGGAGTACACCTTGCAACCAAACCTGCAGGTGTTAAATGTGAAAATATACAGGGTAGTCTTAACCCTGAAAGAAATCATTATCAAAAAGTACAGGGTAAGCGTAACCCTAAAAGAAATCATTATCATATAGGAAAAAGACATTTTTCTTCGGGGCCACTGAGAAAATAATTTTAAAAATACCATGGCTTTCTGATAAGCCAGTGTGGGTCCCTCAGTGGCCCCTATCTAAAGAGAAATTACAAGCGGCCCACCTACTAGTTCAGGAACAATTAGAAGCAGGACATATAGAACCTTCCACCTCTCCCTGGAATTCCCCCATATTTGTGATCAAGAAAAAATCAGGAAAATGGCGATTATTACATGATCTTAGACAAATTAATAAAACCATGCAAGTCATGGGCCCTACTCAACCTGGACTTCCGAATCCTGTAGCTATTCCAAAAAGTTTCCATGTTATTAGTCTTGATATAAAGGATTGCTTCTTTTCTATTCCCCTACATCCTCTGGATGCCCCCAGGTTTGCTTTTTCAGTTCCTTCTATGAACAATAATGGCCCTGATCAGAGATATCAATGGAAGGTTTTACCACAGGGAATGGCTAATAGCCCCACCATATGCCAAATATATGTGGACAAGGCTATCCAACCCATTAAAAATAACTATCCAAACCTCATGTGTCTACATTACATGGATGATATTTTACTGGCCCACCCTAATCAAAAAATCTTATTTAATATATTCAGTGACATGGTAGAAAATTTTAAAAAATACGGATTATATATAGCAGAAGAAAAAGTTCAAACTAGATCTCCCATATTATATTTAGGATTTAAAATCATGGATACTTTTGTTAGACCCCAAAAAATTTTAATAAATAAAGAACATTTAACCACCCTCAATGATTTCCAAAAACTGCTGGGTGACATTAATTGGCTTCGCCCTACACTAAACCTCACTACTGGCCAATTAAAACCTTTATTTGATATCCTTCGAGGGGACCCTGATCCATCCTCACCGCGAACACTGACTCCAGATGCTAGGAAAGCTTTAAAGTTAGTAGAAAAAGCCATCGAAGGAGCTCATTGTGACAGATTTGATTTAACTCAACCGCTGATGTTGATTATTATTTCTTCACAATATACACCCACAGGAGTATTTTGGCAACAAGGGCCTTTATTATGGATACATTTGCCCGTCTCTCCTAAAAGTATAATTGAATCTTATACCTCCATGGTGGCTAAACTTATTCTTCAAGGACTTAAAACTTCTACTAAAATATTTGGCATTCACCCTGCTACTATTATTACTCCCTATTCATCGTCACAGATTGAATATTTATGCTTCAACGATAATGACTGGGCTATAGCTAGATGCTCTACCTCTGCAAATTTTGATAATCACCTTCCTAAGTCTCCTATATTATCTTTTTGTATTAATCATCCTATTATATTTCCACAGGTAATAAAAAATCAACCTATTCCTAAGGCATTTAATGTATTTACAGATGGGTCCTCAAATGGTACTGCTGCAATAGTCACTACAAAAGAAAATATGACTTACATAACTGCACACAAATCAGCTCAACTAGTGGAATTGGAAGCTGTGGTAAGAGCTCTGGAAATTTTAGAGACCAGCCCATAAACATTTTTTCAGATAGCCACTATATTGTACAAGCTGTCCCAAAATTAGAGTTAGCAGGACCAATAGCACCTCATACTCCAGCTTTTAAATTGTTTTATCAAATACAAAAACTTTTGTGGGCAAGAAAAGAACCTCTATTCGTAGGCCATATTAGAGCACATACTTATTTGCCTGGCCCCCTCCATGAAGGTAATCAAAAGGCTGATGAACTTACAAAAACAATATTTATACTTTCAGCGCTACAACAAGCTACTTTATTTCATTCCCAGTTTCACGTCAACAGCACCACCTTGCAACGTAGGTTTAAAATTACAAAAGAGCAAGCCAGAACAATTGTAAAAGATTGTAAATCTTGTATGACACATTTGCCCAATCCTCATTTTGGTGTTAACCCTAGAGGATTAATGCCCAATCATTTGTGGCAGATGGATGTTACTCATGAGCCAAGCTTTGGAAAATTGCGATTTATTCATGTAACCATAGATACATGTTCAGGCATGATTTTTGCTTCCTTACATTCTGGAGAAAAAGTTAAAGATGTCACATCTCATTGTTTACAAGCTTTTGCTGCATTGGGCATCCCCAAAATGCTTAAAACAGATAATGGCCCCGCATATACGTCCTCATCTTTCAAACAGTTTTGCGCAAAATTCAACATATCCCATAAAACAGGCATCCCATACAATCCTCAGGGTCAGGGCATTATTGAAAGAGCAAACCGCACACTGAAAATTATGTTATTAAAACAAAAAGAAGGAAATTGGAAAAGTCCTAAAGACAGATTGGCAGTTGCCCTGTTTACCTTAAATTTTTTAACTTTAGACTCTAATGGTTATTCTGCTGGAGACAGACATTGGAATCCACACCAACAACATAAACCCTTGGTTTACTGGAAGGATGTTCTTTCAGGTACATGGAAGGGTCCAGATCCAGTATTAATTTGGGGGAGAGGATCTGTTTGTGTTTTTCCAAAACACGAATCCTCTCCAATATGGATACCATCTAGATTAATAAAGCAGGTACCACATCAAAATGATCAAGATGTAGTTGTTGAGGAATCAAGATTAATAAAAAAGGTACAAAATCAAGAAGACCAAGATGAAGATATAGAATGACTCCCTCAAAAGTATCCTTCAAAATGTTTCACAACTCAAGAGTCATTCCTCCCGGCCGGGATGAGGAGATCTCTCTTTAGTGTGCACACAATTGTATTTTTTTTTTCTTTTTATACATGTCTTTATGTCTGTACATTTGTCTACATTTCATGTTAATGTGACGTCACAAATATATGTTTGTATGTTTGTTCGTCTGTCCAGTGTGACGTCACAAAGAACAAAGCGCTTATGAAAAAGAAATATATATATATATATATATATATATATATGGATCCAAATAACTTTAATTCATTTTAGGTTGAGAGTATTCAATTTAGGTAAATAATTTTATAAATGAAGGTACTTTCAATTTTGATTATAGGTATCCCTGGGACTTCTCTTTAGCAAACAATATGACTAGTGCTATATAACCTAATATTTTGGTGTTTTGACATAAGATTGTTCATTTGTTATTAACTTCATTTGTTTAATAGCTGATTAATTTCAATTATCTCAACAGGTAAAAAATTGCTGTGTATACAGAGACTTGAGGGTTCCAGCTGACAAATTATTTCTCCAAAGTGCCTTTAGCTTTTCTTTAATCTATCTTTAATACAGTAAATACCCTCAGTCTTTCTTTCTTTTGTTCTCAATATGATATTTTGACAACTTATGTTTGTGTGAGCTCAAACAACAATGTGTATGAGCAGAAATCAACTTTAATTTTCTAATCTAATAATTCTGTTTTTTAGTTTGACAACTCGACTCTTCACTCAGTGCTGAAATAACACTGCCTTTCCTTTAATAATTGATGCTTGAGTTTCTAGGTAGCGGGCCCTGAAGATTTGCCGGTGGCATTATCTAGATATAAAAAAGACGGTTGCTGCTATAGCTGCAGGGAACGCGGTCACCACAAGCATCCCTGCTGCTCAAGCATCAAACAACCTCACCAACAGTGTGGCCTCTGCTCTACATGCATGGGACCTCCTACATCAACGTGTTATAACAAATGGACATTTTGATCTTTCATTGTTTGGGACTTTACGGGACAATGACTTGCGGACATTTGTCCAGACAATTCAGTGTGTTACTTGATGAAACTTAGGGCAAATAATTTGTTTAAACAATTTGATATGCTATACAATTTGGCTCGTCACCAAAAGGCTTGTTGCCTTAAAGCCGCAACATCTCCTCACAATTGGACGGCTGTTAGTCATCATACACAGTCGATCCTAAAGGGCTCCATTGGATGGCTGGTTAGCCAATGACGGGTAAGATCCCCAGAGGGGGACAACCTAAGACAGGCACAGTCGCACGGGACAGTCTCATGTGGCCGACATATCAACCTAAGACAGGAGTCAAGGGCACAGCCTTGATTATCCGATGACGGGTAAGAATGTTGGTTGCACATAGACGTCCTAGAGCATTACCTCTTTTAAAACAAAAGGGGGGAAATGCAGGAGCCCTGTTTGGGGAGATGGCTTAAATTGCGGTGGACTTATACGGGCTTTGGCTTTGGACATGTTTGGGCATTGGCGCCTTCCGTACTTGGCCCGGGATCTTGCGAGACTTGGCCGGAGATCTCGAACTTGAGGAGATTGAGGAGGTCTGATCGGAGGTTAGAGGAGCGTGGACGGCGTACAAGTTGCACGGCCACGTCTCAAAACTTCTTCCCGCGGCTGCGCGGCTTCAGGCGACTACAGACGCTGATTTACTAGACCCTGCGGGCCAGACGCTGGGCAGCACGGAGTCACCTGAGCAGTTTACAACGCACCCTAGCCAGAGCGGAGAGTCACAGACCTGGTCAGACCCACAGGCTCACGCTGTCTGGCTGTGGGACAAGCAAGTGCTGGTGCAGCCTCTCGCGGTGGTGAGACGTCACCGGCTCAGGCCCTGTGTGGGCAGCAAGTCCCCGGCCTGTGGAAACACCCTGTCCGTCACCTGCTGGCTTCCACAAACACGCTGAGCTGAGGTTTTAAGACACACGCTGACTCTGGGAGCGCCATTTCGGATCTGCATTTACTTTTCTATTTCCTCTCCTTCCCCCTCTCAGATGGATAAAGGAAAGACAAGGGACGTGCAGGTGAGCGCTGGCGTCCCTGGCTCTTGGTCTGCATGCCTGGCAGCACCGAGGCCCTGGCGAGGCGCCGTCGCGGGAGGGCAGGCAGAGTGCCCACTGCCGCTGAGCCTCTCCTCACTCCTGCCGGGGCCTCCCTTCCTGCGGCTTCCTTGTCAGCTGGAGACCCTGAAGCCGGGCAGCCTGAGGGAGACCCTGAAGCCGGGCACCCTTGTCAGCTGGAGGCCCTGAAGCCGGGCGGACTGAGGGACCCTTGTCAGCTGGAGATCCTGAAGCCGGGCATCCTGAGGGACCCTTGTCAGCTGGAGGCCCTGAAGCCGGGCAGCCTGAGGGACCCTTGTCAGCTGGAGACCCTGAAGCCGGGCGGCCTGAGGGACCCTTGTCAGCTGGAGGCCCTGAAGCCGGGCGGCCTGAGGGACCCTTGTCAGCTGGAGGCCCTGAAGCCGGGCGGCCTGAGGGACCCTTGTCAGCTGGAGGCCCTGAAGCCGGGCGGCCTGAGGGACCCTTGTCAGCTGGAGGCCCTGAAGCCGGGCGGCCTGAGGGACCCTTGTCAGCTGGAGGCCCTGAAGCCGGGCGGCCTGAGGGACCCTTGTCAGCTGGAGACCCTGAAGCCGGGCTGAAGTCAGGGAGGCCCTGAAGCCTGAGGAGGGACCCTTGTCAGCTGGAGGCCCTGAAGCCGGGCAGCCTGAGGGACGGACGTCTCTGGGTCAGCTCTGCCAGCGTGTCCAAGGAGGCGCACGATCCAGGGCCTTCCTGTGTGCCCAGAAGCCCTGGCCCTCCCCACGACTGCAGGACTTCCACCTCTCCACGAAGAACCCTGGGCACGGGAGTGGCCCTCATCCTGCCCCAGCCCTCAGCCCTGTGGGACCCGATCTCCTCTGTCCCCATCGTATGCCCGCCCTGGGTATTTCTTAGCAATGATTTTTTTCCTCTGGTGGTCCTGGGGACAGAGCCCAGGCCTCGAGCGTGCCAGGCAAGGGCACCCCCGCGCTGCACCCCAGCCCTGGACATTTCATACGGAGAGTCGACGCACGTGGCCTCTCCGGTCTGGCTTCCTGGACGTGCACAGCTGCTTCGGTTCCTCGCGTTGCCGCGTGTGGCCTGCTGCTTCAGAGGGGGCGGGAGGCCCCTGTGCTGAGCTGCTTCTTCCCGGCACCAGCCCTGGGCGCGTGGCTGTTCCCAGCCTGCCGTGCTGTGAGCAGAGCTGATCGGAGCACTTGTCTGTGGTTCCATGTGCACGTGAGCGTGCAGGCCCTGGGTGTCCACCCGGAGTGGGCTGGGGTCACGTGGAGACTCTGGGGTCACTTGCTGGGATGGCCATGCTCTTGGCCCCTTCGCAGTCCCACCGGGGCAGGAGGTGCAGCCCCTCCGCAGGCCGCCTGCGGCTGCTTCCAGCTGCTCTGGTCAGAGCCATGGAGGGGGCGTGGAATGGGGTCCGGTCCCCTGACACCTAAGGACGCAGGGCATCTTCTCAGGAGCCTGATGGCTTAGTACACGTTTCACTGGGGAACGTCTATTAAGATGCACCCTCTGGGGCTGGGGCTGGGGCTCAGCGGTAGAGCGCTCGCCTAGCACAAGCGTGGCCCGGGTTCGAGCCTCAGCACCATGTAAAAATAAAGGCATTGTGTACGACTAAAAGCAAATAAATGAATATATGAAGCTAAGAAATACAGGACACACCTCTTCAATTATTCTGAAACTGTATGTTTGGTTAACAGTCGTATTAGTGGCTTTCCATCTGAGTTCCCTGGGCTCCTTGGAAGTGTTTCAAAGAATCTGCAAACATTTAAGACTAATTGTAATAAAACCCCTCACATATCAGATGCCTTATCTGTCTGTAGGTAGGGGAACCTCCAATTTATTAACTGTGCTACTATGTGACATTTTTCTGGAGACTTCTGATCATGTAGACTTACGTGTTTTCTTTTCCCCCCTACATTTTACCATGAGCATTTCAAACACTAAATAATTTGAAACAATTTTAAAGGAAATATTTGAATACCTTTTGTCTAGATTCTGACATCATCATTTTGCTATACTGTGTTTTTTTTTGAGGTGAGGTCTCATTGTGTGGCCCAGGTTGGCCTCAAGCTCGTGATCTTCTTACCCCTCCGACTCAGCCTCCTGTGGCTGGGATTATAGGTAGGTATTAGAAGAGCTGGCTTTTTTTTTTTTTTAAAGCTGTACAAACAAACCAACAAACAACAACAACAACAAAATACAACTCACATCCCTATTCATCTCTCTGTCCCTTAGTCCATCTTATTTTTAGGCATCTTGTTTCTTTCTTTTCGGGGGGAATGCTGGGGAATTGAACTCAGGGATGCTCTACTTGGAGCTGCACCCCAGGCTTCTGTTTTCCTCTTGTGAGCAGGGTCTCGCCCAGCTCCCGGACTGCCCGGGAGCTCGAGTCCTGCCTTGGCCTCCTCGCGGGCAAAGCAAGTGCAGACGGTGGTGCACCTCCTCCTTCGCCACCGCGATCATCATCTAGAACTCAGTTTGCTCAGTTCTGTCTTTCTTTTTTTCTTAAATATTTATTTATTTGCTTTAGTTGTACACAATGCGTTTATTTTTACGTGGTGCTGAGGATCCAACCCGGGCCGGGCGCGTGCTAGGCGAGCGCTCTACCGCTGAGCCACAACCCCAGCCCCAGTTCTTTCAATGTGAACTTTACATCCCACAAAACACAAATCCTAATTGTGTATCTGCTGAGTTTTGACACACACATGAGCTTCTGTAACCCAAACTCCTGCTCATATATGATGCACGCATTTTCAGCTTCCTTCAAACTCGTCGTCTGGAAGGAAGGCGCGGCTCATATTTTTGGTGTGTGCTGGGGACCTCATCCAGGGCTCTGCCTGCTGAGCACACACTCTACCGCCACACCACCCACGCCACGCCACGCCACGCCACGCCGGCCCTGCTCTTTCTCTCTAGGATGCAGCGCTCGGGGAGGACAGCAGTGTCCTACCATGGGAGCAAGACCTAGGAGGGACAGAGGGGCACGGCCTGGTCGTCCAACCCCAGAGGGGCTGCAGCTCTCTGTGCAGACCACCTGTCATCTTGTGCAGGGGAAACACAGCGTGCTTCAGCTGTGAGTAGAGTACTGATCGATTCTCATTCATGCTAAAGGACTGTGGAAGAAAATTTCTGATGCTTCTCCTTTTCACATTTCAGCATGATTTAACTTAAAACATTCCTTGTGGTTACAAGGAAAACAAAAATGAAATCATTTTTCGGCTACCACTTGTGATCAGCCACGCCCACGTGCTTCTGCACAGCCCCTTCCCCAGCAGGACTGAACTGGCGGCCAACCGGGCAGGGCTCATCTCTCACCTCCGATCACCGGATTTCAATTTGTTTCCATCAGAATGGCCGCAGAGGTCCTCTGGTCCACTTGCAATAAGCAAGAGTGTGACCAGGAACACCAGAATATACTGCGGTCACTCAGCTCCACCTTGCTTGACGTATTTGTTCTGATAAGATACCGCTTTGCGTTGGTACTCGCTGCCGACTGCACTGGGCTCTGCTGCTGTGCATTTTGAAAGTGTGGCCAGTGTGGCGGCTGCATCCTGGGGCGCCTGCAGGCCTGCAGGCCACAGAGGCCCCAGGCCGCTCCTGGAGGCTGGGCCTCAGCCCCACCCAGCCAAGCTGGAGCAGCCTGGCTCTCCACACACGGCCCACTTCTAGGGAGCGTTAGAGGGACAGCTCCAAAGCACCAGAAGTGTGTCATCTTTCGTTTGTTTTCCTTTACTATATAAAACATGATGTTCACAGCTTTTTTGCATGAACCTAGCAACATACAGCAAATGGCAAACACCGTCAGAAGCTTGGTAAGATGTGCAGGGAAGAGGCTGAGGATTAAACTAGGCAGCCAACGGGGTCACTGTATTCTTCAATCAAGGCAGTATTTGTTCTGGGATATTTTATTTTTGGTGCTGGGGATTCATCCCAGGGGTGCTCTACCACTGAGGTACATCCCCAGCCATTTTTTATCTTTAATTTGAGACGGGTCTTGCTAAGTTGCTTAGGGCCTTGCTAAGTTGCTGAGGCTGGCCTTGAACTTGTGCTCCTCCTGCCTCAGCCTCTCGAGTTGCTGAAATTACAGGTGTGCGCCACTTCATCTGGCTGAATCTGAGATATTCTAAACCACTATTTACACAAAAACATTTGTGGCAAGTGGTGTCAGGAATTTTTTCTGGATGCTTCAGGGCAGGAGTTTCCAAACGAGGGTAGAAGAATCGAGCCCTCGCCGCGGGCTCACCTCTGAGGTGCCGTCCACTCGCTCTGCCTCGGCTGCTCCTGGGCTTTTCATAAGCAAAATGGAAAAAAGAGTGATCGCACTGCCTGTAAACAGTCCCAGCTTTCAGATCAGAAAGTCTGGAAATAGGGGGCAGAAATAAAGGCCCAGATGAGTGCCAAGAGGGATATGTACGTGCACCCAGGTGGTGGTTGGCAGTTACTGGATTCAGCAGTATATAGTAACATGCACATTTAAAACTATAGTTCCTTTTATTTCAAAATAACTTGCAAAAGATAATTTTGAAGCTGAAATTCCTTTCTTTTTTTTTTTTCTTAGTTGTAGGTGGACATAAAGATTTCACTTATGTGGTGCTGAGGATTGAACCCAGGGCTCGCACATGCGAGACGAGCGCTCTACTGCTAAGCCATAGCCCCAGCCCCAAGCTGGAATCTCGTTGATGCTGATGATTTCCAGGCTGTGCTGAAGCCTAGCATTCCGGACTTGCCCCAACACCCCACGCCCTCTGCCCCCGGCTGGAGGCGGGCCACAGTGAACCTGCTTACGAAGACGCCTGACAAGTGACAGGGACAGTCCTGGGACTGCAGCTGAAGAGCCACCTGCTCTTTCCCCTGCTCTTCCTTTTTTTCTGGCATGTTCTCTCTGCGAGTATTCAGAGCCACTTGTTCAGGTGGACGCGTTCCCGGGCAGGCTCGTGTGGCTGCACGCCGCCTAGGAGCCCCCGCGGAGCACCAGGAGTCGCTTCAGCAAGCTCTGACTTTTAAAGCTATTCTGAAGGCCCAGCGTCCTCGCTTCCTCTCTCCTAGAATAGCTGTTTCCATGGTTACATAATCACTCATCATCACACTAGAGGAAGTGCATCCTGGGGGTGATGCAGTGGAGACGGGGCTGTGATTTTCCCAGCAGGACCTGGGACACTCTGCATCAGATATGATCTCTGCTAACCTGCAGGCGTGCGGCTTCCAGGATGCTCATTTTTACTGGAAGTGCGACACTCAGGTTCCCACGGTCCTCCAACCCTGGCGGTCCTGGGGCTGGACGGAGCAGCTGGCCGGCTCTGTCCCACCACAGCCCCGGCTCAGAGACACTGACTGGGTCAGTGGGCCCGGCGACCTGGCGGGGACGGTGTGAAGGACAGAGTCAGCGGAGAAGTGGCCCAGCCCCAGCAACGCCATCTCCCCCGCCCTCTGGGAAGGGAGGAAGCCGCGCCGTCCTGGGCGCCTCTGGCTCAACACCACGTCTAGACAGCCGCGGAGACCGCAGCTTCCTCACGCAGCCCAGCCCAGCCTCGACAGCCTCTGATGCCTGCTTCACGTGCACGGGGCCCTGGTGCGCGCCACCTGCGGGCCTGGGGCGTGGCTGCTGGTCAGCCCTCCGGAGACCGGGCCTCAGAGGCAGGCTCGGCCTCCCTGCCGGGGAAGACACCCTGGGAGCCAGTCCTCACCAAGACGCCCAGGCCCACATGGCCCCGTGTCCCCGCCGCGTCCCTGCCTGGCTCCCTCCTCCTGCACACCTTCTTTTAAACCGAGGTGTGATTCACATAAGCTAGGACACACAGGACACAATGCACCCCACACCACGCTCACCCTCGGGACGCACAGGCTGGCGTCAGGATCTTCGCAAGGTCCTGCCGCCTTCACCGCCGGCTCCAGAATGTGCCTGCTATCCCGAGAAGCCCTACCCTCCACAGGCCCTCAGCTTCCCCTCCCAGCCCCTGGCACCACGACTCTACCTCTGCCTCCAAGGAGGTGCTCTGTGGACACTTCACACCCAGAGTCATCTACATGTGGCCCTGGTGTCGCCTTCCACACTCAGCACGGTGTTCTCAAGGCTCAGCTATCCTGCAGAAGGTTTATCAGCACTTTCGTTCCTTTTTTGTTGGTGAATAATATTCCATAGTGTGGAATTTCGCATGTGGTTTGTCCGCCAGCTAGCTGACAGGTGCGCGGGTTGCTTCAACCTCTGGCTGTGATGGGTACGCTTGGCATGAACATTTGCCCACGAGTTTCGTTGTGTCTGTTTTAGTTCTCTTTGTGTCCACCTCAGGGCGCACTGCTGGACACACAGGTGATTGGCTAGGTTCTCCCAGGTGCTTAGCTGACAGCTGCGCCTCCCCAGCGGAACAGGACCCTGACATCACCCAGAACCGGGTGTTCCTCACGTGCCCCCAGGGGCCGAGCCACAGAGGACCTGCCTTGTGCCCCCAGGGACTGAGCCACAGAGGACCTGCCTTGTGCCCAGGGGCCGAGCCACAGAGGACCTGCCTTCATGGCCTTGTACTGTCCCTCCTGGTGAGTCTCCAGGTTCCGAGTGCACGGCAGGCCCGGGAGGGACGCGGTGACGCAGCCACCCGAAGTGCAAGTCAGGTCTGCCCCAGAGCCACTCGGGCGGGGTGGACACTGCGGGGAAGCAGGGCAGGGCGGGGCTGGGGCCAGGTCCCTGCACTTCTGAGGCCTGGGTCAGCGCGGCCCCAGCGGCCCCAGCGGCGGAACCTGGGCTCTGGTTCCGCCAGCCCGGCTGCAGCCACCTGGCGGGGACTTTCCTGGCAGGAGTGGCCGCCAGGTGACAGCGGAGCATGGTGGCTGCCTGGCGTCCCCGCACAGCGCGGCCTCGCAGGCTGTGGCAGTGGCGGTGGGACGACGTGACGCACACCTGGCGGCTGCCGTGTCCCCACACTGTGCCTGGGCGCGAGCGCTACTCGCAGAGGAAGCAGTCCCGGGACACAGGGCTCCGCGCCCGGCGCCCTCCTGTCCCGGCCCGACCTCCGCTGTGGCGAGCACAGGCGCTGGAGGGCGGGCTGCCGCCGGGTGGGAAGGCCAGGCAGCCGGCTGCGCGAGGCAGCCCCGGACGTTGGCACAGCGGTGGGGCCACCAGCAGGGGGTCAGCACAGTGGCCAGGTGGCGCGGGTCAAGGTGGCTGCCGAGCACCGGCTTCGGCAGGGACACCCAGCCTGGAGCGGCCCTCAGAGCTGGAGGCTTGGTCCGGGGGTCCACAGCCCCGAGGGCTGACCGCAGGGTGAAGGTGGTGGCCCAAGGCTGTGCGGACCGTCCCTCTGCTGACCCGACTGACACCGCCTTCCTCTCACCCAGAGAGGGGTGGGAGGTGGACGCGGTCTCCGTCTTTGACGCGTCACCCGGCAACGTGGGGTGACCTGGAGCTTGGTGGGTCTGGCGAGTGTCCCGCGTCACCTGCTTCCCGCGTCACCTGCTTCCGCCTCCTTCCTGCTCACCCCGAAGCCAGCACGGAGGAGAGCCAAGACGGCCACCAGGACAGGGCTCCACACCCACCGCGATTCTCTTGTGCATTAAGATGGATGAAACGAGGGACGGCGGAGGAGGGACGGGTGACCCAGGCTCGAGATCGCGAGGTGGGGCTGGCTGCCGCGGCTCTGACCAGCCTGTGGCTGGGGAAGCCAGGGCGGAGGCCAGGGCGGAGGCCAGGGCGGAGGCCAGGGGCTGACAGGCGTGGGCTGACAGTGCCGTACTCCTGACAAGCCTGGAGGGCTCGGCCTGAGGCCCGGAGCCTCACCTGCAAGGCAGCCTTTGTCTGAGGTCAAAGCCCAGGGACACAGGAGGACGAGGAGGCTCCACCTGACGGCCTTGGGGAGGGTGACTGTGTGGCGAGCGGCTAGCGGTGCCGACTCTGCACCACGCGCTTTAGCCCGCGGTTCTGCAGCCTGCTTGTTGGGGAAGAGCGAGTGGGTGTGGAGGGAGGCGCCCGGGCACGAGCCCAGCCTCTGCTGACCCTGGACGGCTCGCCGTCTGGCGGGTCCTGGCCTCCAGAACCACCACCACGGCGCCTTTCCAAGCTCCGGCCTCAGGCCTTCCGTCCCAGCCACGGCCGTGCTCTCGGAGCTCGCGGCCCCGGCTGCGGCTGCCCAGTCTCCACTCGCCCTCCCTTTGGTATCAGACTTAAATTCCCCAAGTCAGAGACCCCCCACCCCACAGACGGACCCCGGCTTCCCTAGCTCAGCAGACGGCCCCTGCTGCCCAGCCCCTTCCTCCTCCTGCCTCTCGGCTCCCGGTGCGCCATCCTGCGGCGGCCCTGACCCAGGCCACTCAGAGGTCGCTGCCGCCTCCACTTCATCCCCCCAGCCCTCCCTCACCCCAGCAGCCCCTCGATGCCCTGGGAGTTCCTCGCCATGGCGCAGCCCCGGGCCTGGCCCTGCCCATCTGTCACTCCTGGTGGCCACTCTTCCTTCCCCGTCCACGCCACTGCCTCCTCCGCCAGCCCCTGCCACGGCCCTTCCCAGCACTTTCAGCAGGAACCTGCGGGTGCCCACGGGTGCCCACAGCCGCCCGGATGGTGACTGAGTCACTGCAGGGAGAGGGCGCGAGGCCACACGCCCGCGGCTCCTTGGAGCCAGCACTCATGGTGCCGTCCCAGAGGCCAGTCCCGGCCTGTGCTGAGGGGTTCTGAGCGCCCGGCCGCCCAGAGGGCCACCAAACAACCACCACGTCCCAACCTGGTCATCAGAGCAGCAGACGCTTCCAGAACTCCTGGGTCACAGGCGCTTTCTGGAGCATTGCAGTCTGCAGTGACAGAGCACGTGAGAGGTGGCACCGGAGGGAAGGCAGGTGACACTGTCTGCAGTGACAGAGCACGTGAGAGGTGGCACCAGAGGGAAGGCGGGTGACGCTGTCTGCAGTGACAGAGCACGTGAGAGTGGCACCGGAGGGAAGGCGGGTGACGCTGTCTGCAGTGACAGAGCACGTGAGAGTGGCACCGGAGGGAAGGCGGGTGACGCTGTCTGCAGTGACAGAGCACGTGAGAGGTGGCACCGGAGGGAAGGCGGGTGACGCTGTCTGCAGTGACAGAGCACGTAAGAGTGGCACCAGAGGGAAGGCGGGTGACGCTGTCTGCAGTGACAGAGCACGTAAGAGTGGCACCAGAGGGAAGGCGGGTGACGCTGTCTGCAGTGACAGAGCACGTGAGAGGTGGCACTGGAGGGAAGGCGGGTGACACTGTCTGCAGTGACAGAGCACGTGAGAGTGGCAGCGGAGGGAAGGCGGGTGATGTGTCAGGGAGAAGCCAGGAGCCAGACCTGGCGCCAGCCATCGTCTTGCTACAGTGTCCCCTTAAGTATGATCACCAGCTGTGTCACCACCGAGACGGCCGTGTGACGGTAAGGGGTCGGCCTTGATCGTGTGCGTGGGCATCATCTTAAAAGTCACTCAGGAGCCCCTGCTGCAATATCACAACACAGTGGACACTATGTCCACCGCGCTTCACAGACGGGCCTGCGCCACCCCGCGGAGGGGAGACGGTGGAAGACCTGACCACACCCGAGGACAGGATGAGCGGAGCTTTCTGGTTCTGCCCTGGACGCAGCTCCTGCTGGCCCTCCTGTGCTCTGTCCTTTACAGAGCCGGCTCTGCCCCGCAGGGTGGGCTGGCCCCGCAGGGTGGGCTGGCCCCCGCAGGGTGGGCTGCCGGCTCTGCCCCGCAGGGTGGGCTGGCCCCGCAGGGTGGGCTGCCGGCTCTGTCCCGCAGGTGGGCTGGCCCCGCAGGGTGGGCTGCCGGCTCTGTCCCGCAGGGTGGGCTGGCCCCGCAGGGTGGGCTGCCGGCTCTGTCCCGCAGTGTGGCTGCCCCCTGCCCTGCAAGGAGCTCCCGCGCCCCAGGACTTACTACTGCGCGCAGTCGATGAGCTGGTACTCGTTGGACCGCTCGAAGCACGCCTTGACGCCCTCGTCGTCCCAGAGCTTCTTCACGTGGTCGAAGAACTCCTAGAGTGCGAGAGAGCCGCAGGTGAGAGGGCGCACGCGCTGCAGCTCCCCACGCCGCAGGCAGGAGAAGCTGCAGTGTCAGTGCACGCAGCTCGACGCTGGTGCCGCGCCCAGCGTGACGAGAACCACCACCACCCCAGCTCCGCTGCCAAGGTCTTGTGGTTCCAGAAGGTTCCCCAGATGGAATTCAGGGGTAAAACACGGCGGCCATTGTGCAGAGTTCCGGGAGCTCAGCACTGGACCCGGGGCACTGCCGCCGCAGCGTGGACAGACAGGCAGGCTGGAGGGCAGTCCTCGCAGCCCTCTGGTGGCCTCTCTGTGAGCCACCAGCACCATGGACATGGTCAACTTGGGATGAAATTCGGCCATTAGGTTCATAAAATCGACCCCTTTAAATTTACACGTTTTGGGGATCCTGTGTGTGCCTGTGAGTGAGACTCCCCGTCCACCCTGGAGCCGCGAGGCCGCGCCCGACCTTCCCGTGAGGCGAGCAAGACCTCTGAAAGGAGAGCTTTTCTCATCTAGAAGCGAGAGGCAGACCTAGGAAGCCACATGTCCCAAGTCACCCGGCTGATTTAGCCAGTGCTGTGGAGGCCAAAGAACGCACCAGGTGCTGGACACAAAAGAAGCCGTAAGTGTCCACAGGACAGTCTGCTGGTCACACACCCTCCCCATGCCCCAGGAAGCACCAGGACCACCTGTGGTCTGCACGCAGGGCTTGAGGCTGCAGCCTCTCCCGCCTCCACTTCCAGCCAATGGCCAAAAACCCATCTAAATTCCCTAGGGGCAAATAAGGGTGTACTACATGTCTCAGGGACCCACAATTCCATTCAAGAGTGGATCCAAGGGCTGGGGTTGTGGCCCAGTGGTAGAGCGCTCGCCTAGCATGTGCACAGCCCTGGGTTCGATCCTCAGCACCATGCAAAAATAAATAAATAAAATAAAGGTATTTTGTCCAACTACAACTAAAAAAAGTATTTTTAAAAAAATGGATCCAAGTATTGTGAGGCAGTCAGATACTTAGGAGGGAAGGAGGAGGAGGAAGAGAAGGAGAGGGAGGAAAAAGGAGGGGGAGGAGAGGGGGAGAAAAAGAAGCAATAGAAGAAGAAGAAACCAAGAGGATGGATATGAAATCAGGCACAAGACCCTGGCAGGTGCTCTGGGTTTAGGCTTTGACGGCTTCCAATACCTCCAACGCCAACTGCATAGGAGGAAGAGCCAGCCGTCTTCCAGTTAGGGCTACACCTCCACACCTGCCTGTCACTGTCACGTCAGCTACTTCCCCACAGTTGATGAAGGAAGAGGCAGTCTCCACCATGACCGGTTTTCATCTCATCTCCCTAGACTTATGCTTCCCTTCTGGAACATTCCTCTGGTGTTCCCTTTATTCCAGTAAAGGCGTTTGTTGGCTTCCTTAGAAAATCCTTCACACACACACACACACACACACACACACACAAAGTCTCCACTGGGCTGCTGTACGAGGGTCTTGGAAGAGACCCAGACCCCACATCACAGTGACAGACACCTGTGTGTCACCAGCTCTGGGGCACCTGAGTTCTCTCCACGGGATGGACTACACATAAGAATGAATCTCACTGGATCTAAATGTAGGAACCACAGTACACACAGCATTTTGTAAAATTTCATACAAGAATTATCCACTATGATAGGTTTCCAAGTGGCGATTAAGTGTCCACCTGCACTTGGGAGGCTGAGGCAGGAGGATCGCGAGTTCAAAGCCAGCCTCAGCAATGGCGAGGCACTTAGCGACTCAGTGAGACCCTGTCTCTAATAAAATACAAAAAAGGGCTGGGGAAGTGGCCCAGTGGTCGAGTGCCCCTGAGTTCAATCCCCGGTACCAAAAAAAAAAAAAAAAAAAAAAAAGTGTCCACGACGGGAGTGGGCAGGCCAGACCTGGTCAGTGGAGAAGACCGGCCCTCACCTGGTTCCCAGCATCAGGAGAGGCGGGAGAAGGAACAGGCAGCACGCGCAGTCTGGCCACAGTCCCTCCTGGGGTCCCCAGCTGGTCAGGCAGGCCGCCTGGGTCGCTCTGCCCACCGACCACGGGAGGGACCGTCTACGGGTGCTCCTGGACCTAAAGGTGGGCGGGGGCGGCGGGGACGAGACAGCGGAAGGTGGGTGCTGCGCACACCCGCGCCCCGGCCTCCCGCGTCGTCCCCCACGCGGCCCTCCTCCAGGAGGTGACCGCGGACGAGCTGCCCTCCCACCAGGAGTACAGGCTTGTGGACCCCATAAGTGCGGGCGGCCGCTGCGGGCGTGGCCAGCGCTCTGGGCTGTGGAGGGGGGCGGGCGCCGAGCCCGGGCTGCGGGCGCAGAGGCGCGGCTCCTGGGCCCCGCTCAGGGCCCCTGCGCTGCCCCCGGCCCGGTCAGCGCTGTCCGCTGGCCCTCACGAGGAGCCTGCTTTGGGGCTGCCCACACTGCCTGGCCGGAGTCTGCCCAGCCGGGGTCGCGGGCCCAGCGGCTCCTGACCCCCGTGCAGCCTGGACCCCCGAGCTCCTCCACAGAACGGTCTGCCCTGCGGGCCCAGCAGCCCCTGACCCCCGTGCAGCCTGGACCCCGAGCTCCTCCACAGAACGGTCTGCCCTGCGGGCCCAGCGGCTCCTGACCCCCCTGGACCCCTGAGCTCCTCCACAGCACGGTCTGCCCTGCGGGCCCAGCGGCCCCTGACCCCCGTCCAGCCTGGACCCCCGAGCTCCTCGACAGCACGGTCTGCCCTGCGGGCCCAGCGCCTCCTGACCCCCGTCCAGCCTGGACCCCCGAGCTCCTCGGCACCCCCTGCGGGCCCAGCGCCTCCTCCCCCGTCCACCTGGACCCCCGAGCACGCACGTCTGCCCTGCGGGCCCAGTGGCCCCTGACCCCCGTGCAGCCTGGACCCCCGAGCTCCTCGACAGCACAGTCTGCCCTGCGGGCCCAGCGCCTCCTGACCCCCGTCCAGCCTGGACCCCTGAGCTCCTCGACAGCACGGTCTGCCCTGCGGGCCCAGCGGCTCTGTTCTGCTGGGGTTCCTGGAAGTCACGGTGGATGGGATCTAGTGAACCCACTCAGCAAGACGCCGTGCAAGGCATCTAGGACCGTGCAGGCACCGAAGTGGACACTCACGTCCCTGCAGCTCGGGGGACCCGGCAGCTAGGTCCCTCCACAACTCAGACCTGTGGGTTCAGTTCTGGGGTCGGTGGTCGCCCTCTCCCGCCTGGGAGAGCGCTGTGAGCTGGGAACCCAGGTCTGCCTGAAACCTTCGAGGCAGGGTTTATGGGATGTGTTTTCACAGCAATGGCGAAACGGACGGTGCGCACCGTGGCTCAGGGTCATTTCCCTTTTGCTGGAAGTTTCCTTTAGATAAATGCGTCAGATAACACTAAAGAAAGCAGCAGCGATCTCTCCTGGCCGTGGCTCCCTCGCTAGTGCACGCGGGTGTTGATGGAGGACTCGGCAAGGTTCTAGAACCTTCGTGGGCATTTCTAGCCTGCCGCTATTGGTGCATCGGTGTATTTACCAGAGAGAATTTCAAGCTTGGGGAAGTGGAGAGGATGGACCCCCGTGCCGTTATCCGGCTCCGGAGTCTGGGAACACGGCTTTCTTTGGCCTGTGTCTCATCCCTCTCGTCCTACACCTTTCCTGTTTGAAGCAGATCTCGGAAGCCTCATCACTTCACTTCAACACTATTTCTAAAAGGATTAAGACAGTCACAATGCCACTGTGCCAACCAAGACCACATAAACAAATGGAGAAAGATCCTTTGAGATCACATAATATCCCTCAGTCAAGTACAGCTTCCTCGGCTGTCAGCTGGAAGTCTGTGCCCGCTGGGCGAGGTTCTGGACGGCCTCGTTGCCCTGAGGGCACCTGAGGACTGGCGGAGGCAGGCAGCCCGCTCGCCCCCTTTCTGTCTCTTAGAAGGGCAGAAACCCCCACCCGGCCTCCTGGACCAGGCTGAGGAAGTCACTGAGCAGAGAGCCCCCACCCATTCCTTCTCCCCGTGACCTCTGGCCGCACCTCCAGAGTTCTCTCCCTTTGTTAAGGTGGCACAGAAGCTCTAAATCACACGGATCCTTCGGGGTTTGCACTTCTTTTCTGTATGCCTCTGTACACAAGGAATTAAAAATGTTACTAAGGGCTGGGCTGTAGCCCAGGGTAGAGCACCTCCTGGACCGGCTGGGTGTAGCCAGGGTAGAGCACCTCCTGGACCGGCTGGGTGTAGCCCAGGGTAGAGCACCTCCTGGACCGGCTGGGTGTAGCCCAGGGTAGAGCACCTCCTGGACTGGCTGGGGTGTAGAGCACCTCCTGGACTGGCTGGGTGTAGCCCAGGGTAGAGCACCTCCTGGACTGGCTGGGTGTAGCCCAGGGTAGAGCACCTCCTGGACCGGCTGGGGTGTAGAGCACCTCCTGGACTGGCTGGGTGTAGCCCAGGGTAGAGCACCTCCTGGACTGGCTGGGTGTAGCCCAGGGTAGAGGACCTCCTGGACTGGCTGGGTGTAGCCCAGGGTAGAGCACCTCCTGGACTGGCTGGCTGTAGCCCAGGGTAGAGGACCTCCTGGACCGGCTGGGTGTAGCCCAGGGGTAGAGAGCCTCCTGGACCGGCTGGGTGTGTAGCCCAGGGTAGAGAGCCTCCTGGACCGGCTGGGTGTAGCCCAGGGTAGAGCACCTCCTGGACTGGCTGGGTGTAGCCCAGGGTAGAGCACCTCCTGGACTGGCTGGGTGTAGCCCAGGGTAGAGCACCTCCTGGACTGGCTGGGTGTAGCCCAGGGTAGAGCACCTCCTGGACTGGCTGGGTGTAGCCCAGGGTAGAGCACCTCCTGGACTGGCTGGGTGTAGCCCAGGGTAGAGCACCTCCTGGACTGGCTGGGTGTAGCCCAGGGTAGAGCACCTCCTGGACTGGCTGGGTGTAGCCCAGGGGTAGAGAGCCTCCTGGACTGGCTGGGTGTAGCCCAGGGTAGAGCACCCTCCTGGACTGGCTGGGTGTAGCCCAGGGGTAGAGCACCTCCTGGACTGGCTGGCTGTAGCCCAGGGTAGAGCACCTCCTGGATTGTGGGAGGCCCTGGGTTGACCCCAGCAGCGCGCGCGCGCGCACACACACACACACACACACACACACACACACACGTGCACAATCTCTCCACCGAGGGGTGCATCAAGGAAAGCTGTGTCCCTCTGTTCCTAGTGATCTGTCTTCGCAGTCCACTTCACGGGCTCCTCTTTCTCCACTCACTACCTTGTATCTTTGTTGAGACCAACTGTAAGCGTGGGTCTGTTTTGAGGCTCAGTTCCATTCCTCTGATGTGTGGGACCTATTTTAGGCCAACACCAAGCTATCTTGATTACTGTGGCTTTGTAGTAAGTGTTAAAGTCAGGTGGCTTTTTGTTTGTTTTGCTGTTGGGATTTGAACCCAGGCCTTGCACATGCTAGGTATAAGCTCTAACACTTGCTGAGTTATGTACCACCTCCAAAATTAGGTAGTTTTTCTTTTTTTAATTTTTAGATGCTGAGAATGGAATCCAGGGACACTCAACCACTGAGCCACATCCCCAGGACCCCTCCCACTTTTTTAAAAAGTTGAGGCAGGGTCTCACTAACTTGCAGAGGCTGGCCTTGAACTTGTGATCTTCTTCCTTCAGCCTCCTGAATCCCTGACTACAAGGGAATGCCATCTTGCCCAGTTTAAAATTAGGTAGTTTTAATTTCTCCAGCTTTGTTCTTCTTTTCTAACATTGTTGTAGCTATTGTAAGTTTTTAAAAATTTGTTCACATACATTTTAGAATTACCTTGTAAGTTTCCACAAAAATGCCTGCAGGTATTTTGAATGGGATTACACTGACTCTCTAGGTCACTTTGGGGAGAACTGTCAACTCAATCATGAACCTTGTAATCCATGAACATGGTATATCTGTTTATTTATGTCTCATTTAAATCTCCCAATACTGTTTTGTAGTTTTCAATGTATAGATAGTTTATATCTTTTGTTAAATGTCTTACTGAGGCCAGGTGCAGTAGCACACGTCTGTAATCCCAGAGATGGGAGAAGCTGAGACAGGAGGACCACAAGTTCAAGGCCACTCTGGCCACTCAGTGAGACCCTGTCTCACAATAAAAACATTAAACAGGCTGAGAAGGTAGCTCAGTGGTAGAGCATCCCTGGGTTCAACCCCAGTACTGCAAGAAAAAAAGTCTTCCTAAGTAAACTTTTTGGGGTGTTATTTTGAATGCACATGTTTTTAAAATGTCATTTTTAGAGGTTCTCATGGCTGGTACTTAAAAGCAGTGATCCCTGGTCTGGTCTTGTCTTCTGTAAACTGCTAAGTTCACCCATAGTTCTAGGAGTTTCCAAAGGCATTTTCATCCTGGGCAGAATTAGAATTCCACGTGGCTCTGAAGTACGGGGGCTCACCGAGGGACCCCACAGCACCACAGCCAGCTCTCCTGGTCTTTGCGGCTCTCACACTTCATTTTTAAAGGTGCCCAGAGCGTCTATCTTTGGTTTCCAGACTGTAGTCTCCCCACGACTCTGATGCGTCTGGAGTCCAGTGCTCAGTCCCTGAGCCACAGTGGCGCGTCAGGTCTGCCTGTTGTCATGGCAACATACAATCTTCCTTAAGTTATCTTTTTTCCACAAAATTATTTTTTTAGCTTTTAGACTTTTCTCTTTGCAATACTCCCACTCCTACCCCTAAGATCTGCTCTGTAAAATCCTAATTCTCTGAGAAAATTGCGCAATCGCACACACCGAAGAGACTCAGAGAAACTTATTTGCGTGGGAACAGAAATACAATAATCAGGAGTTTTCATTAGGAGAAGAGACTCCAAGAATCACGACTTTAGACTTTGCTCCTAGACCAGGTGATAAGTTTTCTGACAAAAATCCCCAGAGCATCAAGCTGGGGTTACATAACATTTTAAGATCTTACTCTTATTCTTGGTCTTCTGAGTCACTGTGCTTCTTCTCTGCTTTGTGAGCGCGGAGGCGAGGGGGAGGAGAGGCCTCCTTTGGGGCGTGAGGTGAGACCTGCGGACACGCGGGTGTGGGCAGTTCTGCTCCCCCTCTGCCGAGGAGGCCAGCACAGGGGCAGGCTTCTTGGGAAACTGCAGCTTAGCGCACGTGTCTGACGGGCGTCCTAAGACAGCATTTCAGGGGTTGACACGTGGACTTTGGTGTCTGAGGGCTCGGCTCAAGGCCCAGCCGGGCGGGTGCTTTGTGACTTTGGAGACTCAGTGTCCCCTCCTGTCTGTGGATAATGTGGGAAAGACAGTTTATCTGGCGGGCGGTGCTGTGGTGGGCTGAGCAGGCCCCCGCTCACAGAAGCTCGGGTTAGAAGAGGGCGCAACAGGCAGAGGGCGCAGAAGGTGGAAGGGGAGCAGCAGGGGCGGCGGGTCAGGAGGGCTCGGGTCAGGAGAGGGGGGTGTGACCGCGGCTCTTCCCTGTGGGGAAGGAGGGGCGGTGGGGTGTCGGGGGCCTCTGCAGCCCGGGCATGGGGCGGGGGTGCAGGCACATGGCCTGGCAGCTCTGGTAGCTTGTGGCAAGGCCCAGGTTCCGGCAGGCTGAGAGAACACGTAGTCAGGAGGCCGGAGTCCTGTGCCTGAGGACCGGCACCTGCAGGGCGTCTGTGAGGGACGGAGGGCGTGAGCCGGCCGCGCTGCCCTCGGCTGGGCCTGGCCTGCCCCCTGCTGGCTGCCGCGCTGGCCTGGCGTGGAGCCTGGAGGGCCTCGGAGCCGCGGGGAGAGGACCAGATGAGCCTGCCACGGAGCAGGGCGGCAGGGTCCCCGTGAGACTGCAGTGACTCTGGGGTGGCCTGGAGGGGCTTGCTGCGTCTGAGCCTGCAGGTCCTCTCACAGGAAGGGACGCTCAGGCCCTGGAGACCCTGGCTGGGCTTCCAGGGTGGGGACAGGCTGGGACCAGTCCCGCCCTGCTCAGCCCGCTGTGACCCCAGCTCTCACCTGCAAGTCAACCTGCTGGGAAAGGCCAGGGGACCCCAAGGAGCAGGGGGAGCCAGGAGGGACAGCGTGGGCACAGGCCGGACTCTGTCTCCGAGGCAGCTGCTCGAGCGCCACACCCCAAGGGCCAGGGGCACTCTCAGGGGTGGGGCCGAGGCAGGCCTGTGCGGTGGACGGCAGCTCCGCAGCTCCAGGGACTGAACCCTACTTAAGTGACAAACGTCAGCAGCGTCCCCCGAGCTCCGCTGCGACTCTGCAGTGGCTGCGCGTCTGCGAGGGACCGATGCGGTGAGAGGAAGGCCACGTGAGGACACGTGGGCAGCTGTGACCCCAGGGCCTGGGGCCTCTGCACCAGCGGACCTGGCGGTGTCCTCCCACTCTGGGACTGCGGTCCAGGCTTCATCTGTCCCATCTCTGTCTGTTTCTCACGTGAGACTCTGAACCGTCTCTGACCTGTGGGACGCGGGCCCGGCCTGCGTGTGGAGAGCTCTGCTCTGGGCTCCTTGGTGCAGTTGTGTGTCTGTCAAGCAGTTGAGGACACTTCCGTCACCCCTGAGGGGCCCTGTGGCATTAGCAGTCACGTCCACGCTCCTGAGTGTGCAGACTTGCCCATTCCGGCGTCATCTCACACAGAGGGGACAGCCACCGTGAGCCTGCGGTGGCCGCTTTCCCTCACTATGGCTGGTGTGCAGGATGGGGTTTTTCTTTTCAGTACTGGGATGGAGCCCCGGGGTGCTCTACCACTGAGACACACCCCTCCCCTAACCTTTGGTTTTGGTACCAAGGATTGGACTCAGGGGCACTCTGTCACTGAGCCACATCCCCAGCCCTATTTTGTGTTTTATTTAGAGAGAGGCTCTCACTGAGTTGCTTGGTGCCTCACTTTTGCTGAGGCTGGCTTTGAATTCACGATCCTCCTGCCTCAGCCTCCTGAGCTGCTGGGATCACATGTGTGAGCCATTGTGCCCTTTGGACCTCAAACCCTTTTTATTTTGAGACAGGGCCTCACTAAGTTGCCAAGGCTGGCCTGGAACTTTCCATCCTCCTGCCTCAGCCTCCTCTGAAACTGAGCCAAAGCAGACTCCCCCTCTGAGCTGTTTCCTGCCAGGCATTGTAGCCTCAGTGGCGAGAAGTGTGGTCTCTGGGGGACGCAGACATCCTGGGGCGGAGGGCGGCAGCAGCTGTGCACCGTGTCCCCGTTTCAATACCAGGGGACTTTGGGCTTGACAGTGCTGAAGGTGGTAGGTTTTATGTCACGTGTATCTTATCACAGAAAAGGAATTATTAAGGAAAAGCCCCCAAGCCCAAGTCTTCCTGCTCAGAGCGACGTCCACGCCCAGGTCTTCTGACCTCCCTCCTCCCTCCCTGCCCAGCTCACCTTTCTCCAAACTCCTGGGCTGGAAGCTGCCCTCAGGCCACTGCTGGTGTCCCTCCCTCTCTGAGGCCCCTTCAGGTCTCTGCTCAGATGCGTGTCCCCAACAGCCCGTGCAGGACGGTGGCCCTGCGGTCTCTGTCCCTCTCATTCTTCTCCCCACCCCCGGGCATCCGTATGGGTCTGTGTGCTTTCACGAGGACCCTCCCGTCCGCAGGCCGAGCGTGAGGTGGCCCAGGGCCATTGCCACAGGCGTGGGCTTCCCATCGCTGCCACCGGGGACCTGACGGAGCTACCCACGGGAGGAGAGGCTGAGCTCCGAGCTCGCCCGTGGCGGGCCAGCTCCTGCTCTGGGACGGCGGACGCTGCGGGGAGGGTGTGGGAGGGAAGCTGCCGCCCGCCCGGCAGGCGAGCAGAGCCAGGGAGACGTGCCGTGACTTCCTCCTGCAGCCACCAGCCCCCACTACCTCCCTGCCCAGGGGGAGGCCTCTCAGATATGGTCCGTCCAGTGGGTCCACCTGAAGAGGCCACAGCTCCCTGGCCCGTCCGCTCACTCGGCCGCCCCAGCGCTGCCCGACACTCACGCTGGGGGGACCGTGTCCTCTCCCAACTCAGCCACGACAGCTGCTGGGAGATCTGGGAGTGCACGGGGTCTTCAGGGCTGTGGCGGGCCAGCCCCGCCTGGCCTGCCCGGGAGAGGCGCTGCCCCAGCCCCGGCTCCCCGCAGCACGGGGGCGGGCGCCTTGGGAGTGCTGCTGCGTCTGGCTCAGGCCGCCGGCTCCTGGCGGGATGGCCGGAGGTGTCCAGGAGGGACTGGGGACTGGGTTGGGTCGGGGCCAGAGACTGCATGAATGTGGGGAAGGGTCTACACGCGGCCGGCGACTGCAGTCCCACGCTGAAAGGGCGAGCTGGGGGTGGGAGAGGGAGAAGGGTCCAGGGGACCCCGAGAACGCTCGATGTGGCACGGGCTGGAGTAGGAGAGGGACTGAGGAGGGGACACAGAGTGCCATGGAGCCCGGGCCCACGTGGGGTGGGCCACCCCAGGTGGAGCCCCGCCCACCGCAGGCACAGTGACGGCAGACGGCGTGTCCTTCCAGTCAGTGGCTTCAGTCAGGACCCGGGGGGCGCCAGGGCTCTGCGTGGCCTAAGGAGCCCACAGAAAGCCGGGTCCCTTCCGTCAACCTTCTAGGGCCGACAGGGACATCCGCTGGCCGCAGGGCCGGGGCGGGTCCACAGAACCTCATCTCCGTCTCACTGACCTTCTCTGCGAACTCACCCTCTGTCCAGAACACGGCCTTTCCTGCCAACCGATCTGCAGAGAATGGGCGGACGGAGGTGTCCGGCGGAGTCCAGGGAACAGGGAGATATTTTTGTCATCTTTGTCTGAAACTAGATTTTTTTTCCTGCCACAGGGAAAATGGCCCTGACCTTTCAGGGAAGCAGGTGGCCAAGTCTGCATTTGAGAAAACCAAAGCTTTAACGTGGCTGTGCATCGTGTTGGCCGCGGCCAGGCTGTCCCGAGGACCCGCCTGGGCACCAGCTACCTGGATCTCTGACCACGCAGGACTTCCCCAAGAGCCTTCTACTCACAGATGGTGGGGAAGGTCCCCACACCCCACAGGGTGGACCCGAACTCCCCGCGGCCAGGGCTGACCACACCCCACAGGGTGGACCCGAACTCCCCGCGGCCAGGGCTGGCCACACCCCACAGGGTGGACCCGAACTCCCCGCGGCCAGGGCTGGCCTCCGGCCCCCCACGCCTGCAGCCCCAGCCTCTCAGTGGAGGGCGTCCTGCTTCTCCAGTGGCTCAGGCTGAACCACGGAGCCAGCCCGGACGCCCCCCCCCTGCCATGTTGGACAGGTCTCCTTTCCACCCGTCCATGTTTGGGAACCCCGACACACCTCACGTGGTCCTGCTGGTCTCCTCACCTCCACCAGCACGGCTGGCCCAGTCCCTCCCCTGGCTCGACCCTCTCCAGCAGGCCCTGGTCACCGAGCGCCTACGGAGGAGGCCGAGGACCCCACCTCTGTGTCCCCTCCGCACGTGCTCTCCAACCTGGCGGCCTCCTCTCCCTCCTGGCTCACGGCTCTCCGCACGGGCCCCCCTCCTCTGTTCCCTGCACCCTGGGCAGGGTCACCACTGCCGTCCCCCAGGCACAGCCCCTGCTTAGCCAGCCCTGCAGGAGACCCCGGCCATCCTCGCCGCTGGCTGCTTCTCCCTGGCTGGCGCGTGCTGAGGCTCTGGGCTGCGTCTGAGGCGCGCGTGTCCCTGCACCTCTGGCTCCACAGGCCCCGCCAGGACCTCCCTCCTTGTTCCCCGCCCCTGACCAGCACTCACCATAGCTCTGGGCACACACCCAGAGCGCAGTGGACAGCCGTCTCACGGGCAAGTGGACAGAAAGCCTTGCTGGGGCCTGTCCCTCCCTGTCCCCTGCCTGCTGTCCAGCAGGGCCTGCCCACACAGAGCCTGCTCGGCAGCTGGACGCACGCCAGGCCTCAGCTGGTGGCGGAGGTGGGGGTCTTCGTGCTTTGACATTCCCAGGCCTGTTCACCGTGGCCCTTCTCCATGGGTGACTTGGGGACTCCTGGAGTCCACGGGCAGAGCTGGCCTCAGGAGTCGTGGACAGCTGCTGGGCCAGGGAGCGGGAAAGCCCTCTCCTTCCCCCACGGCTGCCGGCCCCTTCGGGTCTCAGCTATGGTGGGGCGAGGAGCGAGGAGGAGCAGTGACGTCAGCGCAGTGTCAGCGAGGAGACCCCAGGACAGGGGCGCAGGCACGCGGGTGGCAGAGGACGAGCTGGACCTGCCTCAGGCCTGGGGGCACTCGCCAGGCTCCAGCCCCTCCCACCCAGCAGCAGGTGGCCTCCGGACAGACCCCCGTCCCTCCCCAGGTGCCCACAGGGACTGTTGTCCCTGCCTGCAAAGTTCTTGACTTTGAGCACTGCCAGGATGACACACCATGCCTGTGTCCCTCTGTCCCCTTCACGCCCCACGCAGTCTGTTGCAGGACCCCAGTAACTGGCCTCATGGGCGGCACTGGCTGCCGTCACCTACCTGTCTCTCCTGCGTCCACCAGCCCCTCCTGCCCACCTGTCACCTGTGCCAGTGTGAGATGAGCACGTGACAGCGGGACACAGCCACGTGCACCCTGTCCACCGTACCCGTGGCTCTAACACCAGTGGGTCAACAGCACAGGCAGAAAACCCTGGGGCGCATCTGCACAGAGCACGCACAGACTCTTTTCTTGTCATTGTCCCTCAACAAGATGGATGACAGATATTCATACAGGACTTGCACGGTATCAGGTATCCTAAGAACCCAGAGATGACTTAAACCATCCGGGAGGACTGCAGGTGACATGCGGACCCTTTTACAAGGGACTGAGCGTCTGCAGACGCTGACCTCGCCGGGGAGTCCGGGGACTCCGCCTTTCCTCTCTTGGCTGTGTGCAGTGACACCAGTTCACTGTGACCCGAACACTGTGAGCGTTCCGTTCTGCCTTTCTCCCTGTGGGCTTGTCTTATTATCGTCATTCCAAATCACAGGCCAGCTTCGGACAGACTCGTGTCTCTCTCTCTTCTCTGTGGCTCTGGGTTGAGCCCAGGCCTTTGTACCAGGCAAGCACTAGCTACGCCCCAGGCTGGATACACTGCTGAGCTCCACGGGAAGCCTGTCTCTTTGACAACCCTGTCCAAAATGGTGACAGAAACGGAATATGAAATGATCAAGTGTGTTCATGCCCTGTGTAAGACATTTTGTAAATGGTGGACGCAGAAGTGTCCCGTAATATCACACTGCCCAGTGACATCCTAGGTGACTTGACCTGTCCAAGTCCACTCTACGATATTCACACACAGTAGAAAATGTCTACCAACAAAATTTTCAGAACGTATCTGCATCTATATGACATAATTATACTATATGATGTAATTTAAGAAAGGAAGCTTTCTATACTATAAACGAAACATTTTTTCTAACCACCAAGGAGAGTTAAAATTATGTCAGTCCACAAAAAACCAAACCAAAACAAAATAAGACAAAAACCAAACAATACAATGACATAAATTAAAAGCCTTAAAGACATCGCTAAGCTATTCTGGTAGGAATTTACCCTCAGGAAAGAAATCAGAGGGTTGTAAAAGCCACACACATGATCACAGACTATTAAACATCTACAATGGGGACTTTCTCAGTGACTAATGGGATACTCACAATGAATAGTACATAGCCATCAAAAATCAGGCTGTAAAGGCATATTCATTGAAATGACAACAGTTTCTAATATGTTTAAAAAGCAATTTTGAACAATAAGCAGATTTGCAATCAGTAGCGATGGTAGGATTTGATCTAAAACTGTCTCCCTTTAGTCAGATGGTGGGGGCTCTCACCAGAGGTCTGTGGTGTTATGTCTGGGGGCCTGGGGCGGTGGGAGGGCTTCAGCTTCCCCAGGGGATGCTTCTCCATGCTAAAGGCGAACCAGACCTACTGTGCTGCAGTGCTGAAGGTGAACCAGGCCTACTGTGCTGCAGTGCTGAAGGCGAACCAGGCCTACTGTGCTGCAGTGCTGAAGGCGAACCAGGCCTACTGTGCTTCAGTGCTGAAGGTGAACCAGGCCTACTGTGCTTCAGTTCTAAAGGCGAACCAGGCCTACTGTGCTGCAGTGCTGAAGGCGAACCAGGCCTACTGTGCTTCAGTGCTAAGGCGAACCAGGCCTACTGTGCTTCAGTGCTAAGGCGAACCAGGCCTACTGTGCTGCAGTGCTAAAGGCGAACCAGGTGCTGCAGTGCTAAAGGTAAACCAGGCCTACTGTGTGCTGCAGTGCTGAAGGCGAACCAGTCTACTGTGCTTCAGTGCTGAAGGCGAACCAGACCTACTGTGCTTCAGTGCTGAAGGCGAACCAGGCCTACTGTGCTTCAGTGCTGAAGGCGAACCAGGCCTACTGTGAAGGCGAACCAGGCCTACTGTGCTTCAGTGCTGAAGGCGAACCAGGCCTACTGTGCTTCAGTGCTGAAGGCGAACCAGGCCTACTGTGCTTCAGTGCTGCAAAGGCGAACCAGGCCTACTGTGCTTGCTGAAGGCGAACCAGGCCTACTGTGCAGTGCTGAAGGCGAACCAGGCCTACTGTGCTGCAGTGCTGAAGGCGAACCAGGCCTACTGTGCTGCAGTGCTGAAGGCGAACCAGGCTGCAGTGCTGAAGGCGAACTACTGTGTGCTGCAGTGCTGCTGAAGGCGAACCAGGCCTACTGTGCTCCAGTGCTGAAGGCGAACCAGGCCTACTGTGCTCCAGTGCTGAAGGCGAACCAGGCCTACTGTGCTGCAGTGCTGAAGGCGAACCAGGCCTACTGTGCTTCAGTGCAGTGTGCTGTGCTGAAGGCGAACCAGGCCTACTGTGCTTCAGTGCTGAAGGCGAACCAGGCCTACTGTGCTTCAGTGCTGAAGGCGAACCAGCTGTGCTTCAGTGCTGAAGGCGAACCAGGCCTACTGTGCTTCAGTGCTGAAGGCGAACCAGGCCAGGCCGAACCAGGCCTACTGTGCTGAAGGCGAACCAGTGCTTCAGAAGGCGAACCAGGCCTACTGTGCTTCAGTGCTGAAAGGCGAACCAGGCCTACTGTGCTTCAGTGCTGAAGGCGAACCAGGCCTACTGTGCTTCAGTGCTGAAGGCGAACCAGGCCTGCTGAAGGCGAACCAGGCCTACTGTGCTTCAGTGCTGAAGGCGAACCAGGCCTACTGTGCTGCAAAGGCGAACCAGGCCTACTGTGCTGCAGTGCTGAAGGCGAACCAGGCCTACTGTGCTGCAGTGCTGAAGGCGAACCAGGCCTACTGTGCTTCAGTGCTGAAGGCGAACCAGGCCTACTGTGCTTCAGTGCTGAAGGCGAACCAGGCCTACTGTGCTTCAGTGCTGAAGGCGAACTAGGCCTACTGTGCTTCACTGTGCTGCAGTGCTAAAGGCAAACCAGGCCAGGCCTACTGTGCTGTAGTGCTAAAGGCGAACCAGGCCTACTAAAGGTGAACCAGGCCTACTGTTGCTTCAGTTCTAAAGAGGGTGAACCAGGCCTACTGTGCTTCAGTTCTAAAGGTGAACCAGGCCTACTGTGCTTCAGTGCTGAAGGTGAACCAGGCCTACTGTGCTGCAGTGCTGAAGGTGAACCAGTCCTACTGTGCTGCAGTGCTAAAGGTGAACCAGGCCTACTGTGCTGTAGTGCTAAAGGTGAACCAGACCTACTGTGCTTCAGTGCTAAAGGTGAACCAGGCCTACTGTGCTGCAGTGCTAAAGGTGAACCAGGCCTACTGCGCTGCAGTGCTGAAGGTGAACCAGGCCTGTGAGGTGCACATGGCTGGGGCGTGCTCCCTCCTCTGTGCTGGCCTCCTGCTTTCTGGACAGTGTCTCCGCTGATGGATAGGTTACCCTCCCCCGCCCTCAGAGTTTTCCACACCCTAAGAGAAGCAACCTTGTTTCAAGATGTTCCAGACAGGATGTTCCTTCCCCGGGCAGAATGTTTCTTTTCCCCAGGCAAGAGCCAATAGGCTTAAAGGACACCCTGTTCTAGCCAATGGTGTTTGGGGTTGCTCTAGTGCACCCCCCACCAGAAATCCCTATATAAGGCCCTGTTTGAGAGACTCAGATAGAGAGAGACACGGACACAACATCAGCTTGTCACTGCTGAGAGGAGGAAGCCACTGCAGCAGCTCCAGACCCATCGCCTCCAGCCAATGGCAGCTGCCCCAGCCGGCAGCTCCAGACCCATCGCCTCCAGCCGACGGCAGCTGCCCCAGCCGGCAGCTCCAGACCAACATCGCCTCAGCCGACGTGCTCCAGCCGGCAGCTCCAGCCGACCACCTTCAGCCCGTCAGACCCAGCTGACAGCTCCAGCCTCCAGCCAGACAGCAGCTGCTTTAGCTGACAGCTCCAGAGATCCCAGCCGGTGCAACCAAGCACCCACCTTCTGTCCAGAGCTTGCACACTCCCCTCTCCCTGACTCCCTTCTCCTACCAGAGCTTGCACACTCCCTTCTCCCTGACTCCCCTCTCCCACCTCGTCGACCTTCGACCAGAGCACCTCTTCTCCGGTTTTCGCTACCGGCTACGAAGGCTGTTAAATAAATCTTTTGGCTGCATGGCTGTCCCCGGTGTGATGCTTTGCCCTTCATCCGCGCTTTTTGGTTTTTGTGAGTCCAGCTTATCTACGTTCTCCTTTGCCGCTCAAGCTTTTGGCATCGTGTCCAAGAAATCGTTGTCAAATCCCAGGTTGTGAAGGGCCGCTCCTCCGCGTCCCAGCAGCCTGTGGTTCCAGCTCTGATACTTAGGGTACTGGCTCATTTCAGGTAACTGTGCAGGCGCAGAGTTACATCTGTATTTCAGAGTTACGTCACTCTAGACCATTTCTCAGATTCCCGCAGTTTTAACTGGAGAGGGACACGTGCTCTCTAATCCATGCTGCGGCATCACAGCTAGTTTTATGAAGAAAGCCTGCAGTTTCCTCCCCTCTACAAAAGAACACAAGGGAGCTCACAGCAAAGCTGCATCACCAGGTCACTGGGTCTGCAGTTTGTCAAAGACATTTTAAAAATATTTATTTATTTGCTTTAGTTGTACACAATGTGTTTTATTTGTACGTGGTGCTGAGGATCGAACCCGGGCCCGCGCACGTGCTAGGCGAGCGCTCTACCGCTGAGCCACAACCCCAGCCCTGTCAAAGACATTTTAAAACAAGAATCACCTTTTCTTTCAAGCTTCTCATCAGTGCCACAGCGTCCCCAAGTGCCACACTGGGCAGTGACTTCAGTGCTTGCTGGGCTCCACTCTGTGGAGCCGGGGCACTGGACGAACGAGGGAGGCGCCCTGTCTGCAGGGGTCCGTATGTGGCAGAGCACGCGCCCAGCACCCGGGCAGCGACTGCGGGTGCGGGGACGACCGCCCCTGCTCTCAGGAGGACCCTTTACCAGGGAATCCACTGGTCAGATCATCAGGAGAGACTCCAGGGAGGGAGCCCGGCAGCAGCACGGCCACTACAGCCGCTCCCTGAGTCAACGGGCACCAGAGCTGAGGAGCCCAGGGTCGAGAGCGCCCCGTCCCGTCTCAGGGTCCCCATCTCCGGTCTCAGCACTGGCGGGCCACGTCTGCACAGGAGGTGGGCTCGACCTCAGAGAATAAGCAGGAAGTGAAAGACGGGAGCAGTAACAGCCATTATCCAGGGGTCCCAGCCTCGGGCGGCCTGGCTCTGCTGCAGGGGAGGAGGCGACCAGAGGGTGGGCTGGGGGGAGGCAGGCCTGGGGGCTGTGCATGCTTGGACTGCCGGAGACCAGAGAAACCTCACTGAGGCCAGCCTCCTCTGCCTCCTGCTTCTGTGCACCAACACCAAGGAGCAGAAAGCGTCCTACGTGCGCGTGGCTGCAGTGCGTGGTGCAGGTGAGGGTCCCTGGGAGCCAGCGCCCTGTTCTCTGACGAGGCAAGCTGGTGTGTGTGTGGGGGGGTTGCTATGGGTCACTGTATGACCTTGGTGTTTTATCTAGAGAGTGCAGAGCTGGCCACAGCCTCCCCTACCCCTGTTCTTTTTTTCTGTTTTTATAATATTTATTTTTTAGTTGTAGTTGGACACAATACCTTTATTTTATTTATTTATTTTTACGTGGTGCTGAGGATTGAACCCAGGGCCGCGCACGTGTTAGGCGAGCGCTTTACCGCTGAGCCACAACCCCAGCCCCAATCCCCCATTCTTTTTCTTTTTCTTTTTTAATTTTTTTCTATTTATTTATTTGCTTTAGTTGTACACAATGCAGTTTATTTTTACGTGGTGCTGAGGATCGAACCTGGGCTGCGCGTTTGCTGGGCGAGTGCTCTACCGCTGAGCCACAATCCCAGCCCCCCATTCTTTTTAAAAGCTTTTAAAATGTTTTACCATGAGAAATACCCGGGAGAGAAATCAGCTAATTTATTTTGAACAAACAGCGTGATCTCTTGATAACGGCCTTCTGTTAGAGGGCAAATGGCGTCCCCTGTGGCGCCTCCGATTTCACCCCTCCTGCGGTGTCCCTGGTGCCCACAGGGGAGCACACTCTGCCGTGGCTACAAGAAACACGTGGCTCCCAGTCCCAGGGTTGGTGACAGGGCTGCAAGCGGGCGGGACCTGACAGTGACCGTGGCCAGTGGGTCTCTGTGGTGGGCACCTCGCTTTCACGGGCACCTTCCTTAGGGCCCTGGCCATGGCTTGGAGCCCACCAGCCCACCCGGGCCACCCCGCGCCCAGAGGACAGCTTGGCAGCACTCTTTGGGCTCTCTGCCCAGCCAGGGAAGGGGCAGCGCACCTAGAAACCCACCCTGGCGTGAGGGCTCTGTCCCCGAGTCTGGACATCTGGGGAGGCTCCGACAGGACAGTCGGGGCTGGACGCCACAGGCTCCACCTCGTGTCGACAGAGGGTTCCGCATTTCTAGCACCAGCACGCACTCCCCCCTTGTAGTGTTAAGAATTGCTTCAAGTGTAAAAAAGTCTATCCAAAAAAACCAAAATATAAAGGTCAAAAAAATCTAAAGTGCTGACGAGTCTGTATAAAAACAGTCTCAGCCCGAATGCGACATATCGTAAACATCACCTCCCCGAGGACACAGTGACGTCAGAGGTGCCAAGCCGAGAGACACCCGGAGAGCTCTTGTGTCCCAGCAGTGGTGTGGCAAGGCCCCCAGGGAACAGCTGGCTCTGGAACCCTGCCTGGCGGGCACGGAAGGCAGCTCACGACACCCCGCTGGAAAACTGACGCTCAAACTATCAAAACATTCGATTTTTTCTCTTTTTGGTACTGGGATTGGATCTAGGAGGTCTCTACCACTAATCTACATCCCCAGCCTTTTAATTTTTTGTTTTGAGACAGGGTCTTACTAGGTTAGTGGCCTTGAACTCGTGATCCTCCTGCCTCAGCCTCCTGAGTTGCTGGGGTTACAGGCAGGTGCCACAGGTCCAGCCCTCACGTGTTTTCACTGTGAACATGTCTGATCTCTCACTATTGTGAAAAAGAGCCCTTTTCCTGGTCTACACAGGCTTCCTAGAAAACCAAAGCCTTTAACTTAGTTGCCTGGAATGTCCTTCCCACTTTCATCCACGGCCGAGGCTTTCCTTCTTCAAGTAATCCTACACACCACAAGTAATGGGACTTGTGACGTGTCTTACTCCAAAGAACACGTGGACTCGTATCTGGGACTTTGAAACCAGCTCGCACCGATGACTCGCAGGCCGCCTCTGGTTACAGTGGCATTAACAACAGGGTCTGCTTTGGGACCCTGGGGTCCCTACTCTGCAGATCCTTCCCTCAAAAGTCAGAGGACGACCCCGTCGGACGACAGGAAGGCCGGGTATCAACAGCTGAAAGATTCTCAGTCAGTCCAACACCGTCCCTGAGTCCTGGTGGCAAATGCAAGGAAGCGGGGACAGAATCCAAGGAGGATGAACGAGAACCTGGAGCACTTCATCAGAGTAACCCCCTTAAAGGACGGTTTCCTTTCTGTTTAGAGTCCACAGATGTGTAAGGTTTGGCTGGCAGGAAATCTGGTTAGCCACGGGTAGCTTTCCCACCCGCCCTGCCGTGACCTTGGGTCACAGGTGCACGGGGTCAGTGAGTGGCTGAGGTCGTGAGGAAATGCTGTGCGCAGGTGTGAAACCCACCTTGAGACATGCCAACCAGGCCAGAGCCTGCCACCCGAGGCCCGTCTCACTGGAGAACCTGGAGCAGGGTTTGCTGGTGGAATCTGAGGCCATCGCGAGCTCGCTGACCACCCACTGTCCACCCAGGAGCCACCAGGTAAGAAGCGGGTTTGCGGCGGACTCCACGGCTTGGCCTGGGGCTCCCCTTGGCTGACCCACTGGTGAGCCGCAGCCGCACCCTGCACCCCACTGTTGAAGACGGGCTTTAGCTCTCTGGCTCTCCTGTGTCCCCACAGGGTGTGACTCGACACGGCAGGCGTGGCACCGGGGGGAGACCCGTCAGAGGTGGGAGCAGGTGCTGATCTGGAGACAGAGCCCCTGGGCCTGGAGCCCCTCCCGCCGACACGGAGACCTCCCGCCGACACGGAGACCTGCCCGGCGGCCGCTCTGCGCGGATCCCGGGAGCCTGCTCTAACTGCAAGGCTGGCCCCGCGCTGTGGTGGCCGCAGGAACACAGGGTCACCGTGACCGTGGCTCTGACCACGAGGCGGGGCGGGCGCTGGGCGGCTGCGGGCGAGCCGCTCACGGAGCCAGGAGCTCATCCCAGCCTCGGCTCGGGCTGACAGCCACACCAGGGCCTGGGTGACCAGTGCCGAAGCTGCCGGTGCCTTAGGAGACTTTGGGGAGCCTTTAAAATAGGCAGAGTCCCCAAACCTTTGCCCAAGCATTCCTGAGTCAGAATCGCCGGGGACGCCCCGAGGACCTGCGTGGGGACCTAGCGTGAGGGGCTCCCGGGGGTCTGAAGCACAGCCCCACGGGGCGCAGCCCGCGTGTCCCTGGCCGAGGGCCGTTCTCCGCTGTGTGCGTCCCCTAGGGCCCAATTACGTTAATGGGTCCAGGACGCAGTCGCTGGGCACAGCAGGAGATAAGAGGGCGTTGCGGAGGGCGGGCGGGAAGGTCCACTGGCCTGCCTGTGCCCAGGGCAGTGCAGCGCCTCCCCCCCAGCTTCCCAGACACACCCGGCCCTTCAGGAAGGAGGTCCATGGAGAAGGCGGCCTCCGACGCGGGGAGCAGCCGCCTGGCTCAGTGTCCCTCTGTCCAGTGACCGCTGCCACGCCACACACAGCTTGCAGTGCTCTCCAAGCGTCCCTGACGCCAGTGCCGCAGTGACCGGAGGTGGCCTCGTGGCGACCTGTGAGCGCTGAGCTGCTTCAGGCACCTCAAGGCGGCCACACCGCCAGCCCCAGGCTCCATGACCATGCCGGGAAGGGGCTGCGTCACCAGCAGAGGCCTCGTCCTGCACTGTGTGTCACGCAGAGAGGCTGGCTGCCCCGTCCTGACGCGGGCACGGACAGGCCCGGGCCTCCCTGCACACTGCTCTGTGCAGGCAGGGACGTCTGGACGAGGGCCACTCCGTCCTCTGGTCTCTTGGTCTTCAGCTTTGCACAACCGCCAGTCTCTTCCCCGGCAGCTCTGGGTGAGGCACTGTGTTTTTATTTTTATTTTTTTTGTGGTACCAGGGATTGAACTCAGGGGCACTGGACCACTGGGCCACATCTCCAGCCCTTTTTCATATTTTATTAGAGACAGGGTCTCACTGAGTTGCTAAGTGCCTCGCCATTGCTGAGGCTGGCTTTGACCTCGTGATCCTCCTGCCTCAGCCTCCCGAGTGCTGAGGTTACAGGCGTGCGCCACCGCGCCCGGCTTGAGGCACTGTTTTAAAAGCCTTGTTGGTCTCCCTCCTGGCCTCCCTCCACCCAGCACCTGGCCCAACGCCCTGGACAGCACAGGGTAAAGCAAACATATGTGAATCCATATTCTCATTAGCTTGGGGTGTATGATGGGCAGTTGGATCAACAGGGACATCATGAATTGATGTCCCCAAACAGAGATTCAAAGTGGGAATCTGTGAGAGGCCCCTGGCGTCTCCTCGGCCACACGTGAAGAGCCGCCAGCCAACGCCGCTTCTCACTTGGACCTGGCCCGGGAGCGTCCCTTCCCACTGGGAATCTGGGTGCTCAGAGGAGTGGAAAGACAAGCCTCTCCCACACCCCACCCTCTCTCGGTGATGCCGGGGTCTGTGTGAGCTGCTCCGGGAGGACCTGTCCTGTGAGCGGCTGCCGTGGGTCCCGTCAGTCAGGGTGCCCAGTACCGCGCAGGCGGCGGCAGGCGCGGGCCCCCCCCCCCGGTCCCCGGGGCGCAGATCATTCCCGTGCTTCTGCTGAAGCCTCACAGGTGAGGAAGAAGGCGGGGGCGCCCTGCTTCCCCTCCCTCTCCTTTTTAGAACAGGGAACAGTCATTTTCTCTCACTTTAATAAGCTCCTCCCTTGCCAGAGGCATTCAAACGTCTTTCACTTGCGGCGAGTGGGCGGCAGGTGGGTGGAAGTCTCCAGAGACCTTCAGCAACAGCTCGGCACTGGTGGAGCTGGCTGGCGTTTAACCCCTGCAGGGCTGGGGCCTCTGCAGGAGGGGATGGTGACAGCAGGGGTCAACCCCTCCTGGCCTTCCTGCACCAGCCGCGCCCCTGGGCCCGTCTGGGGACGCGCATTGGTGGCCTCCTCGCCGGGTGCCCTGCAGACCCCAGTGTTGTGAGTCCACGTGTGGCCTCGGCCCTGCTCCCTCCTCGTGGTGACGGGTGTCTGCGGTCCGCACCCTGCCTCTGTCCGCAGGTCCTGCAGCCGTGGGCCAACCGGGCATCAAGAGCGGTCAATGCACGTGCCTGTGCAGAACACGCAGAGCTGCTTGTCACTGTTCCCCAAGTCAGGCACGTGGCAACCGCGTGCCCTGCACTTACATGGTCCTGGGCACCTCAGTGCCAGGAGAGGAGCTCGAGCACGTGCAGGACGCGCCCAGGTCACACGCAAGCCCTGTGGTCCACGTAGAGGACTCGAACGCCTGGGGACCTGGGCGTCCACAGGGCTTCCTGGACCAGGGCCCTGGGCCTACCCCAGGGTGCCCGCATTCCAGGCCCACGCTCCCTCCTGGGCGGCCCACCTCCGCGAGCCCTGCAGACACCCACTCCACACGTGCGGGTGCCCTGGGGCGGCGTCGGGGAAGGGCGCAGACTGGAGGCCCACCTGCTCAGGGGCCACTTCTCGCCTTTCCAAACTCTGCCGGGTGGGATCTGGCAGAAAACCACCGGGAGACCTGGCTGGCCGGCAGCAGGGAGGCAGGGGCTCTTTTCAGGAGGCCAGACACCGAGTCCAGGGACCACAAGCACTGGGTGGTAGCTCCAGACGCTGGAGAAACTAGAAACGATGCGTTATCTGGAACTTTCTTCTGACACTCGCGTGCTGGTTGTCTTCCCAGCTTTAGATCCTAGGCATCGAGTAGCCCTCTCGTCCATTCCCCGGGATCGAGTAGCCCTCTCGTCCATTCCCGGGATCGAGCGGCCCTCTCGTCCATTCCCGGGATCGAGTAGCCCTCTCGTCCATTCCTTTTGTTTCCCAAACGCAGCTTCTTTGTGCAGCAGGAATCATGGATCTCCTCCGGCGCTCCTGGCTCCGTGGTGCACGCAGGGGGCCTGTGCGGGCTGCTCGCTGAGGGGGGCCTCGGAGAGCCGCTCCTTTAAGGCTCCCCACTCAGGTCCTGGCTTTCTTCTCATTTCCCCCGGATTCCACCGCGCGGGGAGCAGCTCTCCCCACGTCCGCTACTCAGATTCACAATGCAGTGCTTTGAGCTCGCACGCAGGCCTCAGTCGATGGCTTGGCTCAGAGATAAAATGCTAATTTTTATGTTTGGAGTGGATTACTAAGTGCCCTGAAAAGTACATGCATGAAATGAAAAGGACAGAACCACACAATCTGCTCCTGCTTGAGCAACACAAAGCACACGTGGCTCTTTCTGAGCTGGGGATCAAGAATGTGTTCTAGGGCCGGGTGTGCCCTGAGGCCCGTCCCCAGCTCAGCGTCAGGCTTTGAAAAGTCGTGAGGGGTGACAAGGTGAAGTGTGGCAGTCACACCTACTGCCCACACAGGGTCAGGCTGGCTGCAACCACCGTGCAGGAGGGACGAGGCCACCTGGTTGGATTCAGTCTGGTGGGCGACACGGGAGACTCAGAAAGAGTCCAGTGGGCTGGGTCAGGCCCATTCGTGTGGACACTTGGCTCACCACCCTGGAGACACAGGCCTCTGACAGCAAGAGGTTCTCGTCAGCACCAGGGGACCAAAGGCACGTGGTCTGGGCCATGCCAGGAGGAAGCATGGCTGCCAAGCACCGGGCAGCGACCACGCCTCAACCCAGACCACCCACTCCTACGTGCATGAGGGGTGCTCTTCCTGAGAGCAGGGCGGGGGGGGAGGCCTGCAGCCAACGGGCAAGAGCAGACGGAGCCCCCCAGCCTGCGCTTTCCCCCACGGACACGGAGGCGCTCCCTCCTCGTGGGGAAGGAGGACGCCCAAAGCCTCAGATGCTGAGTCCTTCAGGCACAAGTGTCCGCACACGGGCTACAGACCCTCCAGCGGCTCACGCCGTCTCTAGGTCACTCACGATGCCCAATCCAATGCACGTGCGTGAGTGGCCATGCTTCGTTCAGGAACTACTGACCAGGGAGCACGCGCGGAGACGCAGTCGTCCCGGTGACCGTGTCCTCTCTGCAGCGGGGTGGACTGAAGGGCAGAGAGCCCGGGATGTGTGTCCTCTGGTCCCCACCTGCCCTGGCTGAAAAGGTGGCCACAATCAACAGGTGGCTTCTGAGCGCGTGGGGATTGGCTTGCTCGGCTGTGACGTGAGGCATGGGAACTACACACTAGGCGTGAAAGACTCATCATGAGAAAAGAGTCTGGAATATACTGTCAACAGCGTCTGAGGATCACACGTCGAGTGATATTTTGGATACAGTATGTTAATAAAATGTATTGTTTGTGGTTTACATTTTTCTTTTTCTTTTTTTAGCATTTATTTTTTAGTTGTAGTTGGACACAATACCTTCATTTTATTTGTTCATTCTTACGTGGTGCTGAGGATCGAACCCAGGGCACGCACGTGCTAGGTGAGCGCTCTACCACTGGGCCCCGGCCCCAGCCCTCTTTTTAGTTTTTGAAAAACATGGACAAGGACAGGTGACACGCGTGGCACGCGACTGTGGCTCGCCTCTGGCCCTGCCTCCTGTGGTCACTGCTGGTGGAGAGCGCGTGTCTGTCAGAACACGCTGGCCGCTGCTGGCCAGGGGCGTGGCCACTGTGACAGCAGTGGGCTTTCTCAGCCTTGCCAACGCAGACCACGCTGCTGGATTCCGGCAGGGAAGGCAGCCTCCCGGGCAGCTCCACTAGCCACACCCCCAGGCACCTTGAGACTCCCAAGCACCCCAGGTCGGCCACGCTGCTGGCCACGCCTCAGGGTGACCATGCCACTGACCACTCCCCAAGTGCCTTACTGAGCCAATTGTGACATACGGGCTTGCCTTCTGACCCCCGGCGGCCTATGGAACTGGGGCTCCCTCTGGGGGTCCCTCAGACCACCGGTCCACTACTTAAGCACCCTCCAGACTGAAACCGGCCCTTTTTCTTTTCCCCCTTTTCCTGTTCCACAGGCCGATTCTCCCCGCCACGTGTCCCTTCGGCTGATTAATACCCCCCACTTTCTACACAGGCGGTCCCAGCGTGTTTTGTCTACCCTTCGGACACAAGTTTGACTGAACGTGATTTTCTCTGACGCTGAGAGGGCTTGTGAGGTGCCGCCTCTGAGCCTGGCCTTTTAACCCTGGCAACCCGCATGCCCGGGTCAGAGGAGAGAGGGACCCGAGGGGCCGCTGCTCGGAGCCGCGGGGCGGGCGCTGTGCTCGAGGTAGCCCCAGGCGCCGAGGCGAGGGCCGGGCCTGCTGCTCACATGACCTGGTCACATTCAGAACGAGGGAGTCACAGGCACACGCTCGCCTCTGGAGTGAGTCCCACGGACTGCAAGAATACGGGCTGGAAACAGGCGCGGACCCGTCTTCCCAGGCCTGTCAGCGTCTGTCTCCACGCGGGCGACACCCTCGTTGACCTGCCTCAGTGGTGCGACTCTGGAGCACTGTCATCTACCACAGTCAACACGGATGCCAAGTGCGACTCTTGAGGCTTAGGTCCATTGCACATGCCCACACAGCTCTTTCAACACCAGCGACGGGACTTTCTTTCTTTATTTATCCTTAGTCTCAGGTGCACACAGTGTCTTCATTTGCTCTCTGTGTGGTGCTGTGGAGAGAGCGCAGTGCCTCGTGCATGCACGCACGCTGGGCGAGCGCTCCACCACTGAGCCACAACCCCAGGACCAGTGATTTTTTTTTTTTAAAAGAGGCATGACAGAAAGAAAGGCACTTGTCAACACACCAGAGGACTCTGGGCAGTGGCTCAGTGGCAGAGCACTGGCCTAGCACGGGCAAGGCCCTGGGTTCCATCCCCAGCACTGCAAAGGCGGAACAAAATCAAACAACAAAGGAGAACTTGAGTTGCTTCCTGTGCGCCTGCAGGAAGTCTCTAGTTTGTTAAATGGTACAGAGGCCACCCGAGCCCCCCACAGCAGGCCTGGTCGCCGTGTTCTCCAGGGGCTCCTTCTCCTCCCTTCCCTGCCCCCGCCTCCGCTCCCCTCTCCACTGTGACTGCCATTCTCTTTTCCTTAAGGGAAGGAGTGCGACACGTGTGTGCTCACGCTGCACCGCGGCTCCTGCTGCCGGTTCTGAGATCTTCCAGCAGCGTCCGCTGCACTGTGCGCGACCTTTGCACCTGCGCGTCCTTCCCTCTGCGGGAGACTGAGACCACCCCCCCCCCCCCCCCCCCCCCCCGTCAGGGTGCGCGTGACCGCTCTCTTCACGGCTGCTTCATTTCACTGTGTGAACGTTCTAGAGCTTGTCTCCCTTACACTCTTCACGACAGTATGTGTTTGTCAGATTTAATTTTGCATCCATTGTAACCCGTCCTCTGGCAGCACCATCTCCTAAGTTTTCTTCGAGAGGCAGAATAACAGCGGGGCGGTGGCTTGCGACATCTGTCCTGCGGCTCAGGGTTTGCTTTCCTGTGGCTTTGCGGGCGCAGCCCTGCAGCCTGTGTGATGCGGGACAGCACACGCAGCTTGCAAGTCTCACGAGGCAAGGTTACTCTCCCAAGAACCCAGTAATTCGCTAATTTGCTCCTTATATAAAATGACATTTTAAAAAGGATTATGCAATTAGCCAAGGAACGGTCTACAATTGTGGTTTTTCTTTTTTTCAAAGCAATCTGATGCTTAATTTTCTACAAAATGATATATTTTCTCCATTCTTGATGTAGCACTGTTTCAATAATAGATTTTCGAGGGTGTGGGGGTGTATGGGAGGAGAAGCACTATGACACGAGACGTGCGTGTCTATTATAAGACACAGAAACCACACGCTGTGTGAGGTGCACGTTGAGATCGCCCGACCCAAGGGCAGGCTTGGGCCTCGGGGTGCAGAGCTGTAGTTGACGGTGGGTCACTCTAAGACCCATCGTGTGTGTGTAATTTGGGGCACGTTTGTTTGCAGGTACTGCAGGAGCCCTGTTTGGGGATTGACTTGAATTACAGTTGACTATGAGCCGTGGAGATTTGGCCTTTGTGAAATTTCGAGAGGAAGCACCTCTCATTGAGGCTGCAATCACATTTCCTGTGACAAAGGCGCCATTTATATCTTTACATAGTTGTATATATACGGAAAGATCCTTTTTAGTTCTCCATGGCCTGATGGCTGCTTGGCACCATTTATTTGCATTTTCATAAGCTAATTGAACAACTAATGGCATAGCTTGGTCAACATCTGCAAACACACTACCTGCAGTTCTCAAAAGTCGATCAGCAAAGTCGGCATACGGCTCATTAGGTCCTTGAATCACTTTTGACAAGCTACCTTGTAGATCCCCAGGTCCTTGTACAGTTTTCCATGCCTCTAAGGCAGCTGCATTTATCTGAGCATATATATCTGGGTCATAATCTGTTTGAGCCTGTAAGTCTGCGAATTGCCCTTCTCCTGTGAGCATGTCTATATTATAGTTTTCAAACCCTGCAGCCGCGTTTCTTTTAGCCGTTTCTATACAAAGTTCCCACAAATATTGCATGTCGCCAAGATGCATGGAAAAGAAAATGTAGATAAAAAATAAAACATTGACACTTAAATTCATTCAAAACAGCTCATGAAAACACAAGTATTAATTCAGCCATGACTATATGATCCTAACTAGTTGATATTTAGGACCTAACTTGCAGAACGGGTCCTGCAGTCAAGCCCTGTCAGCTGCAGAGCAAAGGTGCCACGTGGGGCACAGGCTGGTCCTGCCACCAGGCACTGCCCTTGGTGTGACTTGGGTCCTGCCTGACCGTGGGCCTCTGGGAACGGGGCTGTGACAACCGTGTGTGCCAACGTCCCCTGCGTTTCTGGCTGATTGTCATCGCAATTCAAGTCTCTTCTCGTTCTAGTCGTTGAACTGGCCAACGACCATCACAGTAATGACCCCGTGTCCTGGTCCCCAGCCGTCCCTGGACCTGGTGCAGTTCACTCCTCAGGACACAGGTACTCGTCTCCCCATTTTCCAGATGGGGAGACCCCAGGCAGGTTGCTGAGAGCCTGTGCCTGGCCGAGGGCGGACTCCGGGCCACGCGGGCTTGGGCTCACCAGGTCCCACACTCGCGGGGCCGACTGGGAGTTTGGAGAACCTCTTTGGACAGAGACTCATCCTCCAGTTTATGGCTGAAATTGAAATATCTTTCTTTGAAGGGGTCAAAGAAGTTCCCACCACAAAACCATAAACATTTTTTAAAAGACCTTAAAATATTTAAAGCCCAGAGTCGGCAATCTTACATTTTAACAAAAATCTATCTTTTTAAAGTAAAAGAGACACAATAAAAGTTTCAGATGTTTGCTTTGAGAGAAGACCTATGTACAAGAAATCAAACAGGATAAGTCCCTGGGCCAGAGGGGTTGTGCAAAGATGCCTCGACTTCGGTGGGTGACTTCAGTCCCTGTAGGAAGACTCAGGTCACAGCACACAGAAAAGAGGCTAAAAATCAAAAATATAGGGCTGGGGTTGTGGCTCAGCGGTAGAGCGCTCACCTAGCACATGCGTGCCCTGGGTTCGATCCTCAGCACCACGTGAAAATAAATGCATTGTGTACAACTAAAGCAAATAAATAAATATTAAAAAAAATTAAAAATAGAAATTCGTCACAGAGATAATTTTGTCTTACACCTGAGAAGTGTAACACCAACCAGAGACCCTGCAACAGACAGGAGTGTCAGGGCCAGGCCAGGCACAGCCTGAGCTGGGGTCTGAGTTCTAATGGTCCCAAGTCACCGCGTCCCACCGTCCCAGGCAGGACCACCTGTGAGCACACAGCCCATAAGGCCGTCATCGCACGCGACGTCACCAGCACACGCGAGCTCGATTCTGATTCCTAGCCTGTCGTGATGCTCCGGGGCCCATTCTGTGGAAACCGTCCTCACAGAGCTGACAGCCTGGACTCCGTGAGGACCCCTGGACTCCTCGGTCAGCAGACGCAGCCGTCTTCCAGGGTGCGGAAAGTGACCGAGGTTGGTGTTTCCATGCTGATCTTCACTGATGACTGCACAGTCAGATTTCACCGAATGACGCACGGAAATGAATGAAATGCAAGGCCTCGGGGACCGGCTGGCTTCCGGCAGGAGCTCCCTGAACTCCCGGGGAGGGACTGTGCCTTGGTCACTGTGACAGCCCAGTCCAGAGCACCCCGCGTAGGAGGGGGCTGGGGAGTCCACCCGCAGGCGGGCTGGCCCAGGGACACCCCCAAACAGAGAGGCTCCCAGATCTTGCTGGACAGCCAGGTTGTCCCGGGAGCTGCGCCGGGTGAGGTCCTGTGAGAATCCCTGGCAGCAGCCCCGTGAGGACGGAGTGGACGCACGCTCACCACGAGGGGAGGGGCCTCGGGGGGAGCACGCAGGGCTCGGCGTCTGGGGCCTGCCCTCTGCCTCCAGAGACCCCGTCTCAGGCGGGCGCGGCCTCGGCGCTGGCCCTTCCTCCCTGCGCTCGGCTCCGCTCTAGTCTCCAGCCCTTGCCGGGGTGCGCCTCCCAGACTGTGGCGAGACGGTGGAAACAGACGTCCACCGGTGCCCCCGTGCCTCCAGGAGGGCCTCGTCCTGAGTCTCCTGTGCCAGAGCGTCTCCGGTGACATTCCAGGGCTCTCGGCACGGGGGTGGGGAGGGAAGACACGGCCCTCCTTCGATGCTCTGTGACGTCACGTGGGCTCTGCAGAGGTCACCCAGCCCCAGGCCAGCCCCTCAGGACGTTCACTCAGACGGGGCGGACAGCATTTTTGAGGAAGTAGCTAAACACAGGCGGAGGCGAGGGGACCACTGTAGGCACACGGTGCCCCCAGGGATAGGCCCACCAACGGGCGGGTTCGGACGCCCCGGGACTAACTGGCCTTTGCTCTTCAACGACGGTCTGTGCGCCAGCGTGGCCGTTGCTGGGGCCACAGGAGAAACTCCAGGGCTCGAGGCAGGGAGCCGGAGCTGGGAGCGGCCGCCCGGCAGCCCCAGTCCAGCACGCACACAAGCCCCGCACCCGGGCGCCTCCTCCGAGGAGCTCGGCGTGGCCACGAGGAGCTGTGGGAAGGCAGCCGGGCCGCGGGACCTCGAGCACAGGCCAGCTGTGGACGGCAGGTCTGTCCGGGGCGGCCGCGCGAGCGGGAGAAGCCACAGAGGGGGCTCGGGGGCTCCCACCCCGACCCAGCGCCGCCCGGCTGCCCGGCCTCCACCTCTGCCCTGTGTTCCCTGGCCTTCCTGGTGGGGCGCTGTGAGGGCCCGGGGAGCCCCAGGAGGTAGACCGGGCGCTGGGACTGCCTGTCCTTCTGCCTGGGGTGAACCCTCCACAGCCTTCGCCGCAGTGGCCGCCCGTCTGAGGGACGGCTTGCAGAGGACAGCACAAAGGGTGCGCTTAGGGAAGGCGCTTTCCGAGGGGTGGGGCGGGGTCTTGCTGTGTTGCCCAGGCTGGCCCTGGGCTGGCCCTGGGCTGGTGGGCTCCGGAGGCCCTCCTGCCTCAGCCTCGTGTGGGGCTGGACACGGCACCCAGCGGGAAGACGCTGCGAGGGGCTGACCGAGTGACCGGCAGGGGGACTGGTCTTCGCTGTGCGGCCCTCGAGCCTTGAGGCCTCCTCCTGTCCAGTGCCTCGTGCTGTCCCACGGCCCGAGCAGACCCAGGCGAGGTGCGGACGGCCACACCTCTGAGTCCACTTGCGTCGACGTCCCCACGACAGGGCACGTGCTCGCTGGCCTGTGGACACGCGGTGCTGTGACGCCGACTGGATACCAGCCGCGGCCACGTCTGCAACTTCAGAGGGTGGGCACAGAGTGCTGGCACTTCCCAGAGGCCGGCCAGAGTCACGCAGGGTCTTTGTTTTGGAGGTCCTGCGATGGAACCCAGGGCCCGGTGCGGGCCAGGCCAGTGCGTCACACTGGGCAACACCCCAGGTCTGGAGGTGACTGTGGGTGAGTGGGGGGTTCTCACTGAGGGCCGCGTGGGACACCGGAGTTGTGGGAACACTGCTCCCGGGAGAGGGGACGCAGCGTCTGTTGTGGTCTTGCCCCGGCGTGCTCCGCACCTGGACGAGGCCCTCCATCTCCTGGCCTTTATCGAGTGACCACTCTGAGGCTGTCTGAACCAGCTCCTGCACCTCCTACGCTGAGTTTTGCAAACGAGGACTGAAGGCTAGAAGAGTGGTGAACAGATGTGTCTTCCTCGTGCTTCCTGATGCTCAGAGCAGGACGAGGGGTTCTGTCTCGGTCTGACCCCTCCGCGCTGAGAGGAACGTCTTCTCCAGGGCATCGGAGTCTTCTTTCTAACGGGCAGCTGGCATCTGGTTGTTCACTGCAAAACGTCTCGTGGCGTCCGCGTGGAAGAGGCTGGAGAACGCGGCCTTCCAGGCGGGGGGGGGGACGTGGCATGGGCGCCCGGCTCGGCGTGCGCACTGGGGATCTGCGGGGTCTCTCCCGGCACAGTGACACCCGATCTCTCAGGCGTCAGCGGGCAGGCGCTGGGCAAGGGCGGGCGCGAGGAGGTGATGAGCAGCCTCCCTGCAGCCTCCTCTCGCGGGCCGTGACTCCTGCGGTGGGATCTCAGGAGAGGGACCCAGACAGCCCCACCCAGAGCAAAGCTCCGCAGGTGGCCAGGCCCGCTACCGTGCCGCTGGGGACACGGGGGCGTCCCAGGAAATGTGTCCCGTGCAGAATGCCCCCGAGGACCGGCTCCTGAGCTCTGGGTGTGTGCCAGAGCTCATCTGTCCCTGCCTGGTCACGGACAGCCACGTGCCACGAGGCTCAGTCTGCGATGGCTGCGTGCACCTTGGTGGCCCCGAAGGAGGACCACAGAGCCGACGAACTCCCTCACAGTGACAGTGGCCGTCTCACGCTGCAGCTCGAGGTGCCACCTGCTCACGGGGGCGCTGGTGAACACCAACCCGCTGTCCACCAGCACAGCCCTGCGCTCCACGTCACTCCAGGGCCACGGCGACGCCCACGTCGCTCCAACGTCGCTCCAGGGCCACGGTGACGCCCACGTCACTCCAACGTCGCTCCAGGGCCACGGTGACGCCCACGTCGCTCCAGGGCCACGGCAACGCCCACGTCACTCCAGGGCCACGGCGACGCCCATGTCGCTCCAGGGCCACGGCGACGCCCACGGTCGCTCCAGGGCCATGGTGATGCCTACGTCACTCCAATGTCCCTCCAGGGCCACGGTGACACCCACGTCACTCCAGGGCCATGGTGATGCCCACGTCACTCCAGGGCCACGGTGACGCCCACGTCACTTGCTCGTGACCTCACAGCCACGGTGAGTGAGGGCCACCACCAAGTCTGCATAAGTGCCCGTGACACTCTCGCACCCACAGGATGGCCCAGGGACGCTCGCACTCCTGAGAGCATCATGTGGCCACTCTCCCCTTGGCCGCCGTGTCCCCAGCAGGGTGTGGCCCAGGGGACTCTGTGGAGTGTGGTGCCGCCGCTGGCATTTTGCTGAGAGGGTCTGGTGCTGGCTCCCCGGCACGAGCCCGCCCCCACCTGGCTGGCTGTCCCCGTCACAGGGCCGGGGACGGGCTCCCTGGCAGGTGTGCTCGGAGGTGTCCGCGGACACCAGAGTGCCACTCAGCTCAGGACTGGGCTGTGCTCTGCCGCGAGGCCCGACGATGTGCGCACGGGGAAGCCTGGCCCCGGCCGCCCTTGCCCCTGCCCTCCTGACCAGGAGGGTCACAGGAGTGCCTCAGCCCCTGGAGTGCGGTGCAGGAGCCCTGTTTGGGGATTGACTTGAATTGCAGTTGACTATGAGCCGTGGAGATTTGGCCATTGTCGCCACCCGTAGTCTCACGGGATTTGTTGCGGGATCTCGAGGGACTTGGCCGAAATTGCTGATCGGGTCAGCGCCATTTTAGTGGTGTGTTTGGTGTGTTAGTTGTTGTTAGAACCAGAGAGAAAAGTTATCAGAATAAAAAGCTGTTTGTCTCCAGTTTGCTTCTGAAGTTCTTCCCGCGGCTCCGTTGCTCCAAGCGCTTCAGGCGGCGACAGTGCGGGACCCCAACAGGTCCCTCCAGAATCGTGGCTGTGTTTGGAGATGTCCCACAGCGACTCCTTCAGAGTCAGGAAGCCACCGCAGGTCTAGGGGACGCCCAGCAGGCCGCTGCCGCGCAGAGTCCCCTGCAGTGGGACGGCCACTTGGCCGCCAGCTGCAGGGACTGGTCACCATGAGGTGTGGAGGTGCGGGGCCGGCGGGTGAGCCCCGCCCGTCACTCTGCTCCGTGCAGACCCAGGCTCAGGCTGACCTGCTGTCACCGCAGCGGTTTCCACGGACCTGAAATCCCGCCCCAGAGGCAGGCGCGAGGGGCGGGAGCCACCGTCGCTGCGCGGGGGCCTGTTCCGGGTCCGACTGATCCACCTTGCCAGGCCACGACCCGGGCCAGCAGTGACCTCCCGTGGACGGTCGCCTCACGCGTGAGTGTGTCGTGAGCCCACGGCCCAGCCAGTGCCTGCAGGGGTGTGAGCAGCGTGACCTTCCCCTCCCAGGGCCGGCCAAGGCCACGTCACAGGCACCATGAGGACGGTGGACGCGGTTCTGTGCGCGGGTATCTGACACGTGGCCCACCCCAGGCAGGCGCGCGACCTGCGGAGGCGGCACCGTGACCCTTCCCGCAGGCCGTGGGGCTCCGGCAGGCCGTCAGAGGCCGAGTCCCCTGGAAACTCTCAGACTAGTCACCCACCCAGAGCCAGGCGTGTTCCTGGGCACCGGGGCACGTGTGTGGCTTCTGGCCGCGTCGCGGAGGCATCTGATGGGGGCTCCGGACCACCCCTCCCTCTACCCGGTGGCCACGCCGCTCCCTCGGGGCCCACTGACCTCAGGGGTCCAGCAAGGACAGGAGGAGCCGCCCGGCGTCTCCAGGGAGAGCCTAGCCGTGGCCGAGGCGTGCACGGCTGGAGGGCAAGACCTCAGGACGAGTCCCCAGAGCTGCAGCGCTCGGCAAAGAGGCTGGGTGTGCACATGTATAAGGGCCACGTTACAGTGGCCTGGGTGGCACCTGGCACCTCCGAAGGCCCACACTGCCGCCCACAACGCCCAGCACCGTGCACACATCTGATTCCCAAACAGCTCCGTGCGGCAGGCAGTCCCACGGCCACCCCCTCCGCAGAGAGAACCCAAGCAGAGACGCTCCTAACCCACCCGGGCTGCACAGACGGGCGGGCACAGGCGGGTGACAGACAGGTCCACACCCCTCGTGTTAGGGCGGTGGCTCCAGCCCCAGAACCACGCGATGCCAGAGCGGCTGAAGACTCACGTGGGGCATGATCGTTACTAGATTTTTTGGTTCTGTTTTGTTTCCTTTCTTAAAAAAAAAAAATCCCCAAGAAGTGACACCAGGTGGACTGTGGGGCCAGCCCCAGAGACGGGCCACACAGAGGCCCTCCTGTCTGTCTCCCGTCCCCGGCACACACTCAGGACCCCTCCAGGTGACGTCACAGCCTGCTCCAACTTCTGGCTGCTGCCACTGCTGTAGGAACAGGTGTCCAGCAAGCCACCCACGCTGGGACGCCTGGCACTGGACTGCGTGGTGACGTGGCACAGGTGGCTAACTGGGAAACTGCCACCTCGTCCCATGGCAGGGAGGCTCCAGGACAGAGGAGGGAAGTGGTTCTTCAGGGCACCTGCCACCATGGCAAGGCTGTCTTCTGGGGACAGGGGACACAGGGATGGCACGTGCCATCTACAGGCTGCTGCCCTGTAGCTCCGCAAGGCCAAGCTGGCGACCTCTCGGGGTCCGTCCTCACGGAGGCCCCGCTCCTCTAGGGGAGAGCAGCGCTGAGCCACAGGTGGCGAGTGGACAGGGACCACAGACCAGAGCCCATGTGCGAGTGCTCCTCAGGCCAGCACCCGGGGCCACACGGGCTTCTGGGGTGGTCTGGGAAGTGAGTCCGCACGAGAGCCCCAGGTCCACGCTGGCTGAGCGGCCAGGAGCCAGCGCTGAGCCACAGCACTGGTGTGGGCGGGGCCGAGGGTGTCGGAGAAGCCGCTGTCGACCTCTGCGGGGGACAGTGCTGGCACCGCGGGGCCCAGAGGGAGCCAGCACCGGCGGGGGGCCTGCGCAGACCCAGTCCCTGGATTCGTGGAGAGCCACCCACAGAGCAGTGGACACCATCTGATGGAGGGGACTTGACGTCACTCTCCGGAGAGCCCGTCGGACAACGGAAAGCAGCCTTTCTACGCGAGCGCGTGGCTTCCCTGAGCTTCTCGTAGCCTCGGGATCTCGTGCACGGGGGTTTGTTATTCCTGCTAGAATGTGCAGGCCACGCTCGTGCCACGAGAGGTCACCCTGCAGAAAGGGCCAGCATTTCCCGTGAATTGCCTGAGGTTCGGTCCACGAGAGGCCGGGGCGTTCTCCAGGACCTTCCCGCAGGGCCGGACTCTCTTGAAGTCCTTCCTGTGAGGCAGGGTTTCTGAGGGGAGCCCGGGGCACGTCCCGACTCACCCCTGGCACGGCCTGGCCCTGCCTCCCAGGCTGCTCCTGGCTCACCTGCTTGGCTCCTGGGCTCTTCGAGGGCCAGTACTGCTCCCTGGGACAGCACCAGTGGCTGCTCCCTGCGGGCCCAGCCCGCTCTCCTCTCACCCTCACGACTGCGTGTCCCTGTTGGTCATCCAACCCCGGGTGTCCTGCTGGAGCTGCCCTGGGCACGCACGACGCAGCGGCCTGGCACTTCCCAGGCCACCATGCTCACGGATGACAGGAGGTGCCACTCCTCTGTGTACCGTGTGCACAGGAGAAGTAAGAGACACTGGTGGAGATCTCCACAGGCTCAGTTCAGATCTACTCTCGAGTCGGAGACGCCAGTGGGCGCCATCTTGGTTTCTGGGGAAGCCAGTTCACAGTTTAGCAGGAAACCACGAAGAGAGGACAGCATAGGGCTGATGGGACAGTCCCTGGGGAGTCTGGGGCAGAGCTCCCGAGGTGGCGGGTCACCACGTGGTAGGTGAGTGGCAGCACACTCAGGCAGTGAGGGACAGCGGCCTGAGGGAGGATGGGCGGCTGGGGACGCTCCAGAGGAGGCACCTGCAGGTGCCACCGCTCCTTGGCCAGCAGCATGACACAGCCGGCCACAGTGCCACGGGACCTTGCACGTGCTCCTGGGCCGGCAGCATGACACAGCCGGCCACAGCGCCACGGGACCTTGCACACGCTCCTGGGCCAGCCATGACACAGCCGGCCACAGTGCCACGGGACCTTGCACGTGCTCCTGGGCCGGCAGCATGACACAGCCGGCCACAGTGCCACGGGACCTTGCACGTGCTCCTGGGCCGGCAGCATGACACAGCCGGCCACAGTGCCACGGGACCTTGCACGTGCTCCTGGGCCAGGAGGCATGAGCACAGCCGGCCACAGTGCCACGGGACCTTGCATGTGATTTTTGATAAAAATGAAAAACTCAGGTGACAGTTTTCATTTTTCTACAAACATGCCAGTTGGATTTCTCATTGGAGACGGCAGAGACGGTTCTAGAAGCAGTTGAACGATGGCTGCTAAAACTCATGTCGTTCTCTTTGGTGGTGGGAGGTGGAAAACCAAGGGGAAAGGCGCGTTTTCCTGTCTCTGTTTTCAGAGCTGACTCTGAACGTCCTTGCTAGGAACAGCTCCTTCGTTCTTTTGAGATGTTCTGGAAGAACAGTCATGAGCTAGCTGCCGCGTCGGGGCAGATCGTCAAAACAACGTTCAAAATTCAGATAACGCTTTGTGCATGGTTCAGGCCCACGAGTCCACGGGTGTGCACACGTGTGTGTGTGTGTCACAAGTGTGCGTGTGGATACGCAGGAAGAATGAGCCAGGCCAGGGAGGGTTCGCTTCACCTCGCTGGGGACGAGGCAGTTGAGACAGAGCTGTGCGGCGTGGCCGGCGCTCGCGGCTCCCGGCTCAGCCTGCCGGCGTCACACGTGGCAGGACCTCTGCATGCGCTTAGTCCGGACGTCTCTACCGCGACGCTTCTCTAGCATGTGTGCGTGCGCAGCACGTGGACGCCACACCGAGCTCCGCGAGGCCTGAGGGACTCTGCTCCCGCGAGGCGGGGAAGGAGGGTGTGGACTCGGGCTCCCCCGGGGCCGGCCAGAGCTCACAGTCCCCACAGGCGGAAGCCTGGGTCTCGCCTTGGGAAGGACGTGCCCCCACCGGGCAGCGGGCCTCCTGGGTCTCCTTGTTCTGCTGTCGCAGCCCCACCCTCGCCCACAGGGTGCCGCGGCCCAACAGCAGGAAGCACTGCCCCGGCTTGGCAGTCCTTGCCCGTCTCTGCTCTGCCCCACGCCCTCCTCCGCCCCGGCTGAGGTGGCGTCTTTGCTCCGCAGCCGAGTGACGCTGTTCCTTGGCCAGGAAGTCCCTGCCTCAGTGCTGGCGAGGCCCGTCAGCTCTGGTCTGCACCTCTGCCATCCTTCAGCCTGTGCCAGGCGAGCCGTCACACGCCCTCGCACCCAGCGGCCTCCGGAGCCGAGGCCCTTCCGGCCTTCCCCGGGAGACCCTCCACCTGAGCGCGGAACCGAGCGCGAGCGGGCGCCCACACCTCCACCACCCACTGCTGAGCACGACCGCATGGCCAAGCGCCACGCCAAGCAAGGCGAAGGCGGGTCCTGCCCCGATCAGGGCGCACTCAGTGACAAACCCCACGTGGCCAACCATGGCGTGAGCTGCAAGAGTGACAGTGCAGGCGTGGGACAATGAATACTCCAAATCATGCCACGGGATCTGCTTTCTAAACAAGCCCAGCCTTGACAAACAGGCTTAGACAGCAGGCAACTGACCTGTTCTGAGTTGTCCCCTGGCATCGGCGGACTCGTCACCAGGTGGTCGAGATCGTCAGGTCTGGCCTCCGGCAGAGCAGCGTGAATAGGGGCAGCCACACACCTGCAGACTGGTCTTGGGGCTCTCAGTTTATCAGGAAGAGGGAGAGACCCAGGACTGGACCCAGGGCCTCGCGCAGGCCAGGCCAGCGCTACACCCCTGAGCCGCACCCCAGCCCTCCTCATTCTAGGTGGAGTCAGACTCTCGCCAAGCTGCTGAGGCTGGCCTCCAACTTGAGATGCTCCTGCCTTAGCCTCCTGCGTCCTGACGTCACAGGTGTGGCCGCTGCACCCAGCCACAAGGTGGTGGGAGAAGCCCTGGTGGGCAGGAGGCGGATGCAGGGGCACAGGGACAGGCTGGCACAGGAAAGCCAGGGGTTCTTTCCTGGGCAGAGATTTCAAACCGGGCCGTGAGACAGAATAGACGCGGAGGACAGAAGACGCTAGATGGAGGCCGGCAGACTCCTCCTGTGAGGAGGGGACCCCGAGGGAACTCAACGGTTCGGACCTGCCGGCCGCTGTCACAGGCCAGTGGCCACCACACGGGACCCAGAGGTCGGCTGCCTCCCAGGGTCCTTCTGCTAACCGTTGGGGTCCCTCTGGGGGAGGAAGCCGGCGGCTGTCGCTTCAGGACGCTGACCCCTGCGGGAGGCCTGGGGGTCTCTGCGTCTGCAGGGTCACGCACTCGGGCACTCTGCCCCAGCCCCAGCCCCACACGGCCACCGTGAGGTCAGATCTCATTGGAAGACACTTACTTGGCAATCAGGCTAGACATGTCCCCGTGCTGATGAGGCTGACCGTGACCACCGTGTGACAGACAATCCTCACCATTAGATAGGCACGTCAAGGGCTGGTGGGTGCCATCCCCAGCACCTCACCCAAGGAAGTGTGTGTGCACGTGTGTCCGTGTGTGTCTGTGAGCGCACGCACGTGCGTGTGCACCCGTGTACATACATGTGTGCATATGTGTGCATGCATGTTTGACGTGCGTGTGTCTGCATGCGTGTGAGTGCACACGTGTGCATGTGTGTGCGTGTACATGGGTGTGCAATACGTGTATGTGAGAAGATCGCCGGGCACCGCGACGGCTGTCGTGCCAGCCACTCCGCTGCTGCGCCTCCCCCTGGCTGCCTCCGTGAGGAGGGGGCGGCAGGAGGAGAGGCCCTTCTGCCTCGCGTCCTCGTTCCTGTTTCTGGCTTTCACGCCACATGCTGAGATCTCCGATTCGAGCACGTACCAAACACGGTCTTAAAGTTGAGATGCCTTTTGTCGTGAGAGCGCTGTGGCAGTTGGTTGGGTGGCACTTGATGCCATGAACATGACAGGAATGCTTCTGAGAGGCGCGGAGACCCCACGCCCCGCGGAGGGCGTGCTCGGGACAGCTGGAGCCCTGTGCGGCCGGCGGCTGCGGGGACCTCCCGGGAGGCTCCGCCAGCCTGCCCGACACCTACGAGTGTCCCGGGCCACCGGGCTGACTCGCTCCCGTCAGCCTACTTGCTGCTCCTCCGCCGTGTCCCAAGAGACAGCTGAAGAGTTCAACTGTCTCCTCCCAGTCACGTGAAGCCAGCACTGCAGGGACAACGCGCTCCTGCTAGGGTATCTCCTGTCCTGTTCCAGGAGGACCAGGCGTCCCAGAGGCCAAGGCAGGCCACGCTCAGGCTCTGGGGCTTGTGAGCCAGGGACGGGGATCTCGTGGCACAACGCCACACTGTCACAGGGCTTGGCGCCCACAGGTCTCTTACCCCGGGACGTCCCAGCCACTCTGACAGTGCATCTCGGTGGGCACATGCCCTGTGGACAGAAGCCTCGAGCTGAGCTCCTGGCGTCTTGGCGGACGCTTCTAGTGCTCGGGTGGGCCCCTCAGCACCTGGAAAGCCACAGCCAGGGCCCTCTGCCTCCCGTTCCCTGCGGGGTCCACAGAGCCCACAGAATCAGGCAGGACCGTCCCCTCTGTGCACCAACGCGGTCAGATTCTGCAGGAGCCCTGTTTGGGGAGATGGCTAAGATTGCAGTTGACTACGGGCTTTGGACATGTTTGGGCATTGGCGCCTTCCGTAGTCTCACGGGACTTGGCCTGGGATCTTGCGAGACTTGGCCGGAGATCTCGAGGGACTTGAGCGAGATTGCGGAGGAGGTCTGCGCCATTTTGGAGGTTAGAGGAGCGTGGACGGCGTGTCGGGGTGTAGTTAGAGCCAGAGAGAAAAGTTATCAGAATAAAGAGCTGTTTGTTTCCAGTTCATCTCTAAACTTCTTCCCGCGGCTTCTTTGCTCCAAGCGGCCATCGCTTCAGGCGACTACAAGATTCACCAGTGTGCTGCAGCCAGCACAGGAACGCTGGGGTAGGAGCAGGAGAGTCCGCCAGTCCCCAAGGACAGCCCTGCGTTGTCTTACGAGTGACCCTGGGATCATCACCCGTGCAGGGGCCACCTGCCTCAGCTAGTGAGCGGGGTCGACTTCACGGCCACTCTGAGGAGGAGTGAGGTCCCTCCAGTGCCCTTGTTGACAAACACAAAGCCCAACCTGGTCACCAGCAAACGCAGGGAGCCCTCAGCCCCGGCTCCCACCGGGGCCTGCCCCATCCCAGCCACGAGAGGACAGGAAGAGGGGCGCCTGGGGGTGCTGCTCCGTCCTGCACGGGACCTCAGCGGAGAGCTGAGGACTGCGGACAGGAGCTGCGGCCACACAAGCGGACGACCTTGTTCTGGGGACACACGCCGTGCGGGGGGCGGGGGAGCGTGCGCCAGGTATCTGTGGGGACACGCCTCAGAGCACAGTCAGGAAGCACCCCCTCCCCCCCAGCACGGACATGGGCGGGGTTTGCTGGACGCCTTTTCTACATCTTGGAAGTGATTTCAAAATCACTGCAAAATAAGAAGTTACAGTTTATTAGGAAGACCCCTTCCGATAGTATTTAAAAAATGGACTTTTAAAAAAGCATCTTTATTGAGTTCTCATACGGTGGGTTCCTCTGAGACTCTCTGCTGTGATAAGAGTCCCTCATCAGCACACGGGACGTGCGGAGTGAGAGAGTGGTCACAGTGATGATGCTCACGGGGTCCCTCCTCAGCCCTCGGGCCTGGGGACGGGGCCCACAGAGGGGATGCCCTGAGCCTCACCCAGACGAACCCCAACGTCGTCCCTCCGCGGCCTCGCTGGGAGCACAGGAGAGACTGCTCCAGAGGCAGTGGCCACTGTCCCTGCCTTGAGGAAGACCCCTGACTGCAGGGGTCTCTGCGCCCTCGAGGAGGAGGGGGCCCGGCCCCAAGAGCACTCGGGGTGAGCCTGGTGGGACCAGCAAGCACCTGGTAGAACCCCCAGCAAAACCAGGCAGACCCTGCCGCCCGGGGACAAGGGGCAAGGCGGACAGGCCTCGCAGAGCCGCGCAGGTCCAGGGTGCTTGGGGACCCGTGGCCCGTCACAGCTCCGGGTGGGCCCAGGTGGGAGCTGAGGGCGGTTTAACAAAACCTGACTGAAAGCAAGATGGGTGGGCGTCCCTGGGGCACTCTGGTGACAGGCAGGGAGCAAGGTCCAGGCACCTCGTTCAGTGGGGGCTCCCGAGGACACTCAGGAACCCGCCTCTGAGGGGTCAGGATTGGGATTCCTGAGCGCGGGGCCAGCGCTGACCCCAGGCCACCTCCCCGGGTGCTGTGAGGTCTGGGACGCGGCACAGGAGTGCTGGTGTGCGGCAGGGGGGGACGGCTCTGGGGTCCAGAGGGGTGGGACAGGGAGTGGGGTCTGCTTGGGCCACGGGGACCTCGGGCTGCCGGGGGCGCAGAGCTCAGCAGGGCCAGCTGTGCGGGAGGACGCACGGCCAGGCTGCGCCCAGGGGCCGCCCGGGCTCCTGCTCAGGCAGAGCCGGCAGCTCAAGAGCCAGCTGCAGCTCCCGGGGACCAGACCCTGGCCAGATCCTCCCCGTGACAGCCACGTGCCGCCCGTGACCACGGCTGCTGGACCCCCAGACAGCCAGGCAGCAGCCAGGCAAGCGGCTAGGCCACGCCCGCACGGGGCAGCGCTGGACGCGGGGGCAGCCAGGCGGCTCTGGAGGCTCCTCCCTCTGGACCTGGCCGCCGTCTGCCACAGACTTGGAGATCCCGGGTGTCTCTGCAGCACGGTCCTCGTCCTGCCCCTGGTCGGCCCAGCCTCCGTGCCCCACAGAGGCAGCCAAGCCGCTGCCCTCGCCCCGTGGCTCCTCCCACTCAGTGGTTCGTGCCCTGCACAGGCCCCTCTAGAGGAGCTGTCCTCGCTTACGGTCACACCTGAGCACGTCTGAGACAGACTCGTCTTCACGCCACATGCAAAAATCTCACGTGTTCCCCTGCAGAGCCGCGGCGGCGTCCCCGCCTGACACCTGCTCTGTGGCTTCCTTCTCCTCTGCCCGCCCCCGGGGCTGGGGCTGGCGCCCGCGACCTCACCACAGCAGGCAGGAGCTCTGCCCCTGAGCTGTCCCCGGCCCTCACGACGCCTTCCTCTTTCAGATGGGCACCCCGTTCACAGGGCAGAGAAGAGCACGGCTGTCTGGGGCGTGACCTCAGCATCACCTTGACCTTGAGTGTGGCCCTCATCCCACTCGACACTCTCACCGCCCACCCCTGGCGTCTTGTGCCCACAGGTCCTCACTGGCGGGGACACAGGGCATTCTGTTGTGGCCCCAGCAACAGGCATTTGGTGACGTTGTCGGCGTACCCCGACGTGAGACGCAGATTCCAAGCGTGAGCCGAGGGGAGGGGTGGGGTGAGGGCCTGGTCCCCAGCTGTCCCTCAGGGAGCTGACACCTCCTCCACCAGTGCTGGGCGGGGGGCTGCGTGAAGGCCCAGGTGAGCGCCCCTGGAGGAGGGTGCGGGGACCTGGGCTTGGGGAGACCACTCGCCCGTCTACACAGCGGGCGGCGGGGCTGGGCTCGGGGAGACCACTCGCCCGTCTACACAGCGTGCGGTGGGGCTGGGCTCGGGGAGACCACTCGCCTGTCTACACAGTGGGCACCGGGGCTGGGCTCGGGGAGACCACTCTCGCTCGTCTACACAGCGGGTGCCGGGGCTGGGCTCGGGGAGACCACTCTCGCCCGTCTACACAGCGGGCGCCGGGGCTGGGCTCGGGGAGACCACTCGTCTGTCTACACAGCGGGCGCCGGGGCTGGGCTCGGGGAGACCACTCTCGCCCGTCTACACAGCGGGCGCCGGGGCTGGCTAGCTCAGACAGCCCCGACCAGCAGGGAGGGCCCGGCCTGGAGGACTGGCGCGTGTTCCAGGAGTTCTGCACTCACCAGCCACAGACAGGGCGCACGGCGGGCACGGCTAAGAGCTGCCTGGGCTCACCGTGCCAGCCTGCCCCCCACCCAGCACGCAGACCCGCCAAGGCACAAGCCCAGGAGGAAGCTGCCGCGTGCCTCCCTGGGAAAGCTGTACTGCTCAAGGTCACGTGCTCAAGGTCACGCCCCAGAGACAGTGGAGCTGGGACCCACACTGGCCGGCCTGGCTCCCCGGGCCTCGCCCAGTCCCCTGGCGTCCTCTGCCGACCGTAGCTGAGCACCCACTGATGACCGGCGCTCCGGATTCCCGTTGGTATGGAATTGTGGTGAGATACCAACTGAGGAACTGTCCGGTGGTGACGGTGAGCATCGGCCACCAGAGCAAACTGCACTGGGCGGGGGCGATGCTAGGATGGAACCCAGACTCGCTTCACCCATGAGCCACACCCCAGCCCCCTCCCCTTTTATTTTTTGTTCTGAGACAGGGTCTCACTAAGTTGCTTAGGACTTTGTTAAGTTGCTGAGGCTGGCCTTAAACTTGCAATCCTCCTGCCTCAGCCTCCCCAGCCACTGGGATGACAGGCGTGCACCGGCAGGTGAGCCCGCTTTTGCACTTCTTGTTAAGCCTCATTTGTTCTCTTCCTCTTAAGAATCTAATGAAACATGATTTTAAAAAGAGCTAATACAGTATCACATTTGAAGAAGAAACAGTTAACAAATGAGTGGTTCAGTTTATCTCAGCAGTGATTTTGCTCAGCTCCATACTAAAGGCCTTTTGGGAGTTAGAGCAGCTGTGACGTTCTCCTATTGATGATCGATCCATCACTCTCCGCCTCCTGCGACAGTCGCCACAGAGCCATCATCCCCTCCCCCACCCGTGGACACGCGTGAGGTGGGATCCAAAACTGACCTGGGGCCAGCCCGGGAAGGGCCTTGGGGAGAGTCGGTGCCGAGCCAGGGTGACCTCAAGTCTGGACACACTGATGAGGACCCCCCCAGGCAACGGTGCCCTGACCCGCTGTCCTCGGGACAGCACGTCCCCTCGGTGCGGACCCACAGGTGCCAGGCGCGTGCTCACTCAGCCACTGGAGACCAGGGCTAGCCTGCGGGCCCCGGAATCCCACACTGCCCAGCCCAGGTCTCCAGCCGGCTGCGGGACAGCTGCAGGAGCTCCCCGCTCACACTTCCGGCTGTGAAGGGCATGAGGTCACAGGCCTCAGCTGTCACTGTCCCCTGAGCTCCAACAAAACCACCAAGGGCAGGTGGTCGGCGCTGGGCAACCCCCACGCTGGACGGCCATCATCGCACAGTCGCCGTGCACTTCAATGACCCGTCTTCAAAGCCTGCGCAGGCGCCCCTCCCGCCTCTGTGCCACCAAAGCTGAGCCCTCGCCTGCCGCTCCGCGTCCCCTCCGGTCCAGTGGGAGGTGGTCTGGCCCTGCTGCCCGCTGAGACCCGGGCTCTGTCGACAGCCGTCCCCCGCCCCACCCAGCACTGCCCCCTCTGCGGCTCCACACAGACAGCCAGGCGTGTGCGGTCAGCTGCTCCGTCCCCGGAGAAGCCCTCCCGGCCCTGCTGCCCTCACCTGGCCCCGGCCTCGCAGCTTCCCGTCAGGAGCGCCTTGGGAAAGCCGTCAGGACCCGGGAAAGCCGTCAGCGCATCCTCTCCCGCCCAGGCCTGGGGCACTGGGCCCTCAGCTGCCCAGTGGAGCCTCCGCCCAGCACTGGCCGCTGCTGTCCCTGACTCCCGGCCCTCTTCCTGCTGGCTCTGGAACCTTCCTCAACGACCCGTCTCCCGGAACGCCCCTGGGCTGAAGGCCCAGCCGCCGGCACTTGGGCTGCAGAACAAGAACCAGGTTCTGCCCCGCCTGCAGGCGCAGGTGTGAGCAGGGTCCCGACTCCGGAGACCACCGCCTCTCACGCCGGCCTCCTGCTACCTCCACGGGAACCGCAGGCCAACGCCCCCGCGGTGTTGATTTCCCCATTTCCCTCCAAAACCACGTCCAGACATCAGCCAGTCTGGGGGGCTCCATTTCTACAGTGGATCCTCAGCCGGCCATTTCTGTGGGTGTCCACAGTCACCGGCTCACACCAAGTCACCATCACCTAGATGCTACCACGGCCTCCAGGAGGCTGGCAGCACCAGCACCCGCCTCCTCCAGCCACCCTCGCCCATGGCCAGAGCGATCTGATAGAGCACAGTGGCCTCCTGGAGCCCTCTGCCCAGCGCCCGGCTCAGCGCCTGGCCAGCAGCCGAGACCTGGCCTCCGCCTCTGCCCTGCCCACGGTGGCCCCGGCTTGTAGGCACGGCCACATTTGCCTTCCTTCCGTCACCCCTCAAGTTTCAGAGGTCAAGTGGATTCACAGAAAAGGCACCAGAACAAAGGAACCCACCTGCATTTCTAAGTCACTCGCTCTTCTTATTTTTCCTGCTGCACTCGAAGAACTCAGAAATTTAACTTGTTCTGTTTTGTTTGGCGGCTGGGGCTGGAACCCAGGGCTTACCATGCTAGGCACGAGCTCTGTCACTGAGCTACCGACACAGTCCCCGAAATCCACTTTTACTAACAGAGTAACATCTGGTTCAAGCGTCATTTTACTGGGGCTGGAAATGGGGTTTAAGAGGGACCACCCTGGCCTGCACGGGAGGCCCCAGGCTTGTCCCCAGCACCACAGAACCTAAGGCGAGAACCTGAGAACGAACTCAGAGTCCAGTAAAATCAGCAGTGCGACTATTTCCTAGCACTCTGGGATAGATGGGTCAAAGTCCCTGAAAACCGTGTGCACACATCATAAGGTAAAAATAACATTTTCAGAAGGAACATTATGTATTTAATATTAACTTCCTCATTTGTGGAAGTCCAGGTTATATCATAAATAAAACATGATCTCATTTGACTGAGCAGACTACGGAATGTCAGCATTAACCACGGGACTAGCACACCTGGAGAAAAGCACTACCTCTAAAAGAGCATTATGTTTACATCTGTCTCTGCTGGTACCCAATCCTCTTTTATTTTTCTGATAGTTAATCATGGTTTCTGATACCCAATTTTAAGCGACCTTAAAAAACAAATGTGAAAATAAATGCATTCGACGGAAATGGTTCCTCAAGTTTTGTATTTTTATTTAGACTATCTATAATTTTACTTAGAAACCACTTTCATGAGTCAAATGGACTCCTCGGATATACCAACAGTTTCTGAACTTTAGATTGAATAAAGGCTCCCGCATCTGCGAGTTCCTCATGAACTCACAGCGTGGGGTGATCCTCCAACATGCAAAATGCCAGAGACGTGGGGGGACACTGGGCGCTCTAGCCGGTGGCTGACGCGTGGCCCTGGCCTCCTGGCCCTGCCGTGTCCTCACCCCCTCGCGGCCCTCCGAACAGTGTGCTCCTGTGCCAGGTGCCTGGCCCCTTCCTCTGCCCGTGTGCCACCCCAAACTCCTTTTCAAAAATTCTAGCAGTGTCATGGGCTGAGTTGGGGCGCTGGTCAGACGCGAGAAAACACAATGGTGGATGCAAATAAGAACTTTTGGAAAAGCAATTGTCATTCCTCATCCCAACACAGAGCATGCAGACAACAGGGCCATGCTGAGAAGGTGTGGCGAGCGGGCGGCCCTGCAGCCAGGCTGGACAGGCGGGCCAGCAGGGGTGCCCAGCCGGGGCGGACGGGCCTCCACTCACACACTGGTGTCTGCACAAGCTGTCCTTGAAGACAGGACTCCGAGAATGAAGGCTGCCTCCAAACCACCATGCCAGGCCACAAAAACGCTGAAGCACTGTCACCAATCACAACACACACACACACACACACACACACACACACACACTCGCGCTCTCTCTCTCTCTCTCTTTTGGTGCCACTGTAGCAAAAATGACTTTCTGAGGAACTGAACATTTTTCTTTAAAATCTGCTTCATGGAATTCCCAACTGGCAGTATTTTTAAGAAATGTTAATCCACCAAACGAGAGGCCACTAATACTGACAACACCCTTTTGCTCAAACCAGCTGCCAACCCGTGATGCCAACCAGGCAGCAGAGCCTGCTGCGGCTTAACCAGATGTGGCGCACAGGTGCCCATGAGTGCGAGCCGGCCTCTGCCCTGGGGGGTCACACACCCTCAGTATTTCTCTCTACCCGCGTGATCTCTGCTGTTGATACCTGGGACGCTGCTTAATCGCTCATTTTAAAGAATACAGGGAAAAGCTCTACCAACACTTCCTAAAGGCATGCTGTCTTCCCACGCATCCATGAAAGCACTTCTGCCGGTCCTACTGTCTTTAGTACTTCTAACACACAGACCTTTTCTTAAAGAGGAAATATTTATGGAGCTAGATTTCGAAGAGTTAATAATGAATGAGCGTTAACACTGATTCTCAACACGCGATCCCATTAGAAACAGTTCCATCTTTCACTATTTAAAATATTCCAGGAAAGATGCACTTACCTGGGAATATTCAAAGTCAGTGATAGGCGCTATGCTCTTGATGTAATCTGAACGAAACTGGTTTTCAGGGTTGGCCAGTGGGACTGGAGGTATTATAGTGCTCATCGCTGAGACGATTGTCTAACATGGGACAAAGAAAGAAACGGAGAAACATGACAAGCAGGCCCCACGTGTGATAATCTCATATATGTAATTTCCACCTACGCAGTTTTTAGAGCACAGAATACTTAATCTTTCTGGTAAACAAACATTAAGAATAGTCCTTACCACAATAGCATCTTTGACATTTTTCCTGATGTCCAGAATTTTCTGTTTCTTCTCCCTATGTCAAAAGAAAGGTATTAATTTAATTTTCCCTCAGCACTGATTGGCATGCAGAGAGTGGGACTTTACACCCAGTGCAGCATTGGTAGAAGTCGAGGTCAGAATCGACTCCCAGGACAACGTCTGCAAAGTTTTTACCAGGGAAAGGAAAACAACCCCTTTTCTAATTTGTACTCTAAACAAACTTGAATGCCCCAAACTTATTAAAGCATGCAGACCACACAAAAAATGGCAAAATTGTGATGAGCACTGCTTGTAAATGCAATGATACGACTATACTTAAATCTATCTATGTGTGCAAACAGATGTAAGCAAGTGAGACCACAGGGAAAATTACACCTTGAAATACAGTTGGACTCCTTATATGCATTTCCACATAGGTGGAGTCAACCGACTAGATACAGAAAATACTGGGGAAAAACCCCACATCTGTACTGAACAGACGTCCCCCCTTATTATTTGTTAAACAATTATTTATTTACATAACATTTACATCGTATCAAATATTATGAATCATCTGGAGGTGATTCCAAGTGTTTGAAAGGACACGTGTGGGCTACATGCAAACCCAGGCCACTTTATGTAAGGACTCCATCGGCCGGACTCCATCACGCCTGGACTTCTGGTGTGTGCAGGCGCCCTGGAGGCGACCGCTCATCCTCCAAAGACCAGGAACCAGTGTGCTGGTGAGTGCTCAGGGCAGTGCCAATATTACATGTCAATACCCGAAGAATACCTAATAAATCATATTTTGTTAAACAATTTTTTAACTATGCACTGCCAGAAGAAGGATTTCCCTAAATTGAGCAAATTCAACAACAACTTTCTGTCCCTCCCCCTCGAAGGATTACTGGGTCATCAAAGGCCTGCCGGGAGAGCGGGAGGGAAGTGGCAGTTTGCATGCAATTCGGAAGCGAAACTGAAATCGGGCGTTCTTACTCGGGATTAAAGCCATTCACGTGCAGGATCCTCATCTGTTTGACGATAGTGCTTTTCCCAGACTCTCCAGCCCCTAGGAACGAACAGAAAGAAAGCTGTCACCTGCGCCCTTCCGCGCGTGGCCGCCCTCTCGGCTGACCCACGTTCTCAGGCCCCGTGGGGCTCGCGGACACGCGGGCGGCGCTGCGGAGGCTCGCCCTGGTCGGCGTCGGGTCGCGGCGCCCTGCCGCCCGCCCTGTGCCGCGGGTCCCGGCCGGAGCTCGGGCGCGCCGGGCGGAGCAGCCGCTCCACCTTACCCAGCAGCAGCAGGCGGTGGGTCGCTTTGTAGGCCAGGCGCTCCTTCTGCAGCTGCTTCTCGATCTTCTTGTTGGCCTCACGTCGTTCCTTCTCATCGACGCCCTGGTCTTCCGCGGTCTTGCTGTTGCCCAGGCAGCCCATGCCTGCGCGCTAGGTGGACGTCAGGCTCGGCGGAAGGCGCCCGAGAGCGCGAGGGAGGCGCGGCCGGTCCTGCGCAGGCGGCTCTTCCCCGCTGCGGAAAGAGACGGTCTGCTCTCCCCGCGCCTCCGGTCGCCGCGGCGGCTCGCACCCTCCCGCCCACTGCACGCGCAGGAACGCGCTTTTGGAAGGGGTCTAGGATCTGCGGTGTGCGCCGTGCGATGCGGAGCGGGCTGCGGCGCCGGTCTCTGCTGGAGACGGCCAGGGTGGCGCTGCCCTCGGCTCGCCCGCGGCTCCGCGCCCGGTTCGGAACCGCCCAGCGGGGACCTCTAGGGGCGGCGCGCTCGCCGGTGCCGGTCCCGCCGGCGTTGTGGCCGAGCGAGCGCAGCGCAGAGGGACCGAGTGCGTCACCAGGTCCCCGCAGGGCGACTGTGGCCACCTGCCCGGGCAACCGGCTCTGCCAGAGCCGCGGGACACGCGCCCCCTCCGGGGTCTGGACTCCCCGCGAGGGGCAGGGGAAGGGGCAGGGGAAGGGCGCGGGTTTCGGCGGGCAGCTGCGCGCTGACCCCGGGGCGCTGGGAGAGGCGCTGTGGCGCTGGCGGGTCGGGAGCGGGCCCGTCGGAGCCCGGCGGGGAAGGGCAGGCGCTTACACTGGCCCGCGTGGTCCCGAGCCGCAGCCCCTCCGCCGGCCGCGGCCGCCTGGCTCTCGCACCCGCGCCCGAGAGTGCGTCTGGCGCGCTCCCCGCCTTCCCGCGGACGCCTCCCTGCTCCCGGGCGGGCGAGGACTCGCTCAGGATCATGCATATTCTATCAGGGAGGAGGATCTGAGCGCCAGGCACTCCGCCTTTGTTCCCTGCAGTTTCTAGACTATTCCGGCGCACCCACGCCGCCGCCCCCAGCCTCCTCTCCGAGCCTCCGGCCGGCTCCCTCTGCAGTTCTGAGCAGCTCTACTCCTGTTCGGAAGGCGCCGCAGAGAGGGCCAGAGCGGACACCTGCTGTCCTGCATGGTGACTGCAGTGGAGGGCTCTCGTTCCTCGGCCTGTCCCCCAGGCGGTCAGCAGCCTTGTGCTCGCAGTGATGGGCACGAGGAAGGAGGGCGAAGCGGTGACCAGGCCAGAGTCGTGGGTGCCAGCGCACCGAGCGAGAGGGCTCTTCCTGCGCTGGAGGAATCCCCTGGGGCCCGCGGGGCCTGGGCACTGCTCACCAAGTGGTGAGCTTTGCCCAGACGTTCAAGCCCCTCCTGCCTTCCTCCAAACCCACGTCGCCCCTCAGCTTCAGCAGGACCCGGCTCTGCCCTGAAGCAGAGCCATGCCCACGGCACCTGCCCTCCTGCCCGCTGGGGCCGGTCTTCTCTCGGCCAGCGCCCTCCAGCTCTTTCCTCTCTTCAGCCTCTCTCTCACCCCCTGGTCTCCCTCAAGCAGGCAGACACGTGAAACTCTGTCCCATTGCCAATCAAACAAAACCTTCCATCTTGCGCCTGTTAGTTCCACCAGTGTCCCCCCACCCGCACTGCCCCTGCTTCCTCTCCGCTCTGGATTTGGCCTGTGCCCCTCCACCAAAACAGCCTCTTCAGTGGACTCCCAGGACCTCGGCCTCTCCAGGGGGTTGTGGCCTTTCCCTCTTTGACCTCGGCCTCTCCAGGGGGTTGTGGCCTTTCCCTCTTTGACCTCTCACGGAGCCACACTCTGACGGCTCCCCATGCTGCCCTTTGGGATGCACTCACCCTGCCTGGGGGGCTCAGGCTCAAACCCAGCTCAGCCTTTCTCCCCAGCCAAGTCCCGGGCCTGGCTGCACCTGCGCCCTGTGTACGCCCAGTTCTGAGGACATCTGCACCAGAGCTGCGGCCTGGCGCGCCCCCCAGGCACCACTGCCCTGAGCTCACTGAGGTCTCCCGTGGGGCTTACCCTGGACCGAGGGCTCCCCACGTCGGAGGCCTTCTCCCTGGAACCAAGGTCCCTGACTTCCAGAACCAGGGGCACACTGCCAAAGCGACCCGTGTCCCGAGCTGACGTCCTGTCTCCTCACTCCTCCGTCTCCGCCGAGGCCCGGGTTTCAGCAGCATCCTGCCCTTTCCACCAGGGTCCTCCTGTCTGACTGCTCCAGTGCACCGGCACAGCAGTGTCCCCGTGGCAGTGCAGATCCAGCCACGCCCGGCCCCGCCACCCCCAGCCCACGCCTGGGCCTCCCAGCTCCCCACCCTCTGCTCTCGCCCCCACCCACGGCCCCCTCCTGGGGAGCACCTGTGGCCCCTCTCCCCGCCAGCTCCTGTTTACCCCCCCAGCCCGCAGGGCCAGGGCTAGGCACCCGCCCCACGCCCTCACAGGCCCAGGCAATGGCTTGCCACTGCCCCTCGGAACTGCACTGGCTGCGGTCTGTTCAGCATCTGCTGCACCCGGACCTCCTCAGTGGCAGCGCGGGGGTGCCCTGTGGGGCCGGGCTCGGTGGGTCCATGGGTCCTGGTCAAAGCGCGGACTCTCACTACAGGAGTCGCACGGTCAGTGTTTCTCATTGTGTCACTATGTGGGCAACAACGCGCTAGCAATGAAACAGAAACTCTTCTTTTTAAAAATTTTATTGGTTGGTTATGATCATACACAACAGTGGGTTCTGCTGTTGCGTGTCTTTGTTGTCACATAGCACACAACGTGACCGTGTACTTGGCCAGCTCCTCCCCCAGAGCCTCCCTGTGCCTCCCCGGCTCCTCCTGTCTGCCTCCTCTATCTGCTGATCTTCCTCTTATTTTCATGGGTGCCCCCTGACCCCTTTTCTCTTTAGCTTCCACATATGAGAGAAAACGTGGGGTCTGGACTTTCCAAGTCTGGCTTTTTTCTCTTAACTTGATGGTCTCAAGCCCTATCCATTTTCTTGTGACACAGTTTCATTCTTCTTTATGGCTGAATAAAACGCCACTGCACATACAAGCCGTCATTCTCTTCACCCATTGATGGACACCTGATGGACGCCTGGGCTCACTCCACAGGTGTTGAGAGCCCTTCTTGACATGTGCAGACACAAACGCGCTGTGTCATGCTCCATTCTGAGCTAGGTTAAAAGTTCCAGTTTGTAGACCAAGACTGCCTAGCATGGCCACCAACCTTCAAGGGTGCTAGCACGTCTCTGTACAGGTGACAGCGTCGGTCAGCAGGTAGCATGGCTAATGGGGCAGGCAGTCAGAAGGCGAGAAAATGTCCATAAAAAGCCTCGTGTGGTTGGTGAGTTCGTAGAAAGCATGAGTTCTTTTTGTAAAAATTTTAAATTTAATTTAATTTGTTATACATGCTTTTAGAGTGCACTTCCTTTCATATTACATATAAAGAGCACAGTTTTCCAAGTCATTGGTTTTACACAAAGTATTTTCATACCATTTGAGTTTTTTAAAAAAATATTTATTTATTTGCTTTTTAGTTGTACACAATGTGTTTATTTGTACGTGGTGCTGAGGATTGAACCCGGGCCGCACACGTGCTAGGCGAGTGCTCTACCACTGAGCCACAATCCCAGCCCACCATTTGAGTTTTTATACATGCACTTAGTATATTGATGTCCAACTCCTTCTGCTGTTGTTTCTACCCCCCCTTGCCCTTGCATGAGTTCTTTTTAATGCCAAGATTTCTATCTATTGTTAGAAGAAGGGGAACACAAAACAAATCCCACAAAAACTTACAAAGACATACTTCAGGTAGAAGAACTTGGAAGCCACCGTTTTAAGACAAACTGATACTCAGCACCCTGGAAATATAGCAATAGGTGTTTTTTTTTCTTTTTTTTTTTTTGTGGTACCAGGGATTGAACTCAGGGGCACTCACCCACTGGGCCATATCCCCATCCCTTTTTTGTATTTTATTAGAGACAGGGTCTCACTGAGTTGCTAAGTGCCTCACCATTGCTGAGGCTGGCTTTGAAGTCGCGATCCTCCTGCCTCAGCCTCCCAAGTGCTGGGATTACAGGCGTGCCCGGCTAGCAATAGGTTTTGATGTGTTCACATTTAGAAATTAAGGTGAAGGGCAACGTGTTTGGTGTTTAAGAAGGAGTAGATAGGAGATTCGACAAAACCCACACTCTACCAGAAAGTGCGTATATCAGAAAGAGAGTCAAAATACCTGCCCTGTAAAACAGCCTCTAGCTGTGACGGGGCACTGGGCTTAATCCTGTCCGTGGAAACCTTTATCCAGTATTTGCAACAGTCCCAAAAGACAGGAACCATGGTAACGTCATCTTAAGGAGCAGAGGGGTGAGAGAGAGGGTGCGTGCCTGGCCACATGCCCACGTGACATCACCTACAGTGTGCGCCTCAGCCCTGCTCTAGACGGCAGATGTGACATCCTAAAACACACCCGTACCTTCCTTATTCAGGGAGGGAAACGTTTCTTATAGAAAAACGCAAAGCCAGCATTTGCCTATTATCAGGCGGGAGCTCACGACTGTCCCCTCCCTCCCTGCCTTCTTCCCTCGGTGCTGCCTGGGGAGCAACGCCAGGCAAGAACTACGTCCCCTGCCCTGGAACTTTTCTTCCTTTCTTCTTTGTTAACCCAATCATCTGGCCCTCTGCTATTCAGTGTGGGAAACTGATCCTCATTTGTTCCGGACCATTGGATCAGAGTCCGGAGCACTCGCTTGCTTATCTGGAGCAGAGCCGGGGCAGAGAGCTGGGGCAGAGAGCCGGGGCAGAGAGCCGGCTGCATCTGTTGCCAGGCAACCACCGCAGAGCAGCATCAGGCTCCCCGGCAACCGCACCGCCCGCAGGGTCCAGGGCCTGCCCGCGAGCAGCGCCAGCAGAGGGCGCGAGCCGCAGGATCAGGGAGATGCCAGTCCCAGGAACAGGTGAGAGCAGGCCCTCGTCACCTCCAGCATGCGCAGACACAGATGGGGCAGAGGAGCGGGTGAGCAGGTGGGGTCTCCTCACTCCTGCTGAGCCCACGGCATAACTCGGGAGTCTCCGTGCACGTGAAAGTGCATTTTAGTCTTATATTTGGTTTTGTGAATCTAGAACAATGGTTTGAAGCTTTGCTTTCGTTTGTTTCCATTCCTTGATTGAAGGTGGCAAATGTCAAAAACAAACAAACCCAAACCAGTGGTCGTTTTGGGGCCAGCTGACACCCAGGCCCAGGAGAGCAGAGGAAGGGACTTGCCTCCCGCCGTGGGGAGGGCCTCCACGGGTAGCAAGCCCAGGAGGACCGCTCCAGGTAAGGACAGCCCAGGCCCGGAGAGCAGAGCAGTCCACAGGGGACTCGAGTGAGGGGCCGTGCCGGTGGGTGACACGTGTGACGTGGACCCAAAGGCAACACAGCAGTGTGTGGTGCCCCGTCTCTGTGGTGCTCCGCTGTCAAGCCCTTGACCACTGACGTGCACTGAGACCTGGATACAGGTGCCTCAGAAGTCGTGGAAGAAGAAGCTGGTGGGTGGAAGGCGGGGAGGGGCCACTCCAGGAAGCTGGCCACTGCAGCATGGCGGTCACAAGTGACCCGCCCGCAGAGCCACGGAGTGCCCCTGGGGCTGCTGGGGTCCTCTGCGGTGCTGTGAGCAGCTGGCTGTTGGAACTCAGCTGGGGATCGTCTCACAGTAGCGGAGGTCACTCACTCCGTGGCCCAGTTTGAAACATGTCAGGCATTCTCACTTGTAAGTCAGGCAGCAGGCGGACCGTTGGGGTTTGCTTTTCTGCACAGCTTTGTGATCAAATATTTTAGGATTTATTGAAATAATGTATCTCCCTTGTTTTCCTCCCACAGCCAAAGTAATACTAAGTAGCTCTCACGCCCAAAGAATACTGGCAATCTGGAGTGACAGCTTCAAACGCCAAAATAGCTGTGGTGGGTAGGAGAGGCCTGTTCACATCTCTGACTCCACTTCATGTCCGGAACCCAGGACTGAAGTACCCCTTAGAGCACGCCCTGCTGCCGAGGGGAGTTTGATGACTGTGTTATGACACGAGGTAGCAAGTCGCCAAATGTGCTGGAAAGCAAAATGAAACGGCAGGACACACCCCATCAAGCCTACGGGGCGCGGGGGGGGGGTCTGCCAACAGGTGAAACCATCAACATTCTGGTTAAAAAACCAGTGGAAGCCACCAGACGGGCCAGCTGTGCTGCCGCTGGGCTGAGTGACCCTGAAGGCGCCCGTGTTGACGCTGGCCCCCAGCCAGAGGTGCTCCTGGGAGGCAGCCAACCCTAGCTAGAGGTGGGGCCCGGCGGGAGGTCACCCTCAAAGGGCACCTAGGGACCCCTGCTGCCTCTTCCTCTCCCAGCCAGGGCGGGTGGTTCTGCCTCGTGCCACCCTCCTGGCACACTTTCTTTCTGCCTTTCTACATGACCAAAAGCAACAGGGCCACCCAGTCACAGACGGGGGCCTCTGAACCAGGAGCCAACAGCAACCTCTTCATAAGCTGAGCATCTTGGGGGTCTGTGACTGCCATGGGGCTGACTGACACGCTACGGAGGTGGTTGGCAAAGCCATCGGGGACTAGAGTGACTAGAGGTGACTGCACGACTCAAAGTGGCACTTAAAGCCTCTCTTACAAATGCTCGCTGATGTGAGGGGAGGCGGCCGCAGTTCGCCGCGCCGAGGCTGGGTGCAGCAGCTCTTCACACCCGGAGCTCCACTGACCTCACTGCACACCGCGTGAAGCCGCACAGAGGCTGGCCCGCTCTGAAGGCAGTTCTTTCCTGACTAATGAACAAAGATCAGATGAAGTAAAATGTAAGCACTTCGCAAAGAAATCTACCGTACAGGAACAGAGCCCACATCTTGAGGGGTATTTTATGATAAAATGGATACTTAGCACTTTAGATGGTTCTAGATCCATGAGTTTTCAAGTTCTCCAATAATTATATTCACTAACCTATTTTCTTTTTTAAAAAAATATTTATTTATTTGCTTTAGTTGTACACAATGCAGTGCATTTATGTTTATGTGGTGCTGAGGATCGAACCCGGGCCGCACACGTGCGAGGCGAGCGCTCTACCGCTGAGCTACAAGCCCAGCCCCTATTTTCTTACTAAGTGAATCAGACCCCACCAAGTCCTGTGGTTTGGCATGAAAAGAGAGACATGCGGCCCCCATGGTAAATGCTTAACAAGGCTCTATGCTGGTGGGAGCGTGGGTGGGATCTTACCAACCAGAGAGCAAACAGAGGGGTGCCAGCACGTAGGAGGGCCCCGATTTCCTGCTGCTCTTTGCCTCAAGTCACCCACACAGCTTGGGACCGCAGCAGACGCTCACTCGCATGCTCTTTAACTGATACATTTGAATACTAGTCCCGAGTCCCCAAAGTAGCGAGGCCCGCAGTGAAAGGCGGGGTGCATGAACTCCTGCACCATGCACTGACTCTGTGCGGCTTCAGACTTCGCCGCCTCCTACAACTGTTCTTGTGTCTTAGCAGATCAGGTGGCTACGAGGGACTCCAGGCCACGTCTGCACCGCTCAGGTGCCCGTCATCAACACACCTGCTCCTTCCACCATCACCTGCTGAACGTGTTACAGACAGGATGAGAAAAGTGTAGGACCCATTTCTTCCGGTCTTCAACAGCTGGGGATATGAGACTAATTGCAAATTTAACATCTCAAATCCCTAAATCCAAAATCTGAAACTTTTTTGAACAAAGCTATGACACCACACCTGACCTTGAATGACAGGTCGCGGTCAAAACACAGGTGCACGAAGCACGTCATACGTGTAGAATGGCCTTCAATGGCCTTCGGGCTGCTTGCATAAGGTGTGTGTCAGACATCCATGGATTTCAGGTTTTGAACGTGGGTCCCGTCTTCGCGGTATCCAGTGTGTGTAGGTGATATCCCACAATCTGGAGAACTTCCCGAGCAGGAGGAGTGCCCCACGGCTACCCTCCAGTGGCGCGGAAGCCACACGTGGCGGCGCGCACGCACCGAGGGCAGACGGTGTGGAGGGGCCTGCGCAGGGCGTGTGAGGGCCAGAACCGGGAGAGGCCCGCGGGAGGAGCGGGCGGAGCCCTGCGCTGGGGGACGGAGGCGGCGAGCAGCCAGGTGAGGAGGCGCTGCAGGAGGGGGAGCCCAGGTAAGAGATGCTGCTGCTGGGGCGGGCTGGGGGCAGGCTGGACGCAGGGGACAGAGTCCCCGGGCGGGTGGACGGCGGGCTGCAGGGAAGGCACGGCTTGGTTGGCAGTCTCTCTTCAGTGTGACCTCGCCCGTGAGCCGTGCCGCCTCCTGGGCAGCACGTCAGGGTCAGAACCTCTGTGTGCCGCTCTCCGTTTCCACCCCTGCGGGCGGGGAGGGTGACGTGTCCCCTGGAGGGCTGAGGACAGATGACCTGGGTGAATCCAGGTCACAGTCAGCGCTCGAGGTAAGCATGGCAGGCCCGTTATAACTCAGCATGAGTTAGCGAAGCCGCGTCCGGGTCGCCCTCTGCACACGCGTGATGTCCTCGAGGACCGCCTGGCTTTCCCCTGCCAGGGGAACACAGGAGCCTGGGACGGCAGCACGTCACAGTGACTCACCGAGCACCTCCCATGCGCGCTGACCAGTCCCAGGTCCTGGCTGGGGTCACAAAGGCACAGAGACCTCTCAGAAAGCTGCCGGACACGCCCATGATGGACGGGTGGGTCAGCAAAATGTGCTTTGTACATAGGCAGGACCGCCGCTCAGTTCCCAAAAGGAAGACTCTGGTGCGTGCTACTGCAGGACGCACACCTGGGACTCCGCGCCACACAGGGAGCCATCGGCCAGGGGAGCAGCTGGGTGGCGCCGCGTGCCAGGTGCCCGGAGAGCCACCAGGCAGAGACAGAAACCACGGTGGAGCCGGGGCTGAGGACCAGGGGCCTTGGGAAAGTTCCAGAGATGGGTGGTGGTGACAGACGCCACTGCACTTGGTGCACCAACTGTATGCTTCGGAACGGTCCAAACGGGCCCGCGTGGGGTGCGCGCTGAATCCCAGCTCCTGAGGGCGAGGCAGGAGGTGGCAAGCCAGAGGCAAGGCTAGGCAATCTGGTGAGTCCCTGTCTCTAAAAAGGAGGGGCCGGGGGAGGTCGCTCAGTGGTAGACCACCCCTCGGTTCAACCCCAGTACCAAAAAAAAAAAAAGTTTTACCCTTTTTAAAGGTAAATTTTATGTTTTGAATATTCTGCGCAAAAACTTAAAAATGTACCCTTGTGGCATCTCCACCACGGCAACAGTGAAGAGAGGACTGCTTCTCAGGTGACGACACGGCTGTGGCTCCCATAGATTTGGTCTGACTGGGGCTGACAGGTGCTGCAGTTGCAGGGCATGGCCAGCAGGTGGCGGCACAGAGCTGGAAGGACGGCTGGCGCAGACCACTCACTCTCCCCATTGATCGATCCATCAGAGCATTTTAAACTTAAAATTAAAAGATTCTTTTGGAGTGCTGAGGACTGAACCAAGAGCCTCCCACACGCCAGGAAAGTTCTTTACTCAAAATTCTTTACTCCAGCACCATAAAGCTTTTTGCTTTCTTTTGGAATGAGGATTGAACTCAGGGGCACTTGACCACTGAGCCACATCCCCAGCCCCCCTCATTTCCCCCACTCCCGGTGTTTTTGTTTTTATATTTTTTTAGATTTAGAGACAGGGTCTGAGTTGCTTAGGGCCTTGCTAAGTTGCTGAAGCTGGCTTTGAACTCACAATTCTCCTGCCTCAGCCTTGGAGCCACTGGGATTACAGGCGTGTGCCACTGTGCCTGGCTTACCATGAAGCACTTTTAAAACACCTCCTGGATATCTGGCGCACTCCCAGGCCTGGGTCGCCAGGACGAGTGAGATGATGCCCTGAGCTCAGCTGGAGCACCTGTCTAGTAGAGGGGGCTAGCCTGCAGCTGTCCCCACCCCGCCTGGAGGGGTCATCTAGGAGGGGGCTAGCCTGCAGCTGTCCCCACCCCGCCTGGAGGGGTCATCTAGGAGGGGGCTAGCCTGCAGCTGTCCCCACCCCGCCTGGAGGGGTCATCTAGGAGGAGGCTAGCCTGCAGCTGTCCCCACCCCGCCTGGAGGGGTCATCTAGGAGGAGGCTAGCCTGCAGCTGTCCCCACCCCGCCTGGAGGGGTCATCTAGGAGGGGGCTAGCCTGCAGCTGTCCCCACCACCCCGCCTGGAGGGGTCATCTAGGAGGGGGCTAGCCTGCAGCTGTCCCCCACCCCGCCTGGAGGGGTCATCTAGGAGGGGGCTAGCCTGCAGCTGTCCCCACCCCGCCTGGAGGGGTCATCTAGGAGGGGGCTAGCCTGCAGCTGTCCCCACCCCGCCCTGGAGGGGTCATCTAGGAGGAGGCTAGCCTGCAGCTGTCCCCACCCCCCGCCTGGAGGGGTCATCTAGGAGGAGGCTAGCCTGCAGCTGTCCCCACCCCACCTGGAGGGGTCATCTAGGAGGGGGCTAGCCTGCAGCTGTCCCCACCCCACCTGGAGGGGTCATCTAGGAGGGGGCTAGCCTGCAGCTGTCCCCACCCCACCTGGAGGGGTCATCTAGGAGGGGGCTAGCCTGCAGCTGTCCCCACCCCACCTGGAGGGGTCATCTAGGAGGGGCTAGCCTGCAGCTGTCCCCACCCCACCTGGAGGGGTCATCTAGGAGGGGGCTAGCCTGCAGCTGTCCCCACCCCACCTGGAGGGGTCATCTAGGACGGGGGCTAGCCTGCAGCTGTCCCCACCCCACCTGGAGGGGTCATCTAGGAGGGGGCTAGCCTGCAGCTGTCCCCACCCCACCTGGAGGGGTCATCTAGGAGGGGGCTAGCCTGCAGCTGTCCCCACCCCACCTGGAGGGGTCATCTAGGAGGGGGCTAGCCTGCAGCTGTCCCCACCCCACCTGGAGGGGTCATCTAGGAGGGGGGCTAGCCTGCAGCTGTCCCCACCCCACCTGGAGGGGTCATCTAGGACGGGGGCTAGCCTGCAGCTGTCCCCACCCCCCACCTGGAGGGGTCATCTAGGACGGGGGCTAGCCTGCAGCTGTCCCCACCCCGCCTGGAGGGGTCATCTAGGACGGGGGGCTAGCCTGCAGCTGTCCCCACCCCACCTGGAGGGGTCATCTAGGAGGGGGCTAGCCTGCAGCCATCCCGACCCCATGGTGTAGGGGACAGGGTACCCTGCAGTCGAGTTCCCTAGCTCTCTGAAGATCACAGTGGGGGCACGGGGAGCAGGGCATGGCCATCTCTAAAGGTGTGGAGCAATCGCCATTTCTTTACTGGGGAGACCCGGGCAACCTGTGCAAGCCCCTCGTCTTCTCAGTTTGTAGCGGACACTGAGGGCTTGGTCTTCCGCGTCTCGCTGGCCACCACGAGATGCACACTGTCCACCATGGCTGGCCTGAGGGTAACATGGGGTCTGAAGAGAGCTGGGCCTGACTCTCAGGAGGAGCTGAAGCCCCTCAGACCAAAGGGAATGACACCATGCTCCCTTCCACGACTCTAACGGGGAACTAAAGAAATGCACCTCCTTTCCCACGCAGGCAGATTAATCTGCATACAAAGACTGTTGAATTAATTAGGCCCGGTTGCCCTAGAAACTGGTTTCTTCTAGAAGTGGGTTTAGTCAGAGTTCAAAGCCATTGTGTTCCTGTGAGAGACTGTCACACTGTGTGTGGAGTCCAACGCAGCATAGCCCGTCCCACCCGGTGGGAACGATGCCATGCGCCTTTTCCAGGAAACTCAGGTGGCTCATCCTTACCCTGGCAGGGCGGGTCACAAAGAAGGAGGGGCACAGAGCTTAGTGTCCGTCTGTGTCTGCATCTGCGTCTAATGGTCACCAGGTAGCAACCACTCAGTGGGGTCCAACCACAGAGAGGGCTGGGGTCAGCACAGACGGGCAGCACTGTCCAGGCAGGTGCAAGGACCTGGGCTCCACCCCCAGCACCAAGGAAAGGAAGGAAGGAAGCAGGGAGGGAGGAGAGAAGGAAGGAGGGAAGAGGGAAGGAAGGAAAAGGGAAGGAAGGGAGGGAGGAAGGAGGGAAAGACGGTGAGGGGGAGGCCTATATTCTCCAAAAACACCCAAGTCATAATAAACTTGCTGATGACAATGGCAGCCACAATGGCGACTTGGGAGGCTGAGGCTGGAGGATCACAAGTCCAAGGCCAGCCTCAGCAACTTAGTGAGGGTCTATGCAACTCCGTGAGACCCTGCCTCAAAATAAAAAGTAAAACAGAACCAAAAAAGAACGAGTCTGCTGGTGTCCCCTGCTTGGGGTCCGGTGGTGTCCATCTGGAGCCTCGGGCCTCGCCTGGAGAAGGCCAGTGAGGTGAGCAGGTCCTGGGCCAGCCCGCACAGTCCCTGCTGCCAGTCCCCCGAGGCCACGACCCCTTCGCAGGGCCCAGAGCCAGCCGGTGTCCAGAGCCCAGGCCCTGTGAGCCGACCTGTGGTGTGAAGAGAGGCTCCTGGTCTGCCGCGGCCCCGCTCCGCAGGAGGCCACTGAGCCTCGGAGGGGTTCCTGGGACCTGAGCTGCTCAGGGAGTCCTGGGCACCCCTGCAGCAGGAGGTGGCAGGAGTGGCAGGAGAGGCAGGAGGTGGCAGGAGTGGCAGGAGGTGGCAGGAGTGGCAGGAGGTGGCAGGAGGTGGCAGGAGTGGCAGGAGATGGCAGGAGTGGCAGGAGGTGGCAGGAGTGGCAGGAGGGCAGGAGGTGGCAGGAGGTGGCAGGAGTGGCAGGAGATGGCAGAAGGTGGCAGGAGTGGCAGGAGGTGGCAGGAGGTGGCAGGAGGTGGCAGGATGGCAGGAGGTGGCAGGAGGTGGCAGGAGTGGCAGGAGGTGGCAGGAGGTGGCAGGAGTGGCAGGAGGTGGCAGGAGGTGGCAGGAGTGGCAGGAGGTGGCAGGAGTGGCAGGAGGTGGCAGGAGGTGGCAGGAGTGGGCAGGAGGTGGCAGGAGTGGCAGGAGGTGTGGCAGGAGGTGGCAGGAGGGCAGGAGGCAGGAGGTGGCAGGAGGTGGCAGGAGGTGGCAGGAGTGGCAGGAGGTGGCAGGAGGTGGCAGGAGGGCAGGAGGTGGCAGGAGGTGGCAGTGGCAGGAGGGCAGGAGTGGCAGGAGGTGGCAGGAGGTGGCAGGAGGTGGCAGGAGTGGCAGGAGTGGCAGGAGGTGGCAGGAGGAGTGGGCAGGAGTGGCAGGAGGTGGCAGGAGTGGCAGGAGGTGGCAGGAGGTGGCAGGAGTGGCAGGAAGGTGGCAGGAGTGGCAGGAGGTGGCAGGAGTGGCAGGAGAGTGGAGGTGGCAGGAGTGGCAGGAGTGGCAGGAGTGGCAGGAGGCAGGAGTGGCAGGAGGTGGCAGGAGGTGGCAGGAGTGGCAGGAGTGGCAGGAGGTGGCAGAGGTGGCAGGAGGTGGCAGGAGTGGCAGGAGTGGCAGGCAGGAGGCGGCAGGAGGTGGAGGTGGCAGGAGTGGCAGGAGTGGCAGGAGTGGCAGGAGGTGGCAGGAGGTGGCAGGAGGTGGCAGGAGTGGCAGGAGGTGGCAGGAGGTGGCAGGAGGTGGCAGGAGGTGGCAGGAGTGGCAGGAGGTGGCAGGAGGTGGCAGGAGGTGGCAGGAGTGGCAGGAGGTGGCAGGAGGTGGCAGGAGTGGCAGGAGTGGCAGGAGTGGCAGGAGGTGGCAGGAGTGGCAGGAGGTGGCAGGAGGTGGCAGGAGTGGCAGGAGTGGCAGGAGGTGGCAGGAGGTGGCAGGAGTGGCAGGAGTGGCAGGAGGTGGCAGGAGTGGCAGGAGGTGGCAGGAGTGGCAGGAGGTGGCAGGAGGTGGCAGGAGGTGGCAGGAGTGGCAGGAGGTGGCAGGAGTGGCAGGAGTGGCAGGAGGTGGCAGGAGTGGCAGGAGTGGCAGAGGTGGCAGGAAGGGGAGTGGCAGGAGGTGGCAGGAGGGCAGGAGGATGGCAGGAGTGGCAGGAGTGGCAGGAGGTGGCAGGAGGTGGCAGGAGTGGCAGGAGGAGGGCAGGAGGTGGCAGGAGGTGGCAGGAGGTGGCAGGAGGTGGCAGGAGTGGCAGGAGGTGGAGGAGGTGGCAGGAGGTGGCAGGAGGGCAGGAGGTGGCAGGAGTGGCAGGAGGTGGCAGGAGGTGGCAGGAGGTGGCAGGAGGTGGCAGGAGAGTGGCAGGAGTGGCAGGAGGTGGCAGGAGGTGGCAGGAGTGGCAGGAGTGGCAGGAGTGGCAGGAGGTGGCAGGAGGTGGCAGGAGGTGGCAGGAGGTGGCAGGAGGTGGCAGGAGTGGCAGGAGGTGGCAGGAGTGGCAGGAGGTGGCAGGAGTGGCAGGAGTGGCAGGAGTGGCAGGAGTGGCAGGAGGTGGCAGGAGTGGCAGGAGTGGCAGGAGTGGCAGGAGGTGGCAGGAGGTGGCAGGAGGGCAGGAGTGGCAGGAGGTGGCAGGAGTGGCAGGAGTGGCAGGAGGTGGCAGGAGGTGGCAGGAGGCGGGCAGGAGTGGCAGGAGTGGCAGGAGGTGGCAGGAGGTGGCAGGAGTGGCAGGAGGTGGCAGGAGTGGCAGGAGTGGCAGGAGTGGCAGGAGGTGGCAGGAGTGGCAGGAGTGGCAGGAGGTGGCAGGAGTGGCAGGAGTGGCAGGAGAGTGGCAGGAGTGGCAGGAGTGGCAGGAGGTGGCAGGAGGCAGGAGGTGGCAGGAGTGGGCAGGAGTGGCAGAGGTGGCAGGAGGTGGCAGGAGGTGGCAGGAGGAAGTGGCAGGAGTGGGCAGGAGGTGGCAGGAGGGTGGCAGGAGGTGGCAGGAGGTGGCAGGAGTGGCAGGAGTGGCAGGAGTGGCAGGAGGGCAGGCAGGAGTGGCAGGAGTGGCAGGAGGTGGCAGGAGGTGGCAGGAGTGGCAGGAGTGGCAGGGGTGGCAGGAGGTGGCAGGAGTGGCAGGAGTGGCAGGAGTGGCAGGAGGTGGCAGGAGTGGCAGGAGGTGGCAGGAGTGGCAGGAGTGGCAGGAGTGGCAGGAGGTGGCAGGAGTGGCAGGAGGTGGCAGGAGTGGCAGGAGTGGCAGGAGTGGCAGGAGGTGGCAGGAGGTGGCAGGAGTGGCAGGAGGTGGCAGGAGGTGGCAGGAGGTGGCAGGAGGTGGCAGGAGTGGCAGGAGTGGCAGGAGTGGCAGGAGGTGGCAGGAGTGGCAGGAGGTGGCAGGAGGTGGCAGGAGTGGCAGGAGGTGGCAGGAGTGGCAGGAGTGGCAGGAGGTGGCAGGAGGTGGCAGGAGGTGGCAGGAGGTGGCAGGAGGTGGCAGGAGTGGCAGGAGGTGGCAGGAGGTGGCAGGAGGTGGCAGGAGTGGCAGGAGGTGGCAGGAGGTGGCAGGAGGTGGCAGGAGTGGCAGGAGTGGCAGGAGGTGGCAGGAGTGGGAGGGGCAGGAGGTGGCAGGAGTGGCAGGAGTGGCAGGAGGTGGCAGGAGGTGGCAGGAGGTGGCAGGAGGTGGCAGGAGTGGGCAGGAGGTGGCAGGAGGTGGCAGGAGGTGGCAGGAGGTGGCAGGAGTGGCAGGAGGTGGCAGGAGGTGGCAGGAGTGGCAGGAGGTGGCAGGAGTGGCAGGAGGTGGCAGGAGTGGCAGGAGGTGGCAGGAGGTGGCAGGAGGTGGCAGGAGTGGCAGGAGGTGGCAGGAGGTGGCAGAGAGGAGGTGGCAGGAGGTGGGAGTGGCAGGAGTGTGCAGGAGTGTGGCAGGAGGTGGCAGGAGGTGGCAGGAAGTGTGGCAGAGGTGGCAGGAAGGTGGCAGGAGGTGGCAGGAGTGGCAGGAGGTGGCAGGAAGTGGCAGGAGGTGGCAGGAGGTGGCAGGAGGTGGCAGGAGTGGCAGGAGGTGGCAGGAGGTGGCAGGAGGTGGCAGGAGTGGCAGGAGGTGGCAGGAGTGGCAGGAGGTGGCAGTGGCAGGAGTGGCAGGAGGAGTGGCAGGAGGTGGCAGGAGTGGTGGCAGGAGGGTGGCAGGAGGTGGCAGGAGTGGCCAGGAGGTGGCAGGAGGTGGCAGGAGGTGGCAGAGTGGCAGGAGTGGCAGGAGGTGGCAGGAGGTGGCAGGAGTGGCAGGAGGTGGCAGGAGTGGCAGGAGGTGGCAGGAGGTGGCAGGAGGTGGCAGGAGGGTGGCAGGAGTGGCAGGAGGAGGTGGCAGGAGGTGGCAGGAGTGGCAGGAGGTGGCAGGAGTGGCAGGAGTGGCAGGAGTGGCAGGAGTGGCAGGAGGTGGCAGGAGGTGGCAGGAGGTGGCAGGAGTGGCAGGAGGAGGGGAGGAGTGGCAGGAGGTGGCAGGAGGGTGGCAGGAGTGGCAGGAGTGGCAGGAGTGGCAGGAGGTGGCAGGAGTGGCAGGAGGTGGCAGGAGTGGCAGGAGGTGGCAGGAGTGGCAGGAGGTGGCAGGAGTGTGGCAGGAGTGGCAGGAGGTGGCAGGAGGTGGCAGGAGGTGGGCAGGAGTGGCAGGAGGTGGCAGGAGGTGGCAGGAGGTGGCAGGAGTGGCAGGAGGTGGCAGGAGTGGCAGGAGGTGGCAGGAGTGGCAGGAGTGGCAGGAGGTGGCAGGAGTGGCAGGAGTGGCAGGAGTGGCAGGAGGTGGCAGGAGTGGCAGGAGTGTGGCAGGAGGTGGCAGGAGTGGCAGGAGGTGGCAGGAGGTGGCAGGAGTGGCAGGAGGTGGCAGGAGTGGCAGGAGGTGGCAGGAGGTGGCAGGAGGTGGCAGGAGTGTGGCAGGAGTGGCAGGAGGTGGCAGGAGTGGCAGGAGGTGGCAGGAGGTGGCAGGAGTGGCAGGAGGTGGCAGGAGGTGGCAGGAGGGGCAGGAGTGGCAGGAGGTGGCAGGAGGTGGCAGGAGTGGCAGGAGTGGCAGGAGTGGCAGGAGTGGCAGGAGGTGGCAGGAGGTGGCAGGAGTGGCAGGAGGTGGCAGGAGGTGGCAGGAGTGGCAGGAGGTGGCAGGAGGTGGCAGGAGTGGCAGGAGGTGGCAGGAGGTGGCAGGAGTGGCAGGAGGTGGCAGGAGTGGCAGGAGTGGCAGGAGTGGCAGGAGGTGGCAGGAGGTGGCAGGAGGTGGCAGGAGGTGGCAGGAGGTGGCAGGAGGTGGCAGGAGTGGCAGGAGGTGGCAGGAGGTGGCAGGAGTGGCAGGAGGTGGCAGGAGGTGGCAGGAGGCAGGAGGTGGCAGGAGGTGGCAGGAGGTGGCAGGAGTGGCAGGTGGCAGGAGGAGTGGGCAGGAGGTGGCAGGAGTGGCAGGAGGTGGCAGGAGTGGCAGGAGGTGGCAGGAGTGGCAGGAGGTGGCAGGAGGTGGCAGGAGTGGCAGGAGGTGTGGCAGGAGGTGGCAGGAGTGGCAGGAGGTGGCAGGAGTGGCAGGAGGTGGCAGGAGGTGGCAGGAGGAGGTGGCAGGAGTGGCAGGAGGTGGCAGGAGGTGGCAGGAGTGGCAGGAGGTGGCAGGAGTGGCAGGAGTGGCAGGAGGTGGCAGGAGTGGCAGGAGGTGGCAGGAGGTGGCAGGAGTGGCAGGAGTGGCAGGAGTGGCAGGAGGTGGCAGGAGGTGGCAGGAGTGGCAGGAGGTGGCAGGAGGTGGCAGGAGTGGCAGGAGGTGGCAGGAGTGGCAGGAGGTGGCAGGAGGTGGCAGGAGTGGCAGGAGGCAGGAGTGGCAGGAGTGGCAGGAGTGGCAGGAGGTGGCAGGAGGTGGCAGGAGTGGCAGGAGGTGGCAGGAGTGGCAGGAGTGGCAGGTGGCAGGTGGCAGGAGTGGCAGGAGGTGGCAGGAGTGGCAGGAGTGGCAGGAGGTGGAGGTGACAGGAGGAGGGGCAGGAGGTGGCAGGAGGTGGCAGGAGGTGGCAGGAGGTGGCAGGAGTGGCAGGAGGTGGCAGGAGGTGGCAGGAGTGGCAGGAGGAGTGGCAGGAGGTGGCAGGAGGTGGCAGGAGTGGCAGGAGTGGCAGGAGTGGCAGGAGGTGGCAGGAGTGGCAGGAGGTGGCAGGAGGTGGCAGGAGTGGCAGGAGGTGGCAGGAGGGGCAGGAGTGGCAGGAGGTGGCAGGAGGTGGCAGGAGGAGGCAGGAGGTGGCAGGAGGAGGTGGCAGGAGTGGCAGGAGGTGGCAGGAGGTGGCAGGAGGTGGCAGGAGGTGGCAGGAGGTGGCAGGAGGTGGCAGGAGTGGCAGGAGTGGCAGGTGGCAGGAGGTGGCAGGAGTGGCAGGAGGGGCAGGAGTGGCAGGAGGTGGCAGGAGTGGCAGGAGTGGCAGGAGGTGGCAGGAGTGGCAGGAGTGGCAGGAGGTGGCAGGAGTGGCAGGAGTGGCAGGAGAGGTGGCAGGAGTGGCAGGAGGTGGCAGGAGTGGCAGGAGGTGGCAGGAGGTGGCAGGAGGTGGCAGGAGTGGCAGGAGGTGGCAGGAGTGGGCAGGAGTGGCAGGAGGTGGCAGGAGTGGCAGGAGTGGCAGGAGGTGGCAGGAGTGGCAGGAGTGGCAGGAGGTGGCAGGAGTGGCAGGAGGTGGCAGGAGTGGCAGGAGGTGGCAGGAGGTGGCAGGAGGTGGCAGGAGTGGCAGGAGGTGGCAGGAGGAGTGGCAGGAGGTGGCAGGAGTGGCAGGAGTGGCAGGGTGGCAGGAGGTGGCAGGAGTGGCAGGAGGTGGCAGGAGGTGGCAGGAGGTGGCAGGAGGAGGTGCAGGTGGCAGGAGTGGCAGGAGGTGGCAGGAGGTGGCAGGAGGTGGCAGGAGGTGGCAGGAGGTGGCAGGAGGGGAGTGGCAGGGTGGCAGGAGGGCAGTGGCAGGAGGTGGCAGGAGGTGGCAGGAGTGGCAGGAGGTGACAGGAGGTGGCAGGAGTGGCAGGAAGTGGCAGGAGTGGCAGGAGGTGGCAGGAGTGGCAGGAGTGGCAGGAGGTGGCAGGAGGTGACAGGAGGTGGCAGGAGTGGCAGGAAGTGGCAGGAGTGGCAGGAGGTGACAGGAGGTGGCAGGAGTGGCAGGAGTGGCAGGAGGTGGCAGGAGTGGCAGGAGTGGCAGGAGTGGCAGGAGGTGGCAGGAGTGGCAGGAGTGGCAGGAGGTGGCAGGAGGTGGCAGGAGGTGGCAGGAGGTGGCAGGAGTGGCAGGAGTGGCAGAAGGTGGCAGGAGTGGCAGGAGTGGCAGGAGGTGGCAGGAGGTGGCAGGAGTGGCAGGAGGTGTGGCAGGAGTGGCAGGAGTGGCAGGAGTGGCAGGAGGTGGCAGGAGGTGGCAGGAGTGGCAGGAGGTGGCAGGAGGTGGCAGAGGTGGCAGGAGGTGGCAGGAGGTGGCAGGAGTGGCAGGAGGTGGCAGGAGGTGGCAGGAGTGGCAGGAGTGGCAGGAGGTGGCAGAAGGTGGCAGGAGTGGCAGGAGGTGGCAGGTGGCAGGAGTGGCAGGAGGTGGCAGAAGGTGGCAGGAGTGGCAGGAGGTGGCAGGAGTGCAGGAGGTGGTAGGAGGTGGCAGGAGGTGGCAGAAGGTGGCAGGAGTGGCAGGAGTGGCAGGAGGTGGCAGGAGTGGCAGGAGGTGGCAGGAGTGGCAGGTGGCAGGAGGTGGCAGGAGTGGCAGAAGGTGGCAGGAGGTGGAAGGAGTTGTTGCTGCCTGAAGCACTTGGAGGAACGGAGCCGCGGGAAAAACTTCAGAAGCAAACTGGAGACAAACAGCTTTTTATTCTGATAACTTTTCTCTCTGGTTCTAACAACGACTCACACACGCCAAAACACACCCTAAAATGGCGCTCACCCGATCAGCAATTTTGGCCAAGTCACTCGAGATCCCGCAACAATCCTGTGAGACTACGGGTGGCGACAAAGGCCAAATCTCCACGGCTCATAGTCAACTGCAATTCAAGCCAATCTCCAAACAGAGCTCCTACAAGGAGTGGCAGGAGGTAGCAGGAGGTGGCAGAAGGTGGCAGGAGTGGCAGGAGGTGGCCGGAGTGGTAGGAGGTGGCAGGAGGTGGCAGGAGTGGCAGGAGGTGGCAGAAGGTGGCAGGAGTGGCAGGAGGTGGCAGGAGGTGGCAGGAGGTGGCAGGAGGTGGCAGGAGGTGGCAGGACGTGGCAGAAGGTGGCAGGAGTGGCAGGAGGTGGCAGAAGGTGGCAGGAGTGGCAGGAGGTGACAGGAGGTGGCAGGAGTGGCAGGAGTGACAGGAGGTGGCAGGAGTGGCAGGAGTGGCAGGAGGTGGCAGGAGTGGCAGGAGGTGACAGGAGGTGACAGGAGGTGGCAGGAGTGTCAGGAGGTGGCAGGAGTGGCAGGAGGTGGCAGGAGTGGCAGGAGGTGACAGGAGGTGGCAGGAGGGGCAGGAGGTGGCAGGAGGTGGTGGCAGGAGGTGGCAGAGCGCACCAGGCCTGCTCGCGGCCGCCCAGCTCCTTGCACCAACAGGGCCTGGGCTGTTTTTGTTTTTGTTTGTGTTTTTAACATAGGAAAGATCTTCTGGAAGAGGAGGAACACCCCAACAAGAGGCCCGGCCACTCCAGCTCCAGGATGCTGCCCAGGCCAGGGACGGCCTGGTGTGTCCTGTGGGCCCCAGTGTGCAGCTGGGCCGCCGCCTCACGTCCATCCTGAACCTGAGATTAGAGTGCAAGGAGGGAGCCCCAGACAGCGCAGAGCCTGTGTGGATGGCCACGCTGAGGCTGGGGTCCTGGCGCACCGTGGTCGCCTGGGAAGACTGCTCCACTGGCCTGGGGAGGGCCAGCTCGCCTGTGCGACAGCACCACCCTGTGGCCGCCTTGGGGAATGACCCAGCCTGAGCCCAGGTCTCAGGCCTGGCGTCCCACATTCCAGGGTCAAGGAAGGGCAGAGGGGCCCGCCCTGGTCTCCTGGTTGGCAGGAGGCCGCGGGGCATGCTCCTTCGCCCTCTGTCTGTCCCTCGCAGCTCAGCAGGACCCCAAGCGACCCCGGCTGCCGGCACCCCTGCACCCCGGCCTGCTGCCCGCCGCAGCTCCTGCCGTGACCCGCGCCCAGGCCTGCGTGGCTGAGGAAGGCTGAGGAGCGCGGTGTCCTTCCCGGGAGGCCAGGTCCTGCGCCCTCACCGCACGCGGCTGGTTGTGGGGCGTTCTGCTCAGGAGCTCCAGCGTCTCCCCCGGGGTGACTGTCACTAAGGCCCACGGTCAGAGCCCGGAGTAACAGCACGCTCGAAATGCGACAGCAGGGAAGCGCGACAGGGTGCCCGGGAGCGCCCGTCCTGTGGGCAGGCCTGGGCGGGCGCAGGGTCAGGCTGGACGGTCCAGCCTGGAACCGGACGCTCCAGGCACTAGGACAGACGGCTCAGTGACGCTTCTCGAGGGGACACGGTCACCAAGGGGTCACCAAGGGCGCTCAGCAGCCTTAGTCCTCAGGGGACGCAGGTCAGTCGCCCCGGGGGGCCGCCACGGACAGGCAGGAGCGGCAGGCGAGGCCGTGGAGAGGCCCAGCCCCGCTGCTGGTGGCAACGTGGGACCGGGGTCGTCTGCTTCCTTTCTCATCCCGAGACGCCTGGCGCGAGCCGCGCTTCCAGGAAGCACCGGAGGGAAATGCAGCCGTGACCAGAGGGAGCTACACCCTCTGCTCCCCGCCGCGGCCCTCACCAGCAGACAGGGCCACTCACGGCCATGGCACAGGCCGACACAGGACGTCACCCACCACGGAGGGACAGGGTGCCGGACAGCAGCCCTAGGGAAGGGGCCGAGCGAGAGTGTTGCCAGGAGCCCCGTCCTGTGGACACGGTCTTGAGAGAGAGAAGAGAAGGTTCCTTGCTTTGCTAGCAGAGGGGAAGCGCAGGGCCTCCTGTCCCAGAGGCGGCGACTCTGCCCGTCTGCAGGAACAGGAGGTTTTTTTGGGGGGTGGTGGTGGGGAGTGCCTGGGATTGAGCTCAGGGGCACTCGACCACTGGGCCACATCCCAGCCCTATTCTGTATTTTATTAGAGACAGGGTCTCGCTGAGTTCCTTAGCGCCTTGCTTTTGCTGAGGCTGGTTTTGAACTCGCGATCCTCCCGCCTCAGCCTCCTGAGCCGCGGGGATTACAGGGCTAGGAACAGGGGTGTTCAAGGAGGTGGTTCAAAGGCTTCATTGCAGCTGTTCTCTGTGGGAGCTGAATTCTCCTGTGAATCTGGGAGACAGTGACTCCCGAGGGCCGGATCACTCCTTTCCTGTGGTGGGTGGGTGCCAGGGACAGAAGGCTCTGCCTCGGGTGGGGAGGACAGGCGATCCGGTCTCCCCCCTGAGACCAGGAGAAGCGGGGGAGAGCGAGAGAAAGAAATGCGTCTGTCTTAAGAATGAGTCGCAGCGGCAGGGCATAAAGTGGCCCCTGCCACAGTGCAGCTGGACACACCACGTGCCACGCGCTGCCAGGGCAGCTGTAGGCAGGGGACGCGGGCCATCCTGGCACGCGCGGCTAGGGGAGGCTGCGGACCCAGTCGAGCTTCTCCAGCCCAAGCTGAAGCCTGAGAGGAAAACCCACAGCTGACTCCACGCGGCGGGCCGCAGTGTGCCGGGGAGGAGCAGGGCCCAGCTCCAGCTTCTCTCCCCTCTGGTCCCTGTCCCCGCCCCGCCCTTCCTCTCCTTCTTCTTTGGTGCCAGGGAATGTACCCAGGGGCGCCTGACCACTGAGCCACATCCCCAGCCCTTTTCGTTTTTTATTCGGAGACAGGGCCTTGCTAAGTGGCTGAGGTGGTTTGAACTTGCAATCCTCCTGCCTCAGCCTCCAGAGCCACTAGGATGATAGGCACGGGCCACTGCACCCAGCACTTTTATTTTTTCTTTTGCTTCCTCACAGTAGGATAAATAGTTGTCTCTATCATATGCTTCAGCCACAGTGTACTACCTACCTCACTACAGCTCCAAAAATCATGGGTCTATTGGTCATGGGCTGAACTCCCAAACTGCTAGCCAAAATAAACCTTTGCTCTTTATAAGTTGAATACCTCAAGCATTTTGTTACAGTAATGGAGAGCGGACTAAAATAGTTTCATATACACCCTCAGCAGCTTTGGTCCCCTAGGGCTTGGCCCAAGTGTTTGCAGTTCTAACAAGCTCCTAATATTTTTAGTGCATCTGAATTTTGACTATGATCTGCTACACGAGAAGGCCTTGCCCAGGCAGAAGAGGAAGGGCCATAGTGAAGGAGCTTGGGTGGCCTTTAGATGCTGGAAAAGGCCATGAAATGTTTTCCCTGGAGCCCTCAGAGAGGAATACAGCCTTGCAGAGCCCCAAGCCCAGGGTGGCGAGACTCCTGGAGGACTTCCGACTGCAGAAGTATAAGACAGTAAAGTGGTGCTGTTTCCATCCACTACATTTGTGCTCATTTGTTACAGCACCAGTAGGAAACTAATACGCAGACCCTCAGCTGTGTGACTCAGTGTTCCACCGCTGTGACAAACACTGGAGATAAATCAGTTAGGGAAAGGACAGGTTGGCTCACAGTTTTGGAGGATGCGTTCATGACAGTTGGCCCTGCTGCTCTGGGCCGGGGTGGCGCCGCACATCACGGTGGGAGCCTGTGGTGGTGAGGCCTGTCCACCTGGTGGCTGGGGGTGGGCAGGAGAGGAAGGAGACAGGCCGCACGGTGCCCTCCGGGCACACCCCAGTGACCCACGACCTGCTGGGCTCCACACCCCTGGAAGGTGCCGAGCGGGGGACGCTGGAGGCCAGCCCCCCCAGCAGGACCCTGTGCAGAAGCCAAGCGGGGGACGCTGGAGGCCAGCCCCCCCAGCAGGACCCTGTGCAGAAGCCAAGCGGGGGACGCTGGAGGCCAGCCCCCCCAGCAGGACCCTGCGCAGAAGCCAAGCGGGGGACGCTGGAGGCCAGCCCCCCCCCCCCCCCAGCAGGACCCTGCGCAGAAGCCGAGCGGGGGACGCTGGAGGCCAGCCCCCCCCCAGCAGGACCCTGCGCAGAAGCCGAGCGGGGGACGCTGGAGGCCAGCCCCCCCCCAGCAGGACCCTGTGCAGAAGCCGAGCGGGGGACACTGGAGGCCAGCCCCCCCCCCCCAGCAGGACCCTGTGCAGAAGCCAAGCGGGGGACACTGGAGGCCAGCCCCCCCCCCCAGCAGGACCCTGTGCAGAAGCCGAGCGGGGGACGCTGGAGGCCAGCCCCCCCCAGCAGGACCCTGTGCAGAAGCCGAGCGGGGGACGCTGGAGGCCAGCCCCCCCAGCAGGACCCTGCGCAGAAGCCGAGCGGGGGACGCTGGAGGCCAGCCCCCCCAGCAGGACCCTGTGCAGAAGCCGAGCGGGGGACGCTGGAGGCCAGCCCCCCCAGCAGGACCCTGCGCAGAAGCTCCTTCCAAGCCGCAGCCCCTCCTCCCCGCCAGAGCCTTCCTCGCTCGAGGAGAAGCGAGTTCTTTCCGTGAACCAAAGGCCTGCACAGAGGTGGCGGCGCGGTGCCACCTCCACAAGGGGCCACTACTGGGTGACACTGCTGAGCAGCCCTGACAGGTGGCTCAGGAAAGAGCCACGGACAGAAAAGGGGGGAGTGACTGAGCAGGCCGGGGCGAGAGGAGGCCACTGTCCCCTGGGGCGGGGTGACGTCACTGGGTGTGCTTTCTGCAGGTTCCACCTGGTTTCTGTGACGCTGGGGAAGGGCCGGAGGACGTGCTCTGGACGGCCCACCTGTGCGCGAGTGGCGCTGAGCCGCCTTCTGCGCATCCGGCAAGCACTGCCCGTCTGCCGGGCGGTCACCAGCGGGCGGTGGTCTCCCTGGTAACAGTGGCCCTCACAGTGAACCTGCTCGCGTGTCTGCGGGGCCAGACCCGGGCTAGCTGGGTGGCCCAGGGGGACCTGGCTCGCCGCCTTGTGTGGATGAACTGAGAACGTTTCCCCCAGTTACATGTTTTCTCCATATGCCCCCACATTTAGGTGGCTCCCTTGTCAGCCAAGCAAGAAAAAGCACCTGCTGGTGTTCATTAAATGTTTGGTCGCAGCAGCAGAAAAAAGAAGTGCCCACTTGCCAAGAACAGCTGCTCCAAGGGCGAAGGCGTGGGCGGCACCGTCAGCCGCCAGTCAGAACCCGGTGAGCGGCTCCAGGTGGTCCTCCTCCGCTGTGACGGGCAGATGCCAGCACCGGTGACGCTCCGTTGGTATTGGTGGTTCAAGGCATCAACGTTGAGTTCAAGTGACTGGAGAGGGACTCCACCAACTGTCTTCACAGGACAGTCACGGTGAGGGTATTTTCAGAGACCCAGGAAACATGATCAGGGCGACCTCGAGCGGAATCCGCGGAGTCAACACTACTAATGGCAGTCAGGAGGTGTGTGGGGTAGAGGAAGGCTCCTGCGACACATTTGCAGAGCTTGTGGAGACATCAAGTGTCTGCATCTCGTGGTTGTCTAGGGTCCCAGCAGGCACTCTGCAGAAAACATCTGGATCTGTCATGAACTGCTGGCTGCTCTCATCAGCCGTGGACTTTGTTGACCTTTGTGGGCATTCTCAGGTCCATTGATGCTTGGCAGAAGTAGACGCCTCTTGTGTCACGGCATCTCAGCGGCTCAGCCGTGGTGATGTGTTAGTGTGAATTCTGGAGCTCAGGGCTGAGATGGAAATTTTTGTGGAAAGAGAGAACCTTTCACAATCTTTACTATTGAATGTTGAATTGCCTTGGGAATTAGCTTTTGCTGAAGACTTGTTTCTCAAGTAGTTCGATCTAAAATTATGAAGCAAATCTGCACTTAGATGCAAATCTTATACTGTAAATAGGTCATCCAGAGGACACTCCTGCTTGAATCCCAAGTAATGCCACGTTCCCTTACGTACTCCCTGTGCCGTCAAACACCAAAACAGGACGTGAGGTCTCCATTCCCATCCAAATTTACTGCAGGGATATTTCATAAGCTCAAAGGACAGTTCCAGGGGTATTTTTAAGAACTTGACATACATGCAAAGGAAATTTCCAAATTTTACAATCCACTTAAGTGTGCGACTGAAGAGATTCCACTTAACCTTCACTTAGAGGTGATTCATTTGCAATGTAATGAAAAGCTGAGGAGATATCAAGGGCCAAAGTTCTGTAAATGACAGATGATTCATGTGCTCAATTAAAATCAGATGCTGGTGTATCCCTACGAGATGTAGGGCCTCAGGAACGGGTCCCCAATGTAGAGAAAGTATTGGAGGAACAGGCATGACCTTATGTGACACGTTACTTATGTCACAGAGTTTAAGAGACAAACTTGGATGGCAAGATTTTATTCCAGTGATCTTGGTCTATACCTGAGGACCTGCAGGAAGAGGCTAGACTTAGGTCAATAAGAACTGGGAATTTAGACAAGTCTATCACGCTCTATTGTGATACAGGGTTCTCTAACATTCTTTTTTTTATATTGGTAAGGGTTTCCAAGGATAGCTTTATGAAGAAAGTAACCACTCCTCATTTAAAGGTGAAAAATTGGGGTTTCTGTTTCTAGCTTAAGTCACACACACACACACACACACACATTCATTGAGTGTCTGTGTGCATATATCATACATCTCAATGACGCTTTGTTTTACATTTATAAGTTGGTAATATTTGAAGTGTCCAAGTACCTCTGCCTGGTGTCAAGAAAGATAATTACACCTTGCTTTTGCTGGTGCGTTCGCAATACCATGGAACCTCTCTAAAATTGTGATTTTTCATAATTCCCCAAACCAGGGTGAAGCTTACAACTTGGGTTTTAGGCTTTATCATTAAGTCTGAAAGGACGACTATTTGGTCCCTTCAGTAACATTCTGATTGTGGGGACTGTGGCGTGCCTGCTCTGTGACCCTCTTGCCCTGACCCTCAGCAGTGCCTGCCACTGTGATCAACCGTTGTCCTGGGATCCACGGTCCCCACGTCTTTGTCACTGACCACGGTGCATGTGATGAGCAGTGACGCTTTTGGTGCAGACGTCAATCAAGGCTGGTGCTGTGTGTGGCACAGTCCCTAGAGGCCCAGGGGTGAGGCTTGGTCCCCAGGGTAGGCGGCGGGGCCTGGTGGGGGTCCTTAGGTCACTGGGGGTGTGCGCTTGGAGGGGCCCGTGGGGCCCGTGTCTCCCTCCTCCGTTTTGCTTCCTGGCTTGTGATGCACGTGTTTTCTCACCACACGCTCCTGTGGAGAGTGTCGAGAGCCCAGTCCGTGGGGCCCCGTGACCTCGGGCCCCGTGACCTCGGGCTGGACTCTTCAGAACCTGAGCCCAGCACAGCTGCTCTTCACGAGGTGTCTCCCTCGGGTACCGCAGCACAGTGTGGGCCGCTGCCACAGCTGCCGCGGCCGGCTCCGGGACACCCCCAAAGCTAAGGGCTCTGCTAAGGGCTTGGCGAGGGTCCTGTGGTGCTCTGGGAGGTGGTGTGGGACCTCTAGGAGGTGAGGCCTGGTGGAAGGAAGGTAGGTCACCAGGGGTGTGTCCTTGAAGGGGGACTGAGACCCCGAGTCCCAGCCGCTGCAAGGTGAGCAGCTTCCTCTGCCACAGACCCCCGAACGACAAAGTCACCGACCATGACTGAACCTTTTGTAACTGTGACCTAAAATAAATCACTCTGCTTTGTTTCTCTCAGTCGTTTTGTGACAGCACCGAAGGCCAACAGCACACAGGCCTTCAGCTCCCTGTCCCTTGCACTGCTGGGGCGGGCCCAGGGCTGCGCTCGCCGGGCGAGTGCTCCCCCACTGAGCTGCGCCCCGCTCCCTGTCCAGCTCCCACAAATGGGTGCCCACCGTAGAGCGGGTGCCCATGCCCACGCATAGTGAGTCTCCTGATGTGGGGGAGAGGCAGGCACACAGCCTGGTGACATCTACGGGGACCAGAGTGGGGGGCGTCCACTAGGACGATCCAGGAAGGCCTCTCTGCAAAGAGACCCGGCTGAAGTGGGCAGTGGCCACGCAGCGTCCAGGGGCTGTGCTGTCCCTGTGACGGGGACAGTCAGCGCAAGGCCCTGAAAGAAAGCTGGGCACGGGCACCGAGGGCGGGGGCAGGACAGACCGTTCACGTTCTGAAAGGCTCTGAGCGAGCAGGCGGTCACACGGCGGAGGCCGTGGTCCTGTGTCCAGCTGACAGGTGGGACTGCACTGTCATGCGAGCAGGCGGTCACCACGGCGGAGGCCGTGGTCCTGTGTCCAGCTGACAGGTGGGACTGCGCTGCCATGCGAGCAGGCGGTCATCACGGCGGAGGCCGTGGTCCTGTGTCCAGCTGACAGGTGGGACTGCGCTGTCATGCTGAGGCTGGCTCACCTTCCGTGGGACTCCCGTGTCAGCGGGGTGGCTGGCGTGGTGACACCTCCCTGACGTCACGCCACCAGTGCTCACTGAATGTCCAGGGGCTGCCAAGAGGTGCCGAATGCGCTGAGGGGGGGGTGCACATCTGGACCCCCCAGTGAGCGGAGGTCTGCGCTGAGGGGGGGGTGCACATCCGGACCCCCCAGTGAGCGGAGGTCTGTGCTGAGGGGGGGTGCACATCCGGACCCCCCAGTGAGCGGAGGTCTGCGCTGAGGGGGGGTGCACATCCGGACCCCCCAGTGAGCGGAGGTCTGTGCTGAGGGGGGGTGCACATCCGGCCCCCCCCCCCCCCCCCAGTGAGCGGAGGTCTGCGCTGAGGGGGGGGTGCACATCCGGCCCCCCCGTGAGCGGGGATCTATGCTGAGGGTGGGGGTCCTCATCCGGCCCCACCAGTGAACGGGGGTCTGCGCTGAGGGGGGGGTGCACATCCGGCCCCCCCCCCCAGTGAGCGGAGGTCTGCGCTGAGGGGGGGTGCACATCCGGCCCCCCCCCCAGTGAGCGGGGAGGTCTGCGCTGAGGGGGGGTGCACATCCGGCCCCCCAGTGAGCGGAGGTCTGCGCTGAGGGTGGGGTCCTCAGGCCCCCCCCAGTGAGCGGAGGTCTATGCTGAGGGTGGGGTCCTCAGGCCCCCCCAGTGAGCGGAGGTCTATGCTGAGGGTGGGGTCCTCAGGCCCCCCCAGTGAGCGGAGGTCTATGCTGAGGGTGGGGTCCTCAGGCCCCCCCAGTGAGCGGAGGTCTGCGCTGAGGGGGGTCCACATCCGGCCCCCCCAGTGAGCGGAGGTCTGCGCTGAGGGGGGTCCACATCCGGCCCCCCCAGTGAGCGGAGGTCTGCGCTGAGGGGGGGTGCACATCCGGCCCCCCAGTGAGCGGAGGTCTGCGCTGAGGGGGGGGTGCACATCCGGCCCCCCAGTGAGCGGAGGTCTGCGCTGAGGGTGGGGTCCTCAGGCCCCCCCCAGTGAGTGGAGGTCTGCGCTGAGGGTGGGGTCCTCAGGCCCCCCCAGTGAGCGGAGGTCTATGCTGAGGGTGGGGTCCTCAGGCCCCCCCAGTGAGCGGAGGTCTATGCTGAGGGTGGGGTCCTCAGGCCCCCCCAGTGAGCGGAGGTCTGCGCTGAGGGGGTTGCACATCCGGCCCCGCCGAGCGAGCCAAGGTCTGCACAGAGGACCGGGAGACGTCCCCCGCAAGTCAGCGTCACCAGGAGGACATTCACGGTCGATGCTGACCACAGGGAACGCTTGCTTTGAACCCCGATTAGGTGAAATCCTAGCCCTCCACAAGCAGTTCCATTCTTCTCCATGGGACAAAAGTCATACTCAGTTATTTTTGTTATCATATTTCATCTATCCCTTTAGGACGTAATGACTTTGGGCAGATTCCTTCTATGCTGTGATCTAAGTATCTGCGCAATGGCACCTTGACTTGACCTTGTGCCTGAACCGCGCCCTCCGCGGCAGCAGCCCACGCCTGCTCCAGGCTCGGCCTGCTCAACCCATCGCGGTCCCTGTGGAACACAGAGCTGGGGACAGCGCCCACGCCCCGATTCCACCCAGACCGCCACACTTCCGTGTGCACGCTGACGGCTGAGGAGTTCTGGGCGCACGGCCTCCCGTCCCCCCTGACCTCAGGGCCTCCCGTCCCCCCTGACCTCAGAGCCTCCCGTCTCCCCCGACTTCAGGGCCTTCCGTCTCCCCCGACTTCAGGGCCTCCCGTCCGCCCCCCCCCCACCTCAGGGCCTCCCGTCCCCCCCCCCCCCCCGACCTCAGGGCCTCCCGTCCCCCCCTCCCCCGACCTCAGGGCCTCCCGTCTAGCCCGACCTCAGGGCCTCCCGTCTCCCCCGACCTCAGGGTCTCCCGTCTCCCCCTGACCTCAGGGCCTCCCGTCCCCCCCGACCTCAGGGCCTCCCGTCTCCCCCGACCTCAGGGCCTCCCGTCCCCCCGACCTCAGGGTCTCCCGTCTCCCCCCGACCTCAGGGCCTCCCGTCTCCTCCGACCTCAGGGCCTCCCGTCCCCCCCGACCTCAGGGCCTCCCGTCCCCCCCGACCTCAGGGCCTCCCGTCCCCCCCGACCTCAGGGCCTCCCGTCCCCCCGACCTCAGGGCCTCCCCCCCCGTCCCCCCGTCCCCCCCGACCTCAGGGCCTCCCGTCCTCAGGGCCTCCCGTCCCCCCCCGACCTCAGGGCCTCCCGTCTCCCCCGACCTCAGGGCCTCCCGTCTCCCCCGACCTCAGGGCCTCCCGTCTCCCCCGACCTCAGGGCCTCCCGTCTCCCCCGACCTCAGGGCCTCCCGTCCCCCCCCGACCTCAGGGCCTCCCGTCCCCCCCGACCTCAGGGCCTCCCGTCCCCCCCCGACCTCAGGGCCTCCCGTCCCCTCCGACCTCAGGGCCTCCCGTCCCCCCCGACCTCAGGGCCTCCCGTCTCCCCCGACCTCAGGGCCTCCCGTCTCCCCCCGACCTCAGGGCCTCCCGTCCCCCCGACCTCAGGGCCTCCCGTCTCCCCTCGAGTGCACAGCCTCCCGGCCATCTCCCCACACACCCTGCGGCTGGCGCACACAGGCACCATACCATCTTGCTGGGGCCACCACGGGGGCTGTGAGGGTGGCTCTGGGCTGTCGGGGACAGGCTGCTTGCAGAGCGAGCAACCTGGGTGTGCGGTTTGCTCCAGACGCCACGCCCCACCGGGCAGCAGGAGCAGGCGTGGACCAGGGATCCACGTTTCCGCGGGTCTCTTCTCCCACCTGTGTCAGGAGGCTCGACTCTCCGCCTTTCCGGGTTCTGCGTCCTGCAGGCTCTGCGGGCCTCCCGAGCCACTGTCCTGATGAGATGTCAGGGTCATCCAAGGAGGAAACAGGCCTTGAAGTCATCCACCTAAACCCAGGCTGAAATGCACCGACAGGAGGTTCCTTTGATGACAGAATGACCCTTGTGTTACCCCTGTGTGTTCTGAAACACATCTTTGCCACTCTCAGTTTTCTTTGAAGCATGCAAAAAAAGATAAATTTAAACAATCCTAAATAAAAAATTGAGCATGGTGCTGCATGCCTGTAATCCCAGCTACTTGGAGGCTGAGGCAGGAGGATCGCAAGTTTGGGGCCAGGCTCAGCAACTAGTGAGGCCCTAAACAACTAAGCGAGACTCTATCTCTAAATAAAATTTAAGAAGAGCTGGGGGTGTGGCTTAGTGATAAAGCACTTGTTACCGAGGTGAGGACCTGGTTTTTGACTCCAGTAAGACCCAAACAAAACAAAACATCCCGAAACCAAATCAAAATCACACACCTCTACTTCTTTAATCCTCAACAACCAACAACCAAGTGATGCTATCTCAGCTTAAACTGTGAGGATGCTTTTTTTATTTTTAACTCTAGAGGTGGGGAGGAAGATAAAATAATCGATAAAATTGATAAATGTTTAGCTAGACTAAAAAAAATGAGAGAAGACTTGAACAAATAAATTCAGAAAGAAAAGATGAGACATCAGCCAATAATACCACAGCAACCTAGAAAGGACCATAAAGGATGACATATGCCAATAAACTCAATAACCTAGAAGAAATGGATAAATTTCTAGAAATATACAACTTGCGAAGTCTGAATCATAAATAAATAGAAAATCTGAACCAGACCAAGCGTGAAGAAGGGGACTGAATCGGTGGCTCCAAACTAACCAGCAAATAAGGGCCTGGGACCAGGTGGGAATTTGCTGGAATTCAACACTCTTTTATGACTAAGATTTCCCTGGAGAAATGAGCCACACACCAGTCCTGAAGCCTCACAAGACCGGACGGAGAGGGGCACTTCCAGACTCACGCTGGGAGGCCAGCATCACTCTGCTACCAAGCTACACGAAGACCCAAACACAAGACACAGCCACAGAGCAACGTCCCTGCGGGCCACAGGCACAAGGATCCTCCACAAAATCCTGGCAGGCTGCACGGGAGCACAGGAAGACAGGAGACACCAGGACCAGCTGGGGTCCTGCAGGAGCCCTGTTTGGGGAGATAGCTAAGATTGCGGTTGACTACGGGCCATAGACATTTTTGGGCATTTCCGCCTTCCGTAGTCTCGCGGGACTTGGCCTGGGATCTCGCGGGACTTGGCCCAGGATCTCGAGAGATTTGAGCCGTGACTCAGCAGATCGAGCGAGCGCCATTGCTGCTGGGGCGCATGGGAAGAGACCAGAGAGAGAACGGACGGGGTTATCGCTATCGTATAGATACATTGTAGTTTCTTGTAAGAGTACGTGGTTGGTTTCTTGTGAGAGTGTGTATGTGGTGTTAGAAATTACAAGGGACAGAGACAGAAAGATTAAAGAATTTTTTCGTCTCCATCCTGTCTCCGGACTCCTTCCCGCGGCGCTGCCGTTCCAGGCTGCAATCCCTTTCCGGCGGCAACAGGGTCGACCCTGGGGCGCGGGACAAATGAGGGCAGTGCCTACGGCTGGACGCGTGCCGGTCAGTGAACATGACAGACCCCAGGATCAGAATGAGTCCTGCAAAGTCACAGCACCGTGCCGAGAGCTGCAGATGGAGGATGTGAGGCTAGGGACAGACGCTGGTCACAGAGGGAAGGGAGCTGCCTGGTGCAGTCACAGGCGGAAGCCACACGAGTCCAACGCAGGCGTGGAGAGTGGAGCGTGGTCTCCAGGGCGGGAGAAGGGACAGTCACACAGGAGCACTTAATCACGAGTTTAAAAATGCAAGAGGGTGGGTCTACAGCAAGCACTGTCACAATGCAACAGCACCAAGGGGCAGGGGACACTTGGAGGTGGCAGGCGTGCTTATTCCCTTGGTTGTAGGGACGGTTTTGAGGGCACATGCGTGTTGAATCTATCTAGTCGTACACTTTAATACATGCAATTTTACATATCTCAATTATAATATCAAAAAAACTGTTTAAAATTCGCCGGGTGCGGTGGCGCACGTCTATAATCCCAGCACTTGGGAGGCTGAGGCAGGAGGACCGCGAGCTCAAAGCCAGCCTCAGCAATGGCGAGGCACTTAGCAACTCAGTGAGACCCTGTCTCTAATAAAATGCAAAAAAGGGCTGGGGATGTGGCCCAGTGGTCGGTGCCCCTGAGTTCAATCCCCAATACCAAAACAAAACAAAAAACCCCCAAAGCTGTTAAAATTTAAATAACTTTTGGTAACGGACTTAATGATGTCTAACCTGTTGATAATTTTACAGATCTGAGTCAAATGTTCCTCAGAGGAGCAAGACTTGATAAGAAGATCCTGATATTGAGGAAGCGAGAGATGAGAGAGCAGGAGGGGTGTCCAGGACCCCCAGCAGGCCCTGCGGCTGTGTGGTGGCAGGTCCTTGGCACAGGGGCAGGGCCTGCCTGAGCTGCCCGTCTCTGACCCGTGGCTGGCAGGGGTCTGGGGTGTCTGGCGAGGGGTGCGCAGCCGTGTGTTGGCCCCGCGAGACCCGCTCCTCGCTGTCCAGGCCCTCTGGCCAAGGCCCTGGCCACAGCAGTGCCTCGGGCCTCTTGCGCTGTAGGACAGTGGCCCACGACAAGGCGTTGGGCGGAAGGTCTCCCTGGAGACCGGGATGACAGTCGTGGCAGGGAGGGGGACACTGTCCCTGACGCTGCAAGCTGTACTCCCAGTCCTCTGTATGACCTGCCCTGTGACCCAGGGGCTGCAGTCACTGGGACCCACTGCTACGGTTTGAATGTGTCCTCCAAAGTGCACGTGTCCCCAGTGCCAGTGTGCACAGGCAGGGCTCCCGGGGGATGTCACGGGGGCAGAGCTCCGACTGTGCCCCTACCCCGGGAATCTCTGTGACCCTGAGGGGCACACGGTGGACCTTAAGACGGTGCCTTGTCACCGGTGCCTCGCAGCTCGAGGTGCACAGCACTCCTCCTCTGGCAGGGAAGACCCTGCCGCAGCTTTCCCAGGACAGTTCGGTCCCTGAGGGGGAGTGGCTTTCCAAGAGGTTCCTGAACGCCAGCTCCGAGCACCGCGTGCGGACCTCCGTCTCAGCCTCTGCCGGGGGGTCTGGGGTCCTGGGTCTCCAGCCTCTGCCGGCGGGTCTGGGGTCCTCAGTCTCCAGCCTCTGCCGGCGGGTCTGGGGTCCTCGGTCTCCAGCCTCTGCTGGCGGGTCTGGGGTCCTCTGTCTCAGCCTCTGCCGGCAGGTCTGGGGTCCTCCGTCTCCAGCCTCTGCCAGCGGGTCTGGGGTCCTCGGTCTCCAGCCTCTGCTGGCGGGTCTGGGGTCCTCTGTCTCAGCCTCTGCCGGCAGGTCTGGGGTCCTCCGTCTCCAGCCTCTGCCGGCGGGTCTGGGGTCCTCGGTCTCCAGCCTCTGCCGGCGGGTCTGGGGTCCTCGGTCTCCAGCCTCTGCTGGTGGGTCTGGGGTCCTCCGTCTCAGCCTCTGCTGGTGGGTCTGGGGTCCTTGGTGTGCTTCCTGACATTCCCCCAGAGCAGCAGGTGAAGGCAGGGAGGCTGGAGAGGGCAGCCCGGCCCCTGAGGCTGATGGTGGAGGCCTCCGGACACCCTGCCCCAGGGGCGGGGCGCTGGGAGACTCCCACACCAGCCTCAGGCCGAGACTCGGCCATTCCTCCCGTCGAGGCCAGAGCCGGGGGTACCAGCAGGCCAGGGCCAGCGCGGGTGCTGGTCTCCGTGTGCAGGGAGGCGTGAAACCACAGGGCCAGCCCGAAGCCCCCGCTGCGGGGGGCCGTCCCCAGAACGGCAGGCGGGGGCTGCGGGAGGCGCTCCTCCCCCACAGCCGTGGCCACTGCACTTCCTGCTCCGGCCACGCACCGGCTGGCTCAGGGTCTGTGGCCCTCCGTGGCCCTCTGTGGCCTCTGGCCCTGCGGTCCTCCTCTCCCCGCTGCGCCTCCTCCCGGGTCCCGTCAAGCACGGCCTCCACCGCCCCTTTCCTGGTAAGGGACGTTTTAGAAATAGACTTTAGAGAGAGCCCTTTCAGGTCCACAGCAACCGGAGAGGCTGGCACGGCTGCCCCCAGGCCTCAGGGCACTGTCACCACGCCCAGACGTCCCTGGTGTGGCTGGACTGGACCCTCTTCCCGCCAGGTCTGGGCCGCGCCTCCCGTGCAGGGCGTCCTGGGGTCTGCACAGAGGTACGGACGCGCGGAAGAGCTCACAGCCACTGCCCGGCTCCCCTGTTCCTCCCTGGAGAGGGGCCGGCGGCCGTCCCCTGACCCGAGTCCGAGGAGCCCCGTGCTCCGGCCGCAGCGCCTAGCTTCAGCGAAGGCGGCTTCAGCTTGGGGTCCACCGGAACAGGTGTCGGGTGGGAGTGGGTCGCAAGGGAGCGCGGCCACTCTGGGGGCTGGGAGCTGAGGCGGGTCTGCAGGGCTGCCCGTTCTTGTCTGGTGACGCAGTGGGCATCGTGGTTTGCAGGTGGGGCGTCCCCAGGCTCCCCTGGTGATGTGGAAATGTCCTGAGGTGAGGCGACTGGGTCGTGAGAGCCACCAGGTGGCTCAGGCAGGTGGTGGCTGGAGGAGGCGGCCCCTGGCCCTCCTCCTCTCGGCTCTCCCCCTGCTTCTGGCTGCCAGGGACCGCAGCTCCCTCCACCGCGCCCTCCGCTGGGTCCCAGACTGAACCTGGCAGCTGAGAGCCAGAAGCAGCCCTCCCTCCTTTGCGTGGCTCTTGTCGGGTGTTTTGGTGACAGCAAGGCGAGCTGGGCGACACACTGGGGTCTTGGAAGTCTCCTGACTGTCACTTTCAGTGTGGAGAGCTGATTTCAGGCCCTACCCGTTAGGTGTCCTCCTTGAAAACTCGGCAAAGATGGGGCAGCCAGCAAGCTTGCTGCCTCTCCTGGCCTCGCTGTGACTGCAGGTCCTGCGTGCCGCCGAGGGTTCCACTCTAAATCACAGACTTAGGGGACAGTGTGGGGGCTGGGGGCGCCCACAGCCCCAGTGCTTAGGCGGTGACGCACTGCCAGCGTCCAAGCAGAGCCACACCCAATCAGGGACCTCCCGAGCTGGAAGACCGGGCAGTCCTCCCCGCCTTCCCTTCCTCCTGCGCTAGGCCTCTCTGCACCCTCCAAACCACCTCCCTGTGGGCATTGCAGAGGCGCAGGGCGGCTGCTCTGTCTTCTTACACCCAAGTCCACCAGAACGGGCACATGGGTGTCCAGGCTGTCATGGTGTCAGTCTTCAGCCAGCTCCTGATCCCACAACCAGCAAAGCCGGCAGACTGCTGGGTGGTCATCTTGAGCTGACTGCTGGGTGGCCATCTTGAGCTGACTGCTGGGTGGCCATCTTGAGCTGACTGCTGGGTGGCCATCTTGAGCTGACTGCTGGGTGGCCATCTTGAGCTGACTGTTGGGTGGTCACCTTGAGCTGACTGCTGGGTGGTCATCTTGAGCTGACTGCTGGGTGGTCACCTTGAGCTGACTGCTGGGTGGTCACCTTGAGCTGACTGCTGGGTGGCCATCTTGAGCTGACTGCTGGGTGGCCATCTTGAGCTGACTGCTGGGTGGTCACCTTGAGCTGACTGCTGGGTGGTCACCTTGAGCTGACTGCTGGGTGGCCATCTTGAGCTGACTGCTGGGTGGCCATCTTGAGCTGACTGCTGGGTGGCCATCTTGAGCTGACTGCTGGGTGGCCATCTTGAGCTGACTGCTGGGTGGTCACCTTGAGCTGACTGCTGGGTGGCCACCTTGAGCTGACTGCTGGGTGGCCACCTTGAGCTGACTGCTGGGTGGCCACCTTGAGCTGACTGCTGGGTGGCCATCTTGAGCTGACTGCTGGGTGGCCATCTTGAGCTGACTGCTGGGTGGTCATCTTGAGCTGACTGCTGGGTGGTCACCTTGAGCTGACTGTTGGGTGGTCATCTTGAGCTGACTGCTGGGTGGTCATCTTGAGCTGACTGCTGGGTGGCCATCTTGAGCTGACTGCTGGGTGGTCACCTTGAGCTGACTGCTGGGTGGTCACCTTGAGCTCCTGGTCGAGACTGCCGCGGGTTCTCTCCCCCCAACCCTGCCCTGCTGGCCTTGCCCTGCCGCCCCCGACGCGGGCTTCCTCCTGCACCCTAGGGAGGGCTGCAGCTCTGCGAGCCCCTGCCCAGGCCCCCTTCCCTTCCAGCTCTTCCCGGCCAGCGTGCCCATCCCGAGCACCTCTCGGGCTCCACCTGGGCGTCCCTCCTGCGGCAGACCTCAGGGACGCCCAGCCCCTTCACACGCTGCCAGGGAGCCCCACTGCAGGCGACTCGAAGCCCCCGTGCTCTCCTCCCTCCACACCACTTCCTCTGAGGTTCCTTGCTGAGGAGGATGGTGGCCTCAGGCCACCGCCGTCAGAAGGCAGTGAGGTCCAGGGGTCCCTCCTCCGCCTCCTCAGTCCCCAGGGTATCGAGACTGGCTGTGGGGCCACCAGCCCAGCGGCCCTCCTGCCCGCGTGCACATCCGCGTCTCCCGCGGCCGCCGCTCAGCTGTTCCCAGCTGGCCCTGAAGCTGTCCTCCGTGTCCTGAGGGCTGCCAGGCCACCTGCGCGTGGCTTCTGGCTGTGCCCAGGCGGGTGGGAGAGCTGGAGCCGCCTCAGCCTCTCGGATGTGACTCTCTGTGAGCACTGTGTGCCACCGAGAGCGGAGGAGCACCGGGAGGAGAGGCCGCAGGTCCAGGGGCAGCGGGCTCGTGAGACGTCCACCCTCCCGAGCGTGAGCGCACAGAGGTCGTCCAGCCCGCCTCGCTCGCTCCCCCACTGCCTCCCGGCACTGGCATCAGTACTGGCAAGGCAGCTGGGCTCGGGGAGGCCCGCCTGGCCAGTGCAGGGTCCCCTGGGGAGCTGTGGCCCTGGGGACTGCGCAGCCCTGCTCAGAGAGGCCCGCCTGGCCAGTGCGGGGTCCCCTGGGGAGCTGTGGCCCTGGGGACTGCGCAGCCCTGAATGTCTAGCTGGCAGCCCGGAGCCTGGAGTGCTCTGACCCCATGCCAGCTCCCCGCGCACCTCCAGAACCAGGAGGCAGACGGGGCAGGAGAAGCAAGCATCGGAAGACATCCATAGTTGTAAGTCATGGCTCCAATTCAAACACTGTCTGCCCACTAAATCCATCCCGAATCCCAACGAAACCAAGACCCTTTCTGTGCTTAACTCACATCTACACAAAACCTGACAAACAGCGCAGACGGAGGCACCAGCAGGTGTTGCAGTGTGGTGTCCTTGGGTGGAGGGCTCAGCGCGCCAGTCCTCTCGCTCAAAGTCAGGTGGCCCCGACATTGATCATGAGCTGTAGCCCAGGCCGTGGGAGAAACAGTGTCCATGAGGTGGTCATCAAAACCTGCTCAAAGAACGGGCTCCTTAGAGCCCACCACTCGGCTCTTCTACACCATCTCCCACTTCTCCTCCCCCAAATCAGTTTATTAAATGTTTATCATATATCCATCATTTCCTACATGATCTATAATAAATTACTATAGTATGTTATATGTGATCAAATAGCTAATATGTAACAAAATGACAGTGATTATTACTATCTCATCATTACTTTGGTGCTGGGGATCGAGCCAGGACCTGGCGGCACACTGAACACTCCAGAGCTGCCCGCCGCCCCAGAGCCACCTCCCATCACTGTGTAAGCGTCATGTTTCACTGTACAGGCACGTTAAAACTCACAAGAAGAGCAAGCATGATAACACGTTTTGGGAGGCCACATTCACATAACTTATTACAGTAAATTGTTATAATTGTGTTTTATTAGTTATGCCATCAGGCACATTATAAATTAAACTTTACAACAGGTGTGTGTGTATAGGAAAAAGCAGGTGTAGGGAGGGTCTGGTGCCGTACAGGGTCCCAGTCACTCACTGGACCTTGGATCGTGACCCCTGCAGATAAGGCAGGACTCTCATTTATTTTTTGTTATTTAGCTGAAAAAAAAAAGTCCCTTTATTTTAGAACTCAGATATTTTCCCATGACACAGCAGCGAGGTTTATGTTGTTCTAATTTTTCTTGCAGCAGGTGAGTCCCTTTAAATCCAATATTTATCGTTGTCTAGATTTTAAAAGTCACCTTCATTCATAAACAGACTTTTGACTTCAGTCATGGAAGAGCTCCTCCCCGCTCCCACAGCGGGCATAGACCCAAACATCATCTTCTTTCTTTGTCACTGACTTGAGACCAAACGCCCATATCACTTTTCCCCCTTAAAATTTAAGAGGCAACAAGCAGAGTCAAGAATTCAAGACCCCCGCCTCGCCCCCGCCCCCGCCGCTGACCCGGAGGAGCGCACTGTGCGCGCCCCCACGCGGCGGCCGAGCGCGGGCCCTCCGCCGGCCTGCAGGGGGCGCAGCGCGGGCGGGACGTGGCGTCCTGCCGCGGGGCCTGGGGGGAGGACACGCCCCGCAGCGCCGGGCTGACCTGCGCGGTGAGATGCGCCAAGCGCCCAGGGCCGACGCTCCGCCGGCGTCCAGCCACGCGCGCCCACCGCTCCTCTGCAGCGCGGAGATGGGAACGGGAGCTTTGCGGCCAAGCGAGAGGCCGCGCAACCCCTTCCCTGGCGCCGGGAGGGCCTGCGGCTCGCCCGAGCCGGGGCAGGACGCGGAGCGCCGTGGGGATCAGCCCGCGGAGGAGGCGCTCCCCAGGGAGGCTCAGTGACCGGCAGCGATGCGCAGCGGCGCGCACCGCGAGGGCGCAGGACCGCCAGGAGCGCGTTCTCGGCACCGCGACTGCAGCGACGCACGGTCGGGATGCGGCCGCTCTCCGCGGCCGTCGGACCCGCCCGGACCGCGCCTGCGACCGGCGCCCGCGCCCCGCCCCGCCCCGCCGTGCGCCCGCGGGACCTACCGAGCAGCAGGAGCCGGTGCGTCTGCTGCAGGTCCCGCTTCTGCTCGCGCAGCACGCGGTCGATGCCGCGGCTCACTCTCCGCGCCTCCCTGGCGGCCTCGCGCTCCTCGGCGCGCAGCTGCTCCGGGCGCCGCCGCTTCCCCTGGGGCTTGGCCGCGCTGGGCCGCGCGCTCGCCGCGCTCTGGCCGCCGCCCGGCGGGAGCGGGGTCCCGGCCGCATCGCTCCCCGCCGCCCGGGCCGGGGCCGCGCCGGGCTGCGCGTCCTCCAGCGGCGACTGCGGGTCCGCGCGGGGGCCGTCCTCTGGGTCCCCGAAGAGCAGCGGCCGCAGGCTGTGGCACAGACCCATGGGGCGGGCGCAGGCCCCGCGCTCAGGCCGGGGCGCGGCGGAAGCGGGCGGAGGGCCCCGGCCCCTCACCGCCGCCGAGGGCCATGCTGCAGCGTCCCTGGGGCGCGGGGTGCGGCCGCCTCGGCCGAGACCGCCGGACCCGGCGTGGCGGGGCGTCCCCTGCCGTCAGCGCCGCCGCGGGCTCGTGGTCGGTACCGTAAATATCGCCACCGGCTGACCGTGGACACGCTTGCGCCCGGGCCCTCGCTACCGTAAATGCCGCCGCCCCAGCCCGCGCGCAGCTGCGGACAGTGCCGCGGGCGCAGCGGTCACGAAACGCAGGCAGCTGTGGCCTCTGACGGTGGGCTGAGAACCTACAGCTCAGGCCAAGGTTGTTCTGCTCCCAAGTGTGACTTGCAGGGACTTCTCGCCTGGTCGCTCCTTTCCTGCCAGTCTTTCACCCCTCCCACTCTTGATACCCACTTTAATACTTCTATCCTTTGATCTCGACAAAAATCTCCAATGCCGGAAGTCCAGGCATCACTTACAACAATTTCCACACTTTCTTAAAAATTCGAAACTTGAGCCAGGCGCGGTGGCGCACGCCTGTGATCCCAGCGGCTTGGGAGGCTGAGGCAGGAGGCTCACAAGTTCAAAGCCAGTCTCAGCAATTTAATGAGGCACTTAGCAACTCAGGGAGACCCTGGCTCTAATAAAATATTTTAAAAGGGGCTGGGGATGTGGCTCAGTGGTTAACCCCTGGGTTCAACTCCCAGTATCAATCAATAAATAAATAACCAAAAAAAAAAAAAAAAAAAAGAAAAAGAAAAAAAAGCCCAGTACATATAATTGTCACGTATTATATATATGTGTGTGTGTGTGCTAAAGTAAGAATATGGAATTGCACCTTGTATTTCATTTCTTTTTTTAGTATATATTTTTATAGGTGGTCACAGTGTTTTGTTTTATGTGGTGCTGAGGATCAAACCCAGTGCCCCGCGCGTGGCAGGCAAGCCCACCTCTGAGCCACTGCCCCAGCCCTGTATCTCCTCTCTTAATCTGTAGCGCAGCCCAGGAGGAGAAGGGTGCACGCACTGGTGTGCTCTCTCCTGGCCTCTGCAGGCACAGCCTCCCGGGCCGGCCTCCCCAGGTGTGGCAAACTTCAGCATGTCATTCTGAGTGTCACAAGAGCGCTGGCCTTCCCAGCAGAGCTGGCGGCCGTCCTCTCTCCCTGATATCCGAGTGGTTTCAGACATGTGGCTGAGTTTCAATAGAAGGAATAGTAAAATGGAAGGGGGACACTCTTAAGGGAGAGAGTGGGTCCTCTCAGGAGGACAGTGCACACTCCTGCCCTCCACTTTTATTGGTGGCCCTGGGGAAGTTTCTGGAGAGCCCCACCCAGGTCCAGCTCCTGCGTCTTGGCAGCAGATGACGGTGTCTCCCCCGCCTGCCCTCCAGCCTCTGCGTTTCTCCTACAGATAGCAGGAATATGACACATCCTGTGGGCTGAAGGCAGGCAGGTCAATTGGTGGGGGTCAGCACAGTGGACCCAGCGTGGGAAGCAGGTGACTGCAGCATAGGACGGGCACAGACTCCCTCAGGGAGAGGACAGTGAGGTGGTTTAAGGAAATTGAGTTCCTCTGGTTTTGTCCCCTTTTACCCTTTGAAGAGCCCTTAGCAGGTTTCCTTTGTGAGGGGCTTGATGTTTTAGTTGTCATGGTGATGGGGGGAGGTGACACAGTTGGTAATAAGGGAGGGTCCAGGCCACCTGACAGGCTGTGACCTGATCTTGAAACAGCCCTGTTCTTAAGGAGGGTAGCTATGGTTCGGGGAGGTTTTGACATTGTCGCCGCCTGAAGCGATGGCCGCTTGGAGCAGCAAAGCCACGGGAATAAGTTCAGAGGCAGACTGGAAACAAACAGGATCTTTATTCTGTCGGCTTCTCTCTCTGGCTCTAACAACTCTAACATGCACCACACACCAGCAAACAACCAACAACCAAAATGGCCCCGACCCCTCCGCGGTCGGCCCAAGTCTCTCGAGATCCCGGGCCCAGTCTCGTGAGACTACGGAAGGCGGCAATGTCCAAAACTCCATAGCCCAAAGTCAACCGCAATCATAGCCATCTCCCCAAACAGGGCTCCTGCATGACATAGCACCCCCCTCCCCCAGGCCCCCATCCCCAGAGCTTGGCTGTCAGGTGAGGCCCCTTGTGGTTTTCAGTCACCCCTCCCTGTCCTTTTCCTGCCACCCATCTGTGGCTGACCAGCTACCTAACAATAGAGCTTTAGCCACAGGCAACATTTCAAAAGGGATTTTAAGAACCTGCTATATAACCTGTGTTCCTAGCCAGGCGAAGTGGCCCACACCTGTCACCCCAGCTACTGGAGAGGCTGAGGCAGGAGGATGGCAAGTCCAGGTCTGCCTGGGCAACTTGGCAAGACCCTGCCTCAAAGTAAAACTAAAAAGAGCTGGGGCTGTGCCTCAGTGGTGGAGCGCCCCGGGTTCGATGCTCAGCACGCCCCTGCCCCCCCCACACAAGAAAAGAAGGAAAGCGTGTTCTTTAATTGTGAAGAAAATGACAGGGACTATCGTAATGGATAGTTAAATACATCTGATATGAACACTAAGAACGAGCAGATTAGGCCATCTAGTGCAGCACGGGGCAGCCTACACTATCCGTTGGCACTCGAATTTGATTCTTAAAGAAAGAAGTTGGAGATCAGGGATTTGCATTTCTTTGGAGCCCTGCTGATAACAAATACACGTGCTGTGCGATGCTTTTGACCTAGCCTCACTCCAAAAACTCGCCCAAATCAAGGGAGGACTAGTAAAAAATCTCACTTGGGGAAACAAAAAAGTCACGGAACATGGCCATTCCACTCTTCAGTCTTTCATCCATGGTTTGTTTGAGGGGCACAGACAGATGCCAGCAGGGACACACGGGGCTAAGGGGACATTCCATGAACTGGGCCCACAGTGCTGAGCCCACATGCTTGTTTTCTTCCTTCCTTCCCCTCCTTCTCCTCCTTCCCCTCCTTCTTCCTTCTCCCTCCCTCCCTTCTGTTCTTTCTTTTAAGTAAAAGGCACTTTACCTAAAGCCCTGCCCGGCCTACGTTGACAGGACATGTCACCTTCCTCAGTGAACAGCCTGTTACCTGCAGAAGGAACACAAGTTACCTCGAGGAGGGGGCCATTTGTGACCCTTACACAGACCAGATCCTGGAACTTAGGGAGACAAGGATAATTTAATCTAACCCTAAAATCTGAAAGAACAAGTTCCATTAGAACTGGTTGGTTTGGGCCAAAGTGACCCAGAGTGGTCGTGTGCAACGGGAACTTCCAAGTCCAATGTCGTCCTGCAGTCAGTCAAAAATTCAAGCAAGAGGTGGACCCAACTGGAGGGTAAGAGGGTGCCTGCTGTCTCCCTTGAGAGTGTCCCCTTCCCCTTTCTTACCCTTCTTACTGAAACTCAGGCCTGCCACTCTGAGCAACACGTCTGAAGTCTTTCTGGTCTGCGTGCAAGACTCGGGGTGAGAAAGGGCAGCAGCGCCTGCTTCAGCTCGGCAGCCAGCCGCTGCCCTGTGATGTGTCCACTCTGTGTTGGTCAAGCGCTGACCACTGGCTGCTGGGGGAGGAAAAGGACATGGGCTCTTGTGGAGTTTATATACTAGTGAGGTAGAAATATGTTGAACCATAAAAACCCAAGTTAATATATTATTGTACATTGCAGTTATCTACGTACCACGAGGACAGATGGCAGGACTTTCCCAGCAGCAGTAAGGGAAGGGCCAATTTAAATTGGTGTGGGGCGGAGGTTTGTGAGACCAGGAAGCCTTCAAAGGGAAGCCGAGCTGAACCCTGGGGTGGGCGCAATCTCTTCCCTCCCATCACTTACCAGCTTGTGGGAAGGACAGGCTTTGTTTCTCTGTCAGAGCCAGCTGAAAATGGAAGCCAGCACGGCAGGGGTTTTAAACTTCAGTATGTAAATTAAAATGTGGCGCCTTGTTGAAAAACTAAGGGAGCAGAGCACTGAATCCAGGGCCCTGTGTGAAGCTGCAGGCCACAGGCCTACGGATTCTGGCGGGTGATGTCGGAGCATTTGGAGCTGGGAAATCCTAGGAGGGAGGGGCCTCCAGGGGTGTGAGCCTCACAGGTCTGTATACAACACCCCCACAAGTCACTAGCAGGCCACTCAACACTGCCGATAGGGACACCCTGGTGGTCGCATAGACCAAGACCGCAGGTGCTTCTCCCATCAGGGAAGGTAGAGTTGGGAGCTGAGGATAGCCAGTGAACTGGCTTATAGAACAAAACAAAACAAAACAAAACAAAAGTTCACTCCACGGAGAAACACAACAGTCCAAAGGCCCTACACTATATCACTCACAATGTCTAATGTCCAACAAAAAATTGCTCGACTAGCCTAGACAGGCAAAAAAAAAAAAAAAAAAAAAAAAGTGATGTTTAAGTGGCAAAGATGTAACAATTACCAGATAAGGATTTTTAAGACAGCTGTTACTGTATGTATGCCTTAATGTAACATTATATATTTGTATATTGTAATAATATGTATTTATAGAGTATAAAGATCTTAAAGAAGATGCACCCCATAATAGATGTGGAGCAAAGCTGGAGCTCTACAAGGGAACCAAACACAAAGAGTGAAACTAAAAAGTGCAATAAGTGAAATAAAAACCTCACTGTAGGTGCTTATCAGCAGATTGAAGATAACCAAATTGATGAATCAGAAAAAATATCAGCACAAATGACCCAGTAGTTAACACTAGTGTAACTCGAATCCTGGAAAGAAAGGAAAATAACGTGAAGTGACGTGGCCTCACATTTCTGAAATGTGCTAAAATACGTTAACTTATGATTGAAACAGACAAGCACACACCACCCAGGGCTGCGCCCACCTGCGGGTCGCAGAGCTGGGCGGGAACCGTCCCGAGGTGCGCCCGTGCGCAGGCGCCGGGGACCGGGGGGCGGTGGCCAGGGGGCTGCTGGGCCTGCGCGAGGGGGGACAACGCGGGCTTTCTGCCGGAGACGAACGGGGCCAGAGGCAGCGGAGCGCGAGCCGAGTGCCCACCACAGCGTCACCCGGTGTTCACACCTGCCATGCAGACTCGGGAGCACGGCGAGGAGGGCCGGGGGCGGGCCACAGGGCAGCTCTGGGCCCCGCGGCCACCCAGGTCCCCGGTCCTGCTTCTCCCGGGGCTTAGGGTGACAAGTCCCGCGACTGGAGGGCGGGCTCCCTCCCAGAGTGTGCCCGTGGGCCGAGAGCCCGTCCAGCAGCGGTCCTGGGGCTGCAGCGCAGGCGCCGGGGCTCTGGGGAGGGCTGTGTGAGCCCACCCGAGCCTGGCCTGGACCGGCGGGCCTGACAAGCCCGGGGAAGATGGAAGCGGAAAGCGTTTCCCCGGGGGAACCGAGATGGAGAGGCTGGAGGGAGCCTGTTCTCCGCAGTCCCCACCCACCAGGTTCCCAGGGCCCACCTGGCACCAGCCTGGTCCCTGGCATCCACCCTGGTAGCTACCACCAGGTGCCCGGGTCCTGGCGCCTGCCACCTCTGGCGCCAGTCCGCCCCCTGACCCGGTCCACCACTCTGCCTCCTAGGCCCATGGGCGCATAGCCCAGCCTGCCAGGCCTCCACTATGCCTCCAGGGGGCCTGCCTGGCCCAGGTCAGCGGGGCCCCCAGACATAACCAGCTGCTTGGCCACCCAGCAGCAGCCCAGCTGGCCCCACCCCCTCCCAGGCCGTCCTGCCCAGCCTGAGCCTCCCACCGGCTGCAGCCTCACCAACCCATATGCCACGTCCCTGCCAGGCCCAGCTGCCCAGCCTGCGCCTCACCCGGCCACAGCCCGACCAACCCACAGCAATCTCCCAAGAAGGGAGGTTGAGGAGCGGTCACCCCAGCCTTCAACGGGTGAGTGACACAAGGAAAAAGAAGGACTGGGCAGCCCAGGGCCCACACTCCCTGCTTAGGTCGTCCCTCCAGAAGAAGGGCACGGGAGCCAGCCCAGGGCCCACACTCCCTCGCTTAGGTCGTCCCTCCAGAAGAAGGGCACGGGAGCCAGCCCAGCCCAGGGCCCACACTCCCTCGCTTAGGTCGTCCCTCCAGAAGAAGGGCACGGGAGCCAGCCCAGGGCCCACACTCCCTGCTTAGGTCGTCCCTCCAGAAGAAGGGCACGGGAGCCAGCCCAGGGCCCACACTCCCTCGCTTAGGTCGTCCCTCCAGAAGAAGGGCACGGGAGCCAGCCCAGGGCCCACACTCCCTGCTTAGGTCGTCCCTCCAGAAGAAGGGCACGGGAGCCAGCGGCTGTCCGTCCCTGCCGTGGAAAGGACCCTTCACTTCTTGACCTCTCACCAGGACCCCCCCCCCCCCCCCCCTTCTTTCTGTTGCTGTTGTTTGTTTTTGGTTTTGGTTTTCTATATTTGGTTTTTGTTCTATTTGGATGTGCACTGATTGATTCAAGGACTTCTATGTATGTACGCTTCTAGCCTTTTTCTTTCTAAGGTGTTATTTTCCCGTGCTCTGTATTTTGAGGGCTAGGGCTTTTCATTAGGATAATTTGATTTTGTTTTGTATCATCATTGCCACTACTCTGTCTCCCCTGTCTCCTTCTCTTTTTTCTATGGCTAAGAGCCAAATTCCATTCTCTTTCTCTCTCTTCCTTTATATTCTTACTTCAATTTTTCTTCCCCTTTCTCATTAGCAACATATCCTAAGTTACCACTGCATCTGCCCCACCCAACTTTTGAATTTGTGTGCACTTCTCTACCCTCCTGTCTCTTCTTCTTTCCTCATACTCGACTCTGTCCTTAACACCTCTTGATACTAATGTATATGATGTTTGCCCCTACTGCCCAGGTCACAGCAATAATTAATATCTCAGAAGTCATAGACAACACCTATTGTTTGATTTCATGCCAGACATAATTCATGATTATTTACTGTTTTTACTGATGGAAATTGCTGATCCTACTATTTCTGCATACTGTACCAATTAATACTGTAGATATCAAAACAGGAACTAAGTGCCTAGTCAACTGCTGTACATTGTCGGCATAGGTTGTTGGACTCCCCCTTCCAATCTGTGAGATAATAGCAACATAGAGGGACACTCTAAACTCGTAATGTAGGAACTCTACAGCTTCAGATCATCCAGATAGGCAGACACATAAATCATATGAAAAGCAAGGGGACAAACCATCCCAAACAACACAGACATCCCAAACAATACTTCAACAACAGACTCCATTCACACCACAGAGGAGGAAATGTCACGGATGGAATTCAGAAAGTCCATGGTTAAACTGATCTGCAAGGTAAAGGAGTAAAATCAGACAGAAAATACAGGAAATGAAAGTTCACTTCAACAAAGAGAGATTCTGAAAAAAATTTTTAGCAGAAATCTTCAAAATGAAGGCATCAATAAACCAAATTAAAAATTCAATGGAAAGCAGCACCAACAGACCAGACCCCATGGAAGACCAAGTTTCAGGCCACGAAGACAAAATACATAATCTTGAAAATAGTGTTGACCATGAAGAAAAGATGTTAAGAGACCATGAGCAGAACTTCCAAGGAATACGGGGTAGCACGAGAAGACCAAACTTAAGATGTATCAGGATAGATGAAGGCACAGAGACACAAACCAAAGGGATGCACAATTTTTCAATGCACTCGTACCAGTAAATTTCCTAAATCTTAAGAATGAAATGGAAAATCAAGATACAGGAGGCAAACAGGACCCCAAGCATACAAACTCACAACAGACCCACAACAAGGCACATTATTATGAAAATGCCTAACATACAGAAGATATTGAAGGAATGTTAAATAAAACAAAGGGGAGGGAGAAGAGGGGAGGGGGCAAGGGGATAGAAATAATGGATATCAATATACTAAGTGCATGTATAAAAGCTCAAATGGTATGAAAATGCTTTGTGTAAAACCAATAACTTGGAAAACTGTGCTCTTTATATGTAATATGAAAGGAAGTGCACTCTAAAATCATGTATAACAAATTAAATTAAATTTAAAAAGAAAGAAAGAATGAATGAATTTAAAGGCTTCCAGAGAAAAATGACAAGTCACATTTAGAAGGAAACCAATCCAGATCTTAGCTGATTTCTCCACCCAGACCCTCAAGGCTAGCAGGTCTTAGAATAATATGTACCAAGCTCTGAAAGAAGATGGATGCCAGCCAAGGATACTATACCCAGTAAAATTAAGCTTTAGAATTGATGAAATAAAAACCTTCCACGATAAACAAAAGTTGAAACAATTCACAATTGGAAAGCCTGCACTACAAAACATACTCAGTAAAATATTTCATGAAGAAATGAAAAATAAAAGTGAAAACCAGCAAAGGGAGGAACTACAGAAGAAGAATAAGAGAAACTAATTCAGGTTAAAAACCAGAAGTAAATCAAAATGACAGGGAATAAAAATTATATCTCAATAATAACATTGAATGTAAATGGCCTAAATTCTTTAATAAAAAGACATAGACTGGCAGATTGGATTGAAAAACACGACCCAACAATATGCTGCCTCCAAGAGACTTATTTCATAGGCAAAGACATCCACAGACTGCAGGTGAAAGGATGGGAAAAAATATATCATTCATGTGGATCTTGTAAACAAACAGGGGTTTCTAGCCTCATATCAGATAAAGTGGTCTTTAAGCCAAAGTTAATCAGAAGGGACAAAGAAAGCCATTTCCTACTGCTTAAGGGAATTACGCACCAATATGACATAATAATTATAAATATTTATGCCTCAAACAATGGAGCATCTACATACATCAAATAAACCCTTCTAAATTTCAAGAATCAAATAGACTACAACACAATAATACTGGGTGACTTTAACACACTTCTCTCACATTTGGAGGATAGATCCTCCAAAGAAAAACGAAATAAAGAAGCTATAGAACTAAAAAATAAATCAATAATTTAGACTTAACTGACATATATAGAATATTTCATTCATCAATGACTGAATACACTTTCTTCTCAGCAGCACATGGACCCTTCTTTAAAATAGACCATATCTTGGGGCTGGAGTTATCGCTCAATGGTAAGAGCACTTGCCTAGCATGTGTGAGGTCCTGGGTTTGATTCTCAGCACCACATATAAATAAATGAATAAAATAAAGGTCCATCAACATCTAAAGAAAATAGGCCATATCTTAGGCCACAAATAAAAAAAATAGAGATGATACCCTGCATTCGATCAGATCATAATGGAATGAAACTAGAAATTAATGATAAAATGAAAATAGAAGCTACTCAACATCTGGAGACTAAATAATACTCTATTGAATGACTAATGGATGGCAGGAGAAATCAGGGATGAAATAAGAAAATACTAAGAGGTAAAAGAGAACAGCAACACTACATCTCAAAATCCCTGGGACACTGTGAAGGCGGTTCTAAGAGGAAAGTTTATTGCATTAATCTCATTCATTGTAAGAATAGAAAGTCACCAAATAAATAACCTAATGTTATATCTCAAACCCTAGAAAAAGAAGAATGAATCAACACCAAAAGCAGTAGAAGACAGGAAATAATCAAAATCTGAGCTGAAATCAATGAAATTGAAACAAAATAAACAATTCCAAAAAATCAATGAAACAAAAAGTTGCTTCTTTGGAAAAATAAATTGATAAACTCTTAGCTAAGCTAATGGGGAAAAGAGAGAGGCCAGGGTTGGGGGTGGAGAGAAAACTCAAATTACTAAAATTTCTGAAGAAAAAGGAAATATCACCAGAGACACTACTGACATACAGACCACAACGAGAAACTATTTTGAAAATCTATACTCTAATAAAATAGAAAATCATGAAGACATCAACAAATTTCTATAGACATATGACCTACCCAAATTGAATCAGGAGGACATAGAAAATTTAAACAGATCAATTTTAAGCAATGAATTTAAAGATGCCATCAAAGGCCTACCAGCAAAGAAAAGTACAGGACCCTGAGGATCCTCAGCCCAGTTCTACCAGCCCTTCAAAGCAGAACTTACACCAACCCTTCTCAAATAACTGCATGCAGCAGAAAAGGAGGGAGCCCTTCCAAGCTCGCTCTAAGAAGCTAGTATCACCCTGATACCGAAACCAGACAAAGACACGTCGAGGAAAGAAAACTTCAGACTAATATCCCTGATGAACATAGATGCAAAAATTCTTAATACTGGCAAATCACATATAAAAATACATTAAAAAGATAGTGCGCCATGATCAAGTGGGGTTCATCCCAGGGATGCAATTTTGGTTGAACATACGGAAATCAGTAAACCTAATTTGTCACATCAATAGACTTAAAGACAAGAATCACATGATTATCTCAATAGTTGCAGAAAAAGCATTTGACAAAGGTCAGCACCCTTCATGTTCAAAACACTAGAAAAACTAGGGATAGTAAGAACATATCTCAACACTGTAAAAGCTATCTATGCTAAGCCCCAGGCCAACATCATTCTAAGTGGAGAAAAAACTGAAAACATTCCCTCTAAAAACTGGAACAAGACAGGGATGTCCTCTTTCACCACTTCTATTCAACATAGTCCTTGAAACCTTAACCAGAGCAATTACACAGACAAAAGAAATTAAAGGGATACAGATAGGATTTGCCAAAGACATGATTCTACATTAGGAGACCCAGAAGAACTCAAACAGAAAGCTTCTAGAACTCATAAACAAATTCAACAAAGTAGCAGACTAATATCCATAAATCAGTTGAATCAGCTGAAAGAGAAATCAGGAAAACTACCCCATTCACAATAGCCTCACAACAAACAAACAAACAAACAAACAAACAACTTGGGAATCAATCTAACAAAAGAGGCAAAAGACTTCTACAATGAAAAGTACAGAACAAGCCGGGCGCGGTGGCGCACGCCTGTAATCCCAGCACTTTGGGAGGCTGAGGCAGGAGGATCGAGAGTTCAAAGCCAGCCTCAGCAATGGTGAGGCACTTAGCAACTCAGTGAGACCCTGTCTCTAATAAAATACAAAAAAGGGCTGGGGATGTGGCCCAGTGGACGAGTGCCCCTGAGTTCAATCCCTGGTACCACAAAAAAAAAAAAAAAAAAAAAAAAAAAAAAGTACAGAACACTAAAGAAAGATATTGAAGGAGACCTTAGAACCTGGAAAGATTTCCCATGTTCTTGGATAGGTAGAATTAATATTGTCAAAATGCCCATACTACCAAAAGTGCTATACAGATTTAATGCAATTCCTATTAAAATTCCAATGACATTCTTCATAGAAATAGAAAAAGCAGTCATGAAATGCATTTGGAAAAATAAGAGACCCAGAATAGCCAAAGCAGTCCTTAGTGAGAAAAGTGAAGCAGGAGGCCTCACAATACTGAGCTTAAACTATACTACAAAGCTTTAGTAACAAAACCAGCATGGTATTGGCACCAAGACAGACAATGGAACAGAAGAGGAGACAGAGACAAACCCCCATGCTATAGTCATCTCACACTAGGCGACAGCGCCGTGGAGAAAAGGTAGCCTCTTCAACACATGGTGCTGGGAAAAGTGGAAATCCACACGCAGCAGAATGAGGTTGAACTCCTATCTCTCACCCTGCACGAAAGTCAACTCAGTGGATCACAGACCCTGTGCCTGCTAGAAGAAAGCACAGGCCCAACTCCCCCTCACGTCAGCTTAGGAAATGACTTCCTCAACACGACCCCTGAAGTGCAAGAGGTATCAAGGATCAGCAAATGGGGTGGAATCAGACTAAAAACCTTTCTCCTCGCAAAGGAAACAATCAAGGATGTGGAGAGAGAGCCCACAGAATGGGAGGAAATCATTGCTACCTGCACCTCAGGTAGAACATCAATCTCTAGGATATACGAAGAAGTAAAAAATCTTAACAGTGCCCGCCCCCCTTCCCGCCCCACCAATATCCCAATCGATAAAAGGGCAAAGCAACTGAACAGGTACTTCACAGAGAAATACAAAAGGCCAACAAATATATGAAAGAATGTTCAACATCTCTAGCAATTAGAGAAGTGGAAATTAAAACTACACTGAGATTTGATCTCACTCCAGTCAGAATGGCAATTATCAAGAATACAGGCAACAATAAATGTTGGTAAGGATGTGGGAAAAAGGTTCACTCATACTTTGCTGGTGGGACTGCAAATTGGTGCAACCACTGTGGGAAACAGTGTGGAGATTCCTCAGGAAAGTTGGAATGGAACCACCGGTTAACCCAGCTCTCCCACTCCTCGGTATGTACCCAAAGGACTTAAAATCAGCATACTGCAGTGACACAGCCACATCAGTGTTTATAGCAGCTCAGGTCACAGTAGCTAAGGTGTGGAACCAACCACAGCGACTTTCAACAGATGAATGGATAAAGAAAATGTGGTACATGTGCACGATTGAATATCACCCAGCCACAGAGAAGAATGACATCAGGGTATGGGATGAGATTATGAATCCGATGTCCTCCTAAGGGTCTCGTGTCGAGGGCCTGGTCCCCAAGCAGCAGTGCTGAGAGGTGGGTGTGGACCCTGGGCCAAGGAATTGAACAGACACTTCTCAGAAGATGATATACAGTCAATTACCAAATATATGAAAAAATGTTCAACATCTCTAGCAATTAGAGAAATGCAAATCAAAACTACTAAGTTTTCATCTCACAGCAGTCAGAATGGCAGCTAGTAAGAACACAAACAACAGTAAATGTTGGTGAGGATATGGGGAAAAGGCACACTCATACATTGCTGTTGGGACTGCAAAATGGTGCAGCCAATCTGGAAAGCAGTATGGAGAATCTTTGGAAAACTAGGAATGGAACCACCTTTGTCCCAGCTACCCCACTCCTCCGTCTGTACCCAAAGGACTTAAAAAGAGCATTCTACAGGGACACAGCCACATCAATGTTCATAGCAGCACAATTCGCAATAGCTGAACTGTGGAACCAACCTAGATGCTCTTCAGTAGATGAATGGATAAAGAAAATATGGTATATATACACAGTGGAGTATTACTCAGCTATAAAAGAGAATAAAATAATGGTATTTGCAGGTAAATAGATGGAATTGGAGAATATAATGCTAAGTGAAGTTAGTCAATCTCTAAAATCCAAATGCCAAATGTTTTCTCTGATATAGGAGGCTGATTCATAGTGGGGTTGGGGTGGGGAGTGTAGGAGGATTAGACAAACTCTAGAAAGGGCAATGAGGAGGGAAGGAAAGGAGGGGGCAAAAGGGTAAAAAAGATGGTGGAATGAGATGGACATCATTACCTTAAGTACATGCATAAAGACACGAATGGTGTAAATCTAGTTTGTGTACAGCCAGAGATATAAAAAAATTGTACTCTATATATGTAATATGAATTGTAATGCATTCTGCTGTCATATATAACAAATTAGGATAAAAAATTTTTAAGGGCTGAGGTTGTGGCTCAGTGGCAGAGCGCTCGCCTTGCACGTACGCGGCCCGGGTTCGATCCTCAGCATCACATAAACATAAATGCATTGCATTGTGTACAACTAAAGTAAATAAATAAATATTTTAAAAAAATTGTTTTAAAAGTTGTACTTTAAAACTGGGAATGGAACCATCATTTGACCCGTATCCCACTCCTTGGTTTATACCCAAAGGACTTAAAATCAGCATTCTACAGTGATGCAGCCACATCAATGTTTATAGCAGCTCAATTCACAGTAGCTAGACTATGGAACCAACCTAGGTGTCCCTCAATAGATGAATGGGTAAAGAAAATGTGGTAGATATACTCAATGGAATATTACTCAGCTTTAAAGTAGAGTGAAATTAGGGCATGTGCCAGTAAATGGATGGAGTTGGAGAATATCATGCTAAGTGAAATAAGCCAATCCACAAAAGCAAAGGCCGAATGTTTTCTCTAATATGTGGTTGATAATTCACAATAAGGTGGGGGGCACTAGGGAAAAATAGCGTTACCTTAGATTAGGTAGAGGGAAGTGAAGGGAGGGGAGGGAGGGGAGGTGGGGATGGGAAAGATAGTGGGATGAAGCAGACATTATTACTGTATGTATATATGTGAGTACGTGACCAATGTGATTCTGCAACATGTATGCTTTAAAAAATGAGAAATTACATCCCATCGATGTATGACATATCATAGTGCATAAGTGCATTCTACTGTCATGTGTAACTAATTGAGACAAATAAAAAAATTTAAAAAAGAAAAGTGACGTTTCTCCTGTTGGAGTTTCCTGTCTGTGGTGTCTGGTTTCACCAGCTCCCAGGAGGGGCAGCCCAAATCTCAGGAGAGCAGGCCGGGTTCCCTCTGAAGGCTGCAGGGAAGAGCCGTCTCTGCACCCTGGGCATGTGGCAACGCCAAGCCACCGTGGGCTTCCGTCTCTGCCGGCCTCTTCCCGGGGCCTCTGTCTTCTCTGTCCCTTGTAAGGACAGTCTCCCTGACCCGGGGCCTATGCTGCCCGTGTGTCCTCCTCTTGATCCTCACTTGAAGTATGATCTACAAAGACAATTGACAAATGGAGTCGCATCCTGGGGTCCAGAGGGACGTGTGGTTGGGGAGGAAGCTGTTGAGAAGCCTGTGTGGAGCTCTGCGGGCATCTAGCACACCTGCATCGAGGGCAAGCAAGGGACACAGGGTGGCTTCACTGTGCTGAAAAGGTGACATGGCCGCAAGATGTGACAAGCAAAAATGGACAGACCCTGAGGGAGAAGTGGACGAGCCACACTCATGGTCAGTCCCTATACGTGCTCATCTCACTGACGAAGACCAGGGAGGTCCAAGGACAAGGGAGCAACCTTGACTCCAGGAGCCACCCTGACGCCTAGAGCCACCCTGACACCTAGAGCCACCTTGACTCCAGGAGCCACCCTGACGCCTAGAGCCACCCTGACGCCGCGGGCCACCCGGATGCCAAGGGCCACCCTGACGCCAAGAGCCACCCTGACACCTAGAGCCACCTTGACTCCCAGAGCCACCCTGACGCCAAGAGGCACCTTGATGCCATGAGCCATCTTGACATCTACAGCCACCCTGAAGCCGAGAGCCACCCTGACGCCATGAGCCACCCTGACAACTAGAGCCACCCTGACTGTCGACGCCTAGAGAGCCACCCTGACGCCTAGAGTCACCCTGATGCCACCCTAGAGTCACTCTGTCGCCTAAAGTCACCCTGACGCCTAGAGTCACCCTGATGCCTAGAGTCACCCTGTCGCCTAGAGCCACCCTAATGCCTAGAGTCACCCTGACGACGAGAGCCACCCTGACGCCTACAGCCACCATGACGCCTAGAGTCACCCTGACCCCTAGAGTCACCCTGAAGCCTAGAGTCACCCTGAAGACGAGAGCCACCCTGTCGCCTAGAGCCACCCTGAAGCCTGGAGTCACCCTGATGCCTAGAGTCACCCTGTCGCCTAGAGTCACCCTGATGCCTAGAGTCACTTTGACGCCTAGATTCACCCTGATACCTAGAGTCAACCTGACGCCTAGAGTCACCCTGTCGCCTAGAGTCACCCTGACCCTAGAGTCACCCTGACGCCTAGAGTCACCCTGACGCCTAGAGTCACCCTGTCGCCTACAGTCAGCTGACGCCTGGAGTCACCCTGACGCCTAGAGCCACCCTGAAGCCTGGAGTCACCCTGACGCTTGGAGCCACCCTGACGCCTGGAGTCACCCTGACACCTGGAGTCACCCTGACGCCTGGAGTCACCCTGTCGCCTAGAGTCACCTTGACGCCTAGAGTCACCCAGACGCCTAGAGTCACCCTGACGCTTAGAGCCACCCTGACTCCTAGAGTCACCCTGATGCCCAGAGCCACCTTGACTCCTAGAGCCACCCTGACGCCTGGAGTCACCCTGATGCCTAGAATCACCCTGTCGCCTAGTGTCACCCTGACGCCTAGAGTCACCCTGACGCCCAGAGTCACCCTGACGCCCAGAGTCACCCTGACGCCCAGAGTCACCCTGTCGCCTAGAGTCACACTGTCGCCTGGCGTCACCTGGCGCCCATTGCCACCCTGACACCCGGAGCCACCTTGACGCCAAGAGTCACCCTGACGCCTAAAGTCACCGTGACGCCTAGAGTCATCCTGACGCCTAGAGCCACCCTGAGCCTAGAGCCACCCTGACGCCTAGAGTCACCCTGACGCCTAGAGTCACCCTGACGCCTAGAGCCACCCTTACGCCCAGAGTCACCCTGATGCCTAGAGCCACCGTGACGCCCAGAGCCACCCTGACGCCCAGAGCCACCCTGACGACGAGAGCCACCCTGAAGACGAGAGCCACCCTGATGCCTAGAGCCAACCTGACGCCTAGAGTCACCCTGTCGCCTAGAGTCATCCTGACGCCCAGAGTCACCCTGACGCCTGGAGTCATCCTGATGCCTAGAGTCACCCTGACGCCTGGAGTCACCCTGATGCCTGGAGTCACCCTGATGCCCGGAGCCACACTGACTCCTAGAGCCACCCTGAAGTCTGGAGTCACCCTGACGCCTAGAGTCACCCTGTCGCCTAGAGTCACCCTGACGCCTAGAGTCACCCTGTCGCCTACAGTCACCCTGACGCCTGGAGTCACCCTGACGCCTAGAGCCACCCTGAAGCCTAGAGTCACCCTGACGCCTAGAGTCACCCTGACGCTTAGAGCCACCCTGACTCCTAGAGTCACCCTGATGCCCAGAGCCACCTTGACTCCTAGAGCCACCCTGACGCCTGGAGTCACCCTGATGCCTAGAATCACCCTGTCGCCTAGTGTCACCCTGACGCCTAGAGTCACCCTGAGGCCCAGAGTCACCCTGTCGCCCAGAGTCACCCTGACGCCCAGAGTCACCCTAACGCCTAGAGTCACCCTGACGCCTAGAGTCACCCTGTCGCCTAGAGTCACCTGGCGCCCATTGCCACCCTGACACCCGGAGCCACCTTGACGCCAAGAGTCACCCTGACGCCTAAAGTCACCGTGACGCCTAGAGTCATCCTGACGCCTAGAGCCACCCTGATGCCTAGAGCCACCCTGACGCCTAGAGTCACCCTGACGCCTAGAGTCACCCTGACGCCTAGAGCCACGCTTACGCCCAGAGTCACCCTGATGCCTAGAGCCACCCTGACGCCCAGAGCCACCCTGACGCCCAGAGCCACCCTGACGACGAGAGCCACCCTGAAGACGAGAGCCACCCTGATGCCTAGAGCCAACCTGACGCCTAGAGTCACCCTGTCGCCTAGAGTCACCCTGACGCCCAGAGTCACCCTGACGCCTGGAGTCATCCTGATGCCTAGAGTCACCCTGACGCCTGGAGTCACCCTGATGCCTGGAGTCACCCTGATGCCCGGAGCCACACTGACTCCTAGAGCCACCCTGAAGTCTGGAGTCAACCTGAAGCCTAGAGTCACCCTGTCGCCTAGAGTCACCCTGATGCCTAGAGTCACCCTGACGCCTGGAGTCACCCTGACGCCTAGAGTCACCCTGACGCCTACAGCCACCATGACGCCTAGAGTCACCCTGACGCCTAGAGTCACCCTGACGACGAGAGCCACCCTGTCGCCTAGAGCCACCCTGACGCCTAGAGTCACCCTGACTCCTAGAGTCACCCTGACGCCTAGAGCCACCCTGACGCCTGGAGTCACCCTGATGCCTAGAGTCACCCTGATGCCTAGAGTCACCCTGATGCCTAGAGTCACCCTGCTGCCTAGAGTAACCCTGATGACCAGAGCCACCCTGACGCCTAGAGTCACCCTGATGCCTAGAGTCACCCTGTCGCCTGAGTCACCCTGACGCCTAGAGTCACCCTGACGCCTAGAGCCACCCTGACGCCCAGAGCCACCCTGACGACGAGAGAAACCCTGACGACGAGAGCCACCCTGACGCCTAGAGCCACCCTGACGCCTAGAGTCACCCTGATGCCTATAGTCACCCTGTCGCCTAGAGTCACCCTGACGCCCAGAGCCACCCTGACGCCTAGAGTCACCCTGCTGCCTAGAGTCACCCTGACGCCTAGAGTCACCCTGACGCCTAGAGTCACCCTGACGCCTAGATTCACCCTGATGCCTAGAGTCAACCTGTCGCCCAGAGTCAACCTCACTCCTAGAGTCACCCTGACGCCCATAGCCACAATGAATCCTAGAGCCACCCTGACGCCTAGAGCCACCCAGACGCCTAGAGTCACCTTGACGCCTGGAGTCACCCTGACGCCTGCAGTCACCCTGATGCCTGGAGTCACCCTGATGTCTGGAGTCACCCTGTTGCCTGGAGTCACCCTGACGCCTAGAGTCACCCTGTTGCCTGGAGTCACCCTGACGCCTGTAGTCACCCTGATGCCTGGAGTCACCCTGTCGCCTAGAGTCACCCTGACGCCTAGAGTCACCCTGACGCTTAGAGCCACCCTGACTCCTAGAGTCACCATGATGCCCAGAGCCACCCTGACTCCTAGAGCCACCCTGAAGCCTGGAGTCACCCAGATGTTTAGAGTCACCCTTTCGCCTAGTGTCACCCTGACGCCTAGAGTCACCATGATGCCTAGAGTCACCCTGACGTCGAGAGTCACCCTGATGCCTAGATTCACCCTGACGCCCAGAGTCACCCTGACGCCTAGAGTCATCCTGATGCCTAGAGTCACCGTGACTCCTAGAGTCAACCTGACACCTAGAGCCACCCTGACGCCTAGAGCCAGCCTGACTCCAAGAGCCACCCTGACGCCCAGAGCCACCGTGACGCCCAGAGCCACCCTGACGCCCAGAGTCACCCTGTCGCCTAGAGTCACCCTGACGATTAGAGCCACCCTGACACCAAGAGCCACCCTGATGCCTAGTGTCACACTGATGCCTAAAGACACCCTGTCGCCAAGAGTCACCCTGACGCCCAGAGCCACCCTGACGCCTAAAGTCACCCTGATGCCTAGAGTCACCCTGTCGCCTAGAGTCACCCTGACGCCCAGAGCCCCCCTGAAGCCTAGAGCCACCCTGACGCCTAGAGCCACCCTGACGCCTAGAGTCACCCTGGTCGCCTGGAGTCACCTTGACGCCTGTGGTCACTCTGATGCCTGGAGTCACCCTGACGCTTAGAACCACCCTGACACCTAGAGTCACCCTGATGCCCAGAGCCACCCTGACTCCTAGAGCCACCCTGAAGCCTGGAGTCACCCAGATGTCTAGAGTCACCCTGTCGCCTAGTGTCACCCTGACGCCTAGAGTCACCATGATGCCTAGAGTCACCCTGACGTCTAGAGTCACCCTGATGTATAGAGTCTCCCTGATGCCTAGATTCACCCCGACGCCCAGAGTCGCCCAGAGTCACGCTGTCGCCTAGAGTCACCCTGACGCCCAGAGTCACCCTGACGCCTAGAGTCATCCTGATGCCTAGAGTCACCCTCACTCCTAGAGTCACCCTGACTCCTAGAGCCCCACTGACGCCTGGAGCCAGCCTGACTCCACGAGGCACCCTGACACCGAGAGAGCACCCTAAACCCTAGAGACACCCTGACGCCTAGAGCCACCCTGACGCCCAGAGCCACCCTGACGCCTAGAGCACCCTGATGCCTAGAGTCACCCTGTAGCCTAGAGTCACCCTGATGCCTAGAGTCACCCTGTTGCTTAGAGTCACCCTGACAACTAGAGCCACCCTGACGCCCAGAGCCACCCTGACGCCTAGAGTCACCCTGATGCCTAGAGTCACCGTGTCGCCTAGAGTCACCCTGACGCCCAGAGCCACCTGACGCCTAGAGTCACCCTGATGCCCAGAGTCACCCTGTCGCCCAGAGTCACCCTGACGCCCAGAGCCACCCTGACGCCTAGAGTCACCCTGACGCCTAGAGTCACCCTGTCGCCTAGAGTCACACTGACACCTACAGCCACCCTGACGCCTAGAGCCACCCTGACTCCTAGAGTCACCCTGATGCCCAGAGCCACACTGTCTCCTAGAGTCACCCTGTTGCCTAGAGTCACCCTGACTCCTAGAGTCACCCTGACGCCTAGAGTCACCATGATGCCAAGAGTCACCCTGTCGCCTAGAGTCACCCTGACGCCTAGAGAAAACCCTGACGCCTAGAGTCACCCTGTCGCTCAGAGCCACCCTGACTCCTAGAGCCACCCTGACGCCTACAGCCACCCTGACGCCTAGAGCCACCCTGACTCCTAGAGCCACCCTGATGCGTAGAGCCAACCTGACGCCCAGAGCCACCCTGACACCCAGAGTCACTCTGATGCCCAGAGTCATCCTGACGCCGAGTGAAACCCTGACGCCCAGAGCCACACTGACGCCTACAGTCACCCTGACGCCTGGAGTCACCCTGACGACGAGAGCCACCCTGACGCCCAGAGCACCCTGACGCCCAGAGTCACCCTGACGACGAGAGTCATCCTGACGCCTAGAGTCTCCCTGACGCCTAGAGCCACCCTGATGCCCAGAGTCACCCTGATGCCTAGAGTCACCCTGACGCCTAGAGTCACCCTGTCGCCTTGAGTCACCCTGACTCCTAGAGTCACCCTGACGCTTAGAGCCACCCTGACTCCTCGAGTCACCCTGACGCCCGGAGTCACCCTGACGCCCGGAGTTATTCTGATGCCTAGAGTCACCCTGTCGCCTAGAGTACCCTGACGCCTTGAGTCACCCTGATACCTAGAGTTCAAGCGACGCCTAGAGTCACCCTGACGCCTGGAGTCACCCTGATGCCTGGAGTCACCCTGTCGCCTGGAGTCATTTTGACGCCTGTATTCACTCTGATGCCTGGAGTCACCCTGACGCCTAGAGTCACCCTGACGCTTAGAGCCACCCTGACTCCTAGAGTCCCCCTGATGCCCAGAGCCACCTTGACTCCTAGAGCCACCCTGAAGCCTGGAGTCACCCAGATGTCTAGAGTCACCCTGTCACCTAGTGTCACCCTGACGCCTAGAGTCACCATGATGCCTAGAGTCACCCTGACGTCTAGAGTCACCCTGATATATAGAGTCTCCCTGATGCCTAGATTCACCCCGACGCCCAGAGTCACGCTGTCGCCTAGAGTCACCCTGACGCCCAGAGTCACCCTGACGCCTAGAGTCATCCTGATGCCTAGAGTCACCCTCACTCCTAGAGTTACCCTTAATCCTAGAGCCACCCTGACGCCTAGAGTCACCCTGACGCCTAGAGTCACCCTGTGGCCTCGAGCCACACTGACACCTACAGCCACGCTGACGCCTAGAGCCACCCTGACTCCTAGAGTCACCCTGATGCCCAGAGCCACACTGACTCCTAGAGTCACCCTGTCGCCTAGAGTAACCCTGACTCCTAGAGTAACCCTGACGCCCAGAGCCACCCTGACGCCTAGAGCCACCCTGACGCCTAGAGTCACCATGATGCCAAGAGTCACCCTGTCGCCTAGAGTCACCCTGTCGCCTATAGTCACACTGACGCCTAGAGTCACCCGAAGCCTAGAGTCACCCTGTCGCCCAGAGTCACCCTGACTCCCAGAGCCACCCTAACGCATAGAGTCACCCTGACGCCTAGAGTCACCATGTCGCCTAGAGTCACACTGACGCGTACAGCCACCCTGATGCCTAGAGCCACACTGACTCCTAGAGCCATCCTGATGCCTAGAGCGACCCTGACACCCAGAGTCACTCTGACGCCTAGAGTCACCCTGAAGCCTAAGTCACCCTGACGCCTGGAGTCACCCTGACGACGAGAGCCACCCTGATGCCTAGGGAAACCCTGAGGCCTAAAGTCACCCTGAGGCCTAGAGCCACCTGATGCCTAGAGTCACCCTTAGGCCTAGAATCACCCTGAGGCCCAGAGCCACCCTGATGCCTGGAGTCACCCTGATGCCTGGAGTCACCCTGTCGCCTGGAGTCACCCTGACGCCTAGAGTCACCCTGACGCCTAGAGTCACCCTGTTGCCTGGAGTCACCCTGACGCCTGTAGTCACCCTGATGCCTGGAGTCACCCTGTCGCCTAGAGTCACCCTGACGCCTAGAGACACCCTGACGCTTAGAGCCACCCTGACTCCTAGAGTCACCATGATGCCCAGAGCCACCCTGACTCCTAGAGCCACCCTGAAGCCTGGAGTCACCCAGATGTTTAGAGTCACCCTTTCGCCTAGTGTCACCCTGACGCCTAGAGTCACCATGATGCCTAGAGTCACCCTGACGTCGAGAGTCACCCTGATGCCTAGATTCACCCTGACGCCCAGAGTCACCCTGACGCCTAGAGTCATCCTGATGCCTAGAGTCACCGTGACTCCTAGAGTCAACCTGACACCTAGAGCCACCCTGACGCCTAGAGCCAGCCTGACTCCAAGAGCCACCCTGACGCCCAGAGCCACCGTGACGCCCAGAGCCACCCTGATGCCCAGAGTCACCCTGTCGCCTAGAGTCACCCTGACGATTAGAGCCACCCTGACACCAAGAGCCACCCTGATGCCTAGTGTCACACTGATGCCTAAAGACACCCTGTCGCCAAGAGTCACCCTGACGCCCAGAGCCACCCTGACGCCTAGAGTCACCCTGATGCCTAGACTCACCCTGTCGCCTAGAGTCACCCTGACTCCTAGAGTCACCCTGACGCCCAGAGCCACCCTGAAGCCTAGAGCCACCCTGACGCCTAGAGCCACCCTGACGCCTAGAGTCACCCTGGTCGCCTGGAGTCACCTTGACGCCTGTGGTCACTTTGATGCCTGGAGTCACCTTGACGCTTAGAACCACCCTGACACCTAGAGTCACCCTGATGTCCAGAGCCACCCTGACTCCTAGAGCCACCCTGAAGCCTGGAGTCACCCAGATGTCTAGAGTCACCCTGTCGCCTAGTGTCACCCTGACGCCTAGAGTCACCATGATGCCTAGAGTCACCCTGACGTCTAGAGTCACCCTGATGTATAGAGTCTCCCTGATGCCTAGATTCACCCCGACGCCCAGAGTCACGCTGTCGCCTAGAGTCACCCTGACGCCCAGAGTCACCCTGACGCCTAGAGTCATCCTGATGCCTAGAGTCACCCTCACTCCTAGAGTCACCCTGACTCCTAGAGCCCCACTGACGCCTGGAGCCAGCCTGACTCCACGAGGCACCCTGACACCGAGAGCCACCCTAAACCCTAGAGACACCCTGACGCCTAGAGCCACCCTGACGCCCAGAGCCACCCTGACGCCTAGAGTCACCCTGATGCCTAGAGAAGTCACCCTGACGCCCAGAGCCACCCTGAAGCCTAGAGTCACCCTGATGCCCTAGAGTCACCCTGTCGCCTAGAGTCACACCCTGACGCCTAGAGTCACCCTGACGCCTAGAGCCACCCTGATGCCCTAGAGTCACCCTGTGCCTAGAGTCACCCTGACTCTAGAGTCACCCTGTTGCCTAGAGCCACCCTGACGCCTAGAGTCACCCCCTGACGCCTAGAGTCACCATGATTGCCTGTCACCTTGTCGACCAGAGTCACCCTGACGCCTGGAGTCACCTTGACGCTTAGAACCCTCCATGACGCCTAGAGTCACCTGACGCCTAGAGTCACCCTGACTCCTAGAGCCACCCTGTTGCGTCCTTCATGAGAGCCACCCTGACGGCCAGAGTTCACCCTGATGCCTAGAGTCACCCTGTTCGCCTGAACCCTGACTCGCCATAGTCACCCAGATGTCTAGAGTCACCCTGTCGCCTAGAGTCACCCTGACGCCTAGAGTCACCCTGGATGCCCTGATGTGCCTAGAGTCACCCTGACGCCTAGAGTCACCCTCACTCCTAGAGTCACCCTGACTCCTAGAGCCCCCACTGACGCCTGGAGCCAGCCTGACTCCACGAGGCACCCTGACACCGAGAGCCACCCTAAACCCTAGAGACACCCTGACGCCTAGAGCCACCCTGACGCCCAGAGCCACCCTGACGCCTAGAGTCACCCTGATGCCTAGAGTCACCCTGTTGCCTCGAGTCTCCCTGATGCCTAGAGTCACCCTGTCGCTTAGAGTCACCCTGACAACTAGAGCCACCCTGACGCCCAGAGCCACCCTGACGCCTAGAGTCACCCTGATGCCTAGAGTCACCATGTCGCCTAGAGTCACCCTGTCGCCTAGAGTCAACCTGACGCCCAGAGCCACCCTGACGCCTAGAGTCACCCTGATGCCTAGTGTCACCCTGTCGCCTATAGTCACACTGACGCCTAGAGTCACCCTGAAGCCTAGAGTCACCCTGTCGCCCAGAGTCACCCTGACTCCCAGAGCCACCCTAACGCATTGAGTCACCCTGACGCCTAGAGTCACCATGTTGCCTAGAGTCACACTGACGCGTACAGCCACCCTGATGCCTAGAGCCACACTGACTCCTAGAGCCATCCTGATGCCTAGAGCGACCCTGACACCCAGAGTCACTCTGACGCCTAGAGTCACCCTGAAGCCTAAGTCACCCTGACGCCTGGAGTCACCCTGACGACGAGAGCCACCCTGATGCCTAGAGAAACCCAGAGGCCTAAAGTCACCCTGAGGCCTAGAGCCACCTGACGCCTATAGTCACCCTTAGGCCTAGAATCACCCTGAGGCCCAGAGCCACCCTGACGCCCAGAGTCACCCTTACGCCTAGTCAGCCTGACGTCTAGAGCAACCCTGACGAGGAGAGCCACTTTGAAGCCTAGAGTCACCCTGTCGCCTAGAGTCACCCTGACGCCTAGATTCACCCTGATGCCTAGAGTCAACCTGTCGCCCAGAGTCAACCTCACTCCTAGAGTCACCCTGACGCCCATAGCCACCCTGAAGCCTAGAGCCACCCTGATGCCTAGAGCCACCCAGACGCCTAGAGTCACCTTGACGCCTGGAGTCACCCTGACGCCTGCAGTCACCCTGATGCCTGGAGTCACCTGATGCCTGGAGTCACCCTGTCGCCTGGAGTCACCCTGACGTCTAGAGTCACCCTGACGCCTAGAGTCACCCTGTTGCCTGGAGTCACCCTGACGCCTGTAGTCACCCTGATGCCTGGAGTCACCCTGTCGCCTAGAGTCACCCTGACGCCTAGAGTCACCCTGACGCTTAGAGCCACCCTGACTCCTAGAGTCACCATGATGCCCAGAGCCACCCTGACTCCTAGAGCCACCCTGAAGCCTGGAGTCACCCAGATGTTTAGAGTCACCCTTTCGCCTAGTGTCACCCTGACGCCTAGAGTCACCATGATGCCTAGAGTCACCCTGACATCGAGAGTCACCCTGATGCCTAGATTCACCCTGACGCCCAGAGTCACTCTGACGCCTAGAGTCATCCTGATGCCTAGAGTCACCGTGACTCCTAGAGTCAACCTGACACCTAGAGCCACCCTGACGCCTAGAGCCAGCCTGACTCCAAGAGCCACCCTGACGCCCTTAGCCACCGTGACGCCCAGAGCCACCCTGATGCCCAGAGTCACCCTGTCGCCTAGAGTCACCCTGATGATTAGAGCCACCCTGACACCAAGAGCCACCCTGATGCCTAGTGTCACACTGATGCCTAAAGACACCCTGTCGCCAAGAGTCACCCTGACGCCCAGAGCCACCCTGACGCCTAGAGTCACCCTGATGCCTAGACTCACCCTGTCGCCTAGAGTCACCCTGACTCCTAGAGTCACCCTGACGCCCAGAGCCACCCTGAAGCCTAGAGCCACCCTGACGCCTAGAGCCACCCTGACGCCTAGAGTCACCCTGGTCGCCTGGAGTCACCTTGACGCCTGTGGTCACTCTGATGCCTGGAGTCACCCTGATGCTTAGAACCACCCTGACACCTAGAGTCACCCTGATGCCCAGAGCCACCCTGACTCCTAGAGCCACCCTGAAGCCTGGAGTCACCCAGATGTTTAGAGTCACCCTGTCGCCTAGTGTCACCCTGACGCCTAGAGTCACCATGATGCCTATAGTCACCCTGACGTCTAGAGTCACCCTGATGTATAGAGTCTCCCTGATGCCTAGATTCACCCCGACACCCAGAGTCACGCTGTCGCCTGTTGCTAGAGTCACCCTGACACCGCCTAGAGTCACCCCTGACCACCACTGACTCCTAGAGTCACACCCTGACGCCCAGAGCCCCCTGAGCCTCACCCTGACGCCCAGAGTCACCCTGACGCCTAGAGTCACCCTGACGCCTAGAGTCACCCTGACGCCTAGAGTCAGTCCACCCTGACGCCTAGAGTCACCTGACGCTCGACTAGAGTCATTCACTCCTGACGACCTAGAGTCACCCTGACGCCCTATGCCTAGAGTCAGCCAACCCCTGACGCCTACACCCAGAGTCACCCTGACGCCTAGGAGTCACCCTGAACGAGAGCCTAGATGCCTCCAGTCACCCTGTTGCCTAGAGGAAGTCCCCCTGACTCCTAGAGAGCCACCTGACGCCTGAGAGTCACCTGTAGACACCCAGTGCCTAAGAGTCTGATGAGTTAAAGCCTAGAGTCACCCTACGCCTGGAGTCACCCGATGCCTGGAGTCCCCCTGGTCGTCCTGGAGTCGCCCCTGGATCCCATCACCCTGAGAGTCACCCTGACGCCCCACCACTGGAGTCACCCTGAGACGCCTGGAGAGTCACCCTGACGCTGACACCTAGGATACCACCCTGACTCCTAATTTCACCCTGCTGGCTGTCGGCCTAGAGTCCACCCTGACGCCTAGAGCCACCCTGACCCTAGAGTCCACCCTGACCCTGACGCCCTAGCCTAGAGCCACACCCCTGACGCCTAGAGTCACCCTGATCGCCTAGAGTCACCCTGACGCCTAGAGTCACCCTGGTCCTAGAGTCACCCTGCCCACACGACTCTGACACCCTGTCGCCTATAGAGTCACCCTGATGCCACCCCCTGAGAGAGCCACCCCTCACCTGCCTAGAAGTCACCCTGTGTCGCCTAGAGATGCCACCCTGTCGACCCTAGAGTCCACCCTGACCATGCCTAGCCTAGAGAGCCACCCTAAGTCTGATGCCACCTTGACCCTAGATATCACCCTGATGGCCTGAGAGTCACCCTGACGCCTACAGCCACCATGACGCCTAGAGTCACCCTGACCTAGAGTTTCCTAGAGTCACCCTGCCGCACTCACCCTGAGTCACACTGTCCTGGACGCCTAGAGTTCACCATCACGCTGAGCCACCCTGACCCTAGAGTCACCTGATGCCCTGGCCAACCTGACACCTGGACGGCTTAGAGCCCAGAGTCACGCTGTCGCCTAGAGTCACCCTGACGCCCAGAGTCACCCTGACGCCTAGAGCCATCCTGATGCCTAGAGTCACCCTCACTCCTAGAGTCACCCTGACTCCTAGAGCCCCACTGACGCCTGGAGCCAGCCTGACTCCACGAGGCACCCTGACACCGAGAGCCACCCTAAACCCTAGAGACACCCTGACGCCTAGAGCCACCCTGACGCCCAGAGCCACCCTGACGCCTAGAGTCACCCTGATGCCTAGAGTCACCGTGTCGCCTAGAGTCACCCTGACGCCCAGAGCCACGCTGACGCCTGGAGTCACTCTGACGCCCAGAGTCACCCTGTCGCCCAGAGTCACCCTGACGCCCAGAGCCACCCTGACGCCTAGAGTCACCCTGACGCCTAGAGTCACCCTGTCGCCTAGAGTCACACTGACACCTACAGCCACCCTGACGCCTAGAGCCACCCTGACTCCTAGAGTCACCCTGATGCCCAGAGCCACACTGACTCCTAGAGTCACCCTGTTGCCTAGAGTCACCCTGACTCCTAGAGTCACCCTGACGCCTAGAGTCACCATGATGCCAAGAGTCACCCTGTCGCCTAGAGTCACCCTGACGCCTAGAGAAACCCTGACGTCTAGAGTCACCCTGTCACTCAGAGCCACCCTGACTCCTAGAGCCACCCTGACGCCTACAGCCACCCTGACGCCTAGAGCCACCCTGACTCCTAGAGCCACCCTGTTGCGTAGAGCCAACCTGACGCCCAGAGCCACCCTGACACCCAGAGTCACTCTGATGCCCAGAGTCATCCTGACGCCGAGTGAAACCCTGACGCCCAGAGCCACACTGACGCCTACAGTCACCCTGACGCCTGGAGTCACCCTGACGACGAGAGCCACCCTGATGCCCAGAGCACCCTGTCGCCCAGAGTCACCCTGATGACGAGAGTCACCCTGACGCCTAGAGTCTCCCTGACGCCTAGAGCCACCCTGATGCCCAGAGTCACCCTGATGCCTAGAGTCACCCTGACGCCTAGAGTCACCCTGTTGCCTTGAGTCACGCTGACGCCTAGAGTCACCCTGACGCTTAGAGCCACCCTGACTCCTCGAGTCACCCTGACGCCCGGAGTCACCCTGACGCCCGGAGTTATTCTGATGCCTGGAGTCACCCTGTGGCCTAGAGTCACCCTGACGCCTTGAGTCACCCTGATACCTAGAGTTCAAGCGACGCCTAGAGTCACCCTGACGCCTGGAGTCACCCTGATGCCTGGAGTCACCCTGTCGCCTGGAGTCACCTTGACGCCTGTAGTCACTCTGATGCCTGGAGTCACCCTGACGCCTAGAGTCACCCTGACGCTTAGAGCCACCCTGACTCCTAGAGTCCCCCTGATGCCCAGAGCCACCTTGACTCCTAGAGCCACCCTGAAGCCTGGAGTCACCCAGATGTCTAGAGTCACCCTGTCACCTAGTGTCACCCTGACGCCTAGAGTCACCATGATGCCTAGAGTCACCCTGACGTCTAGAGTCACCCTGATGTATAGAGTCTCCCTGATGCCTAGATTCACCCCGACGCCCAGAGTCACGCTGTCGCCTAGAGTCACCCTGACGCCCAGAGTCACCCTGACGCCTAGAGTCATCCTGATGCCTAGAGTCACCCTCACTCCTAGAGTTACCCTTAATCCTAGAGCCACCCTGACGCCTAGAGTCACCCTGACGCCTAGAGTCACCCTGTGGCCTCGAGTCACACTGACACCTACAGCCACGCTGACACCTAGAGCCACCCTGACTCCTAGAGTCACCCTGATGCCCAGAGCCACCCCTGACGACCCTAGAGCCACCCCTGACGCCTAGAGTCACCATGATGCCAACGAGATCACCCTGTCGCCTAGAGTCACACTGACGCCCACTGACGCCCAGAGCCACCCCTCACGCCTGACGAGTCACCCTGATGCCTAGAGTCACCCTGTCGCCTATAGTCACACTGACGCCTAGAGTCACCCTGAAGCCTAGAGTCACCCTGTCGCCCAGAGTCACCCTGACGCCCAGAGCCACCCTAACGCATAGAGTCACCCTGACGCCTAGAGTCACCATGTCGCCTAGAGTCACACTGACGCGTACAGCCACCCTGATGCCTCGAGCCACACAGACTCCTAGAGCCAACCTGATGCCTAGAGCAACCCTGACACCCAGAGTCACTCTGACGCCTAGAGTCACCCTGAAGCCTAAGTCACCCTGACGCCTGGAGTCACCCTGACGACGAGAGCCACCCTGATCGCCTAGAGAAACCCTGAGGCCTAAAGTCACCCTGAGGCCTAGAGCCACCTGATGCCTAGAGTCACCCTGTCGGCCTAGAATCACCCTGAGGCCCAGAGTCACCCTGACGCTAGAGTCACTCTTACGCCTAGAGTCAGCCTGACGCCTAGAGCACCCTGACGAAGAGAGCCACCCTGAAGCCTAGAGTCACCCTGATCGCCTACAGTCACCCTAACGCCTAGAGCCACCCTGACTCCTAGAGTCACACTGATGCCTGGAGCCACCCTGACGCCTTGAGTGACCCTGATGCCTGGAGTCACCCTGATGCCTGGAGTCACCCTGACTCCTAGAGCCACCCTTACGACGCCTAAAGTCACCCTGATGCCTAGAGTCACCCTGTCGCTTAGAGTCACCCTGATGCCTAGAGTCACCCTGTCGCCTAGAGTCACCCTGACGCTTAGTCACCTGATGCCTAGAGTCACCCTGTCGCCTAGAGTCACCCTAATGCCTAGAGTCACCCTGACGATGAGAGCCACCCTGACTACCCACCATGACGCCTAGAGTCACCCTGACGCCCAGAGTCACCCTGACTCCGAGAGCCACTCTGTCGCCTAGAGCCACCCTGAAGCTTGGAGTCACCTGATGCCTAGAGTCACCCTGTCGCCTAGAGCCACCCTGACTCCTAGAGCCACCCTGATGCCTAGAGTCACCCTGACGCTTAGAGCCACCCTGACTCCTAGAGTCACCCTGATGCCCAGAGCCACCCTGTCGCCTAAAGCCTAACCTGACGCCTGAAGTCACCCTGATGCCTAGTGTCACCCTGACGCCTGGAGTCACCCTGACGCCTAGGAGTCACCCTGACGCCTGGAGTCACCCTGACGCCTAGAGTCACCCTGTCGCCTAGAGTCACCCTGACGCCAGAGTCACCCTGTCGCCTAGAGTTACCCTGACGCCTAGAGTCACCCTGACGCCTAGATCACCCTGATGCTGGAGTCACCGTGACGCCCAGTGCCACCTTGATGCCCGGAGCCACCTTGACGCCTAGAGTCACCCTGACGCTTAGAGCCACCGTGACGCCTAGAGTCACCCTGACGCCCAGAGCCACCCTGACTCCCAGAGCCAACCTGACTCCTGAGTCACCCTGACGCCTAGAGCCACCCTGACTCCTAGAGTCACCCTGATGCCCAGAGCCACCCTGACTCCTAGAGCCACCTTGAAGTCTGGAGTCACCCTGATGCCTAGAGTCACCCTGTCGCCTAGTGTCACCCTGACTCCTAGAGTCACCCTGACGCCCAGAGTCATCCTGACGCCCAGAGTCACCCTGTGGCCTAGAGTCACCCTGACGCCCAGAGTCACCCTGACGCCTAGAGTCACCCTGATGCCTAGAGTCACCTTGTCGGCTAGATTCACCCTGACGCCCAGAGTCACCCTTATGCCTAGAGTCAGCCTGACGCCTAGAGCAACCCTGACGAGGAGAGCCACCTTGAAGCCTAGAGTCACCCTGTTGCCTAGAGGAACCCTGACTCCTAGAGCCACCTGACGCCTGGAGTCATCCTGATGCCTAGAGTCACCCTGACGCCTGGAGTCACCCTGATGCCTGGAGTCACCCTGATGCCTGGAGCCACCCTGACTCCTAGAGCCACCCTGACGCCTAAAGTCACCCTGATGCCTAGAGTCACCCTGTCGCCTAGAGTCACCCTGATGCCTAGAGTCACCCTGACGCCTAGAGTCACCCTATAGTCACCCTGATGCCCAGAGTCACCCTGTCGCCTAGAGCCACCCTAATGCCTAGAGTCACCCTGACGATGAGAGCCACCCTGACGCCTACAGCCACCATGACGCCTAGAGTCACCTTGTCGCCTGGAGTCACCGTGACGCCTAGAGTCACCCTGACGCCTATAGACACACTGACGCCTAGTGTCACCCTGACTCCTAGAGTCACCCTGACGCCTATAGCCACCCTGACTCCTAGAGTCACCCTGATGCCCAGAGCAACCCTGACTCCTAGAGCCACCCTGACGCCTAGAGCCACCCTGACGCCTTGAGTCACCCTGATGCCTAGAGTCACCCTGTCGCCTAGAGTCACCCTGACGCCTAGAGTCAACCTGATGCCTAGAGTCACCCTGACGCCTAGAGCCACCCTAATGCCTGGAGTCACCCTGACGCCCAGAGCCACCCTGACGCCTACAGCGACCATGACGCCTAGAGTCACCCTGACGCCTAGAGTCACCCTGACGACGACAGCCACCCTGTCGCCTAGAGCCACCCTGAAGCCTGGAGTCACCCTGATGCCTAGAGTCACCCTGTCGCCTAGAGTCACCCTGATGCCTAGAGTCACCTTGACGGCTAGATTCACCCTGATGCCTAGAGTCACCCTGACGCCTAGAGTCACCCTGACGCCTAGAGTCACCCTGATGCCTAGAGTCACCCTAACGCCTAGAGCCACCCTGACTCCTAGAGTCACACTGACGCCTGGAGCCACCCTGACGCCTTGAGTCACCCTGACGCCTAGAGTCACCCTGATTCCTGGAGTCACCCTGTCGCCTAGAGTCACCCTGACGCCTAGAGTCACCCTGATGCCTAGAGTTACCCTGACGCTTAGAGTCACCCTGACTCCTGGAGTCACCCTGATGCCCTGGAGTCACCCTGACGCCTAGAGTCACCCTGACGCCTAGAGTCACCCTGACTTCTAGAGCCACCCTGACGCTTAGAGTCACCCTGACGCCTGAGTCACCCTGATGCACCCTGGAGTCACCCTGATCGCCTAGAGTCACCTGACGCCCGAGAGTCACCCTGACTTCTAGAGTCACCCTGACGCCTTAGAGTCACCCTGACGCCTAGAGTAACCCTGACGCCACGAGAGCCCCTGACTGCCCAGAGCCACCCTGACACCTGCCCAGAGTCACCCTGACGCTTAGAGTCACCCTGACGCCTAGAGTCACCCTCATGCCCTGAGCCACCCTGACTCCTAGAGCCACCCTGATGCCTAGAGTCACCCTGATGCGCTAGAGTCACCCTGACGCCTAGAGTCACCCTGATGCCTAGAGTCACCTGACGCGCCTAGAGTCACCCTGACACCCAGAGTCACCCTGACTGCCCAGAGTCACCCTGACGCCGAGTCACCCTGACGCCCAGAGCCACACTGACGCCTACAGTCACCCTGACGCCTGGAGTCACCCTGACGACGAGAGCCACCCTGATGCCCTAGAGTCACCCTGACGCCTAGAGTCACCCTGACGCCTGAGAGTCACCCTGATGACTGAGAGTCACCCTGTCGCCTAGAGTCACCCTGACGCCTAGAGCCACCCTGATGCCCAGAGTCACCCTGATGCCCTAGAGTCACCCTGACGCCTAGAGTCACCCTGTCGCCTTGAGTCACCCTGACGCCTAGAGTCACCCTGACGCCTAGAGTCACCCTGACTCCTCGAGTCACCCTGACGCCCGGAGTCACCCTGACGCCCCTGGCCTAGAGTCATTCTGATGCCTGGAGAGCCACCCTGACTCCTAGAGTCACCCTGATGCCTTGAGTCACCCTGACTACCTAGAGTTCAAGCGACCCTAGAGTCACCCTGACGCCTGGAGTCACCCTGATGCCTAGAGTCACCCTGTCGCCTGAGTCACCTTGACGCCTGTAGTCACCCTGATGCCTGGAGTCCCCTGACGCCTAGAGTCACCATGATGCCTAGAGTCACCCTGACGTCCTAGAGTCACCCTGATGTATAGAGTCTCCCTGATGCCTAGATTCACCCCGACGCCCAGAGTCACGCTGTCGCCTAGAGTCACCCTGACGCCCAGAGTCACCCTGACGCCTAGAGTCATCCTGATGCCTAGAGTCACCCTCACTCCTAGAGTTACCCTTAATCCTAGAGCCACCCTGACGCCTAGAGTCACCCTGACGCCTAGAGTCACCCTGTGGCCTCGAGTCACACTGACACCTACAGCCACGCTGACACCTAGAGCCACCCTGACTCCTAGAGTCACCCTGATGCCCAGAGCCACCCTGACGCCTAGAGCCACCCTGACGCCTAGAGTCACCATGATGCCAAGAGTCACCCTGTCGCCTAGAGTCACACTGACGCCCAGAGCCACCCTGACGCCTAGAGTCACCCTGATGCCTAGAGTCACCCTGTCGCCTATAGTCACACTGACGCCTAGAGTCACCCTGAAGCCTAGAGTCACCCTGTCGCCCAGAGTCACCCTGACGCCCAGAGCCACCCTAACGCATAGAGTCACCCTGACGCCTAGAGTCACCATGTCGCCTAGAGTCACACTGACGCGTACAGCCACCCTGATGCCTCGAGCCACACAGACTCCTAGAGCCAACCTGATGCCTAGAGCAACCCTGACACCCAGAGTCACTCTGACGCCTAGAGTCACCCTGAAGCCTAAGTCACCCTGACGCCTGGAGTCACCCTGACGACGAGAGCCACCCTGATGCCTAGAGAAACCCTGAGGCCTAAAGTCACCCTGAGGCCTAGAGCCACCTGATGCCTAGAGTCACCCTTAGGCCTAGAATCACCCTGAGGCCCAGAGCCACCCTGACGCCTAGAGTCACTCTTACGCCTAGAGTCAGCCTGACGCCTAGAGCAAACCTGACGAAGAGAGCTACCTTGAAGCCTAGAGTCACCCTGTCGCCTACAGTCACCCTGACGCCTAGAGCCACCTGACGCCTGGAGTCATCCTGATGCCTAGAGTCACCCTGACGCCTGGAGTGACCCTGATGCCTGGAGTCACCCTGATGCCTGGAGCCACCCTGACTCCTAGAGCCACCCTTACGCCTAAAGTCACCCTGATGCCTAGAGTCACCCTGTCGCCTAGAGTCACCCTGATGCCTAGAGTCACCCTGTCGCCTAGAGTCACCCTGACGCCTATAGTCACCTGATGCCCAGAGTCACCCTGTCGCCTAGAGCCACCCTAATGCCTAGAGTCACCCTGACGATGAGAGCCACCCTGACGCCTACAGCCACCATGACGCCTAGAGTCACCCTGACGCCTAGAGTCACCCTGACGACGAGAGCCACTCTGTCGCCTAGAGCCACCCTGAAGCCTGGAGTCACTCTGATGCCTAGAGTCACCCTGTCGCCTAGAGTCACCCTGATGCCTAGAGTCACCTTGACGCCTAGATTCACCCTGATGCCTAGAGTCACCCTGACGCCTAGAGTCACCCTGTCGCCTAGAGTCACCCTGATGCCTGGAGTGACCCCTGACGCCTAGAGCCACCCTGACGCCTAGTGTCACACTGACGCCTGGAGCCACCCTGACGCCTGGAGGCACCCTGACGCCTGGAGTCACCCTGATGCCTGGAGTCACCCTGTCGCCTAGAGTCACCCTGACGCCAAGAGTCACCCTGATGCCTAGAGTTACCCTGACGCCTAGAGTCACCCTGACGCCTGGATTCACCCTGATGCCTGGAGTCACCCTGTCGCCCAGAGTCACCTTGACGCCCAGAGTCACCCTGACGCCTAGAGTCACCCTGACGCCTAGAGTCACCCTGATCACGCTGACACTCCCAGAGCCACCCTGACGGAGTCACCCTGACGCTGAGAGCCACCCTGACGCCTACAGCCACCATGACGCCTAGAGTCACCCTGACGCCTAGAGTCACCCTGCCTAGTGTCACGACGAGAGCCACTCCTGTCGCCTAGAGCCACCCTGAAGCCTGTGAGAGTCACCCTGATGCCCAGAGTCACCCTGACGCCTAGAGTCACCTTGATGCCTAGAGTCACCTTGTCGGCTAGAATTCACCCTGACGCCCAGAGTCACCCTTATGCCTAGAGTCAGCCTGACGCCTAGAGCAACCCTGACGAGGAGAGCCACCTTGAAGCCTAGAGTCACCCTGTTGCCTAGAGGAACCCTGACTCCTAGAGCCACCTGACGCCTGGAGTCATCCTGATGCCTAAGTCACCCTGACGCCTGGAGTCACCCTGATGCCTGGAGTCACCCTGATGCCTGGAGCCACCCTGACTCCTAGAGCCACCCTGACGCCTAAAGTCACCCTGATGCCTAGAGTCACCCTGTCGCCTAGAGTCACCCTGATGCCTAGAGTCACCCTGTCGCCTAGAGTCACCCTGACGCCTATAGTCACCCTGATGCCCAGAGTCACCCTGTCGCCTAGAGCCACCCTAATGCCTAGAGTCACCCTGACGATGAGAGCCACCCTGACGCCTACAGCCACCATGACGCCTAGAGTCACCTTGTCGCCTGGAGTCACCGTGACGCCTAGAGTCACCCTGACGCCTATAGACACACTGACGCCTAGTGTCACCCTGACTCCTAGAGTCACCCTGACGCCTAGAGCCACCCTGACTCCTAGAGTCACCCTGATGCCCAGAGCAACCCTGACTCCTAGAGCCACCCTGACGCCTAGAGCCACCCTGACGCCTTGAGTCACCCTGATGCCTAGAGTCACCCTGTCGCCTAGAGTCACCCTGACGCCTAGAGTCAACCTGATGCCTAGAGTCACCCTGTCGCCTAGAGCCACCCTAATGCCTGGAGTCACCCTGACGATCAGAGCCACCCTGACGCCTACAGCGACCATGACGCCTAGAGTCACCCTGACTCCTAGAGTCACCCTGACGACGACAGCCACCCTGTCGCCTAGAGCCACCCTGAAGCCTGGAGTCACCCTGATGCCTAGAGTCACCCTGTCGCCTAGAGTCACCCTGATGCCTAGAGTCACCTTGACGGCTAGATTCACCCTGATGCCTAGAGTCACCCTGACGCCTAGAGTCACCCTGTCGCCTAGAGTCACCCTGATGCCTGGAGTCACCCTAACGCCTAGAGCCACCCTGACTCCTAGAGTCACACTGACTGACGCCTGGAGCCACCCTGACGCCTTGAGTCACCCTGACGCCTGGAGTCACCCTGATTCCTGGAGTCACCCTGTCGCCTAGAGTCACCCTGACGCCTAGAGTCACCCTGAGCCTAGAGTTACCCTGACGCTTAGAGTCACCCTGACGCCTGGAGTCACCCTGATGCTTGGAGTCACCCTTTCGCCTAGAGTCACCTTGACGCCTAGAGTCACCCTGACTTCCTAGAGTCACCCTGACGCTTAGAGCCACCCTGACTCCTAGAGTCACCCTGATGCCCAGAGCCACTCTGACTCCCAGAGCCAACCTGACACCTGGAGTCACCCTGACGCTTAGAGCCACCCTGACTCCTAGAGTCACCCTCATGCCCAGAGCCACCCTGACTCCTAGAGCCACCCTGATGCCTAGAGTCACCCTGAAGCTTAGAGCCACCCTGACTCCTTGAGTCACCCTGATGCCCAGAGCCACCCTGACTCCTAAAGCCAACCTGACGCCTGAAGTCACCCTGATGCCTAGAGTCACCCTGTCACCTAGTGTCACCCTCACGCCTAGAGTCACCCTGATGCCTAGAGTAACCCTGACGCCTAGAGTCACCCTGATGCCTAGAGTCACCCTGACGCCTAGAGTCACCCTGTCGCCTAGAGTCACCCTGACGCCTAGAGTCACCCTGACGCCTAGAGTCACCCTGTCGACTAGAGTCACCGTGACGCCCTAGAGTCACCGTGACGCCCAGTGCCACCCTGATGCCCGGAGCCACCTTGACGCCTAGAGTCACCCTGACGCCTGGAGTCACCGTGACGCCTAGAGTCACCCTGACGCCCAGAGCCACCCTGACGCCTAGAGTCACCCTGACTCCTTGAGTCACCCTGACGCCTAGAGCCACCCTGACTCCTAGAGTCACCCTGATGAGCCACCCTGACTCCTAGCCACACCCTGACTCCTAGAGCCACCTTGAAGTCTGGAGTCACCCTGATGCCTAGAGTCACCCTGTCGCCTAGTGTCACCCTGACTCCCCTGACGCCTAGAGTCACCCTGACGCCCAGAGTCATCCTGACGCCCCAGAGTCACCCTGTGCCTAGAGTCACCCTGACGCCCAGAGTCACCCTGACGCCTAGAGTCACCCTGATGCCTAGAGTCACCTTGTCGGCTAGATTCACCCTGACGCCCAGAGTCACCCTTATGCCTAGAGTCAGCCTGACGCCTAGAGCAACCCTGACGAGGAGAGCCACCTTGAAGCCTAGAGTCACCCTGTTGCCTAGAGAGGACTCCTAGAGCCACCTGACGCCTGGAGTCATCCTGATGCCTAGAGTCACCCTGACGCCTGGAGTCACCCTGATGCCTGGAGTCACCCTGATGCCTGGAGTCACCCTGACTCCTAGAGCCACCCTGGCCTAGTCACCCTGATGCCTAGAGTCACCCTGACGCCTAGAGTCACCCTGACGCCTAGAGTCACCCTGATGCCTAGAGTCACCCTGACGCCTAAAGTCACCCTGACGCCTAGAGTCACCCTGATGCCTAGAGTCACCCTGTCGCCTAGAGTCCACCCTGACGCCTAGAGTCACCCTGACCCTGATGCCCAGAGTCACCCTGACGCCTAGAGCCACCCTGATGCCTAGAGTCACCCTGAAGCGTCCCTGAAGTCACCGTGACGAGAGTCACCCTGACGCCTATAGAGCCACCTGACGCCTAGAGTCACCCTGACTCCCTAGAGTCACCCACCCTGCCCTGACGCCTAGAGCCACCTGACGCCCAGAGTCACCCTGATGCCCAGAGTCACCCTGACTCCTAGAGCCACCCTGACGCCTAGAGCACCCTGACGCCTTGAGTCACCCTGATGCCTAGAGTCACCCTGACTCCTAGAGTCACCCTGACGCCTAGAGTCACCCTGACTCCTAGAGTCACCCTGATGCCCAGAGCCACCCTGACTCCTAGAGCCACCCTGACGCCTGGAGTCACCCTGACGCCTAGAGTCACCCTGACGCCTAGAGTCACCCTGACGCCTAGAGTCACCCTGTCGCCTAGAGTCACCCTGACGCCTAGAGTCACCCTGACGCCTAGAGTCACCATCACCCTGAGCCACCCCTGACCCTAGAGTCACCCTGTCGCCAGAGTCACCCTGACGCCTAGAGTCACCCTGACGCCTAGAGTCACCCTGACGGTTTAGAGTCACCCTGGCCTGCCCAGAGCCACCCTGACTCCTAGAGCCACCCTGACGCCTAGAGTCACCCTGACGGCTAGAGTCACCCTGACGCCTAGAGCCACCCTGACTCCTAGAGTCACCCTGACCCGACAGCCACCCTGACGCCTAGAGTCACCCTGACCCTGAGTCACCCTGATGCCTAGAGTCACCCTGACGCCTAGAGTCACCCTGACGCCTAGAGTCACCCTGATGCCTAGAGTCACCCTGACGCCTAGAGTCACCCTGACGCCTAGAGTCACCCTGATGCCTAGAGTCACCCTGACGCCCAGTGCACCCTAGCCCAGTGATGCTGCCAGAGCCACCCTGACGCCCTAGAGTCACCCTGACGCCTAGGAGTCACCCTGTCGCCTAGAGTCACCGAGACCCTGGCACCCAGTGCACCCTGACGCCTAGAGTGTCACCCCTGACTTTTAGAGTCACCCTGACGCCTAGAGTCACCCTGACTCCTAGAGTCACCCTGATGCCCAGAGCCACCCTGACTCCCTAGAGCCACCCTGACGCCTAGAGCCAACCCTGACGCCTAGAGTCACCCTGATGCCTAGAGTCACCCTGTCGCCTAGAGTCACCCTGACACCTAGAGTCACCCTGATGCCTAGAGTCACCCTGACGCCCTAGAGTCACCCTAATGACCCTAGAGTCACCCTGACGCCTGAGAGTCCCCTGACCCTGACGCCTAGAGTCACCGTGACTCCCAGAGTCACCCTGACGCCTAGAGTCACCCTGACGCCGACCCAGAGTCACCCTGACGCCTAGAGTCACCCTGACGCCTAGAGTCACCCTGACGCCTAGAGTCACCCTGACCTGCCCTAGAGTCACCCTGACCTAGAGTTCACCCTGACCTGAGTCACCCTGACCCATGCCTGAGTCACCCTGACCCTAGAGTCACCCTGGCCTAGAGTCCCTGACCCTGATGCCCTTGACCCTGACGCCTAGAGTCACCCTGATGCCCAGAGCCACCCTGACCCTGAGTCCCCCTAGCCTAGAGTCACCCTGACGCCTGAGTCCACCCTGACCCAACTTGACCCTGACGGCTAGAGTCACCGTGACGCCTAGAGTCACCCTGACGCCTATGAGTCACCCTGACGCCTAGCGTCACCCTGACTCCTAGAGTCACCCTGACGCCTAGAGCCACCCTGACTCCTAGAGTCACCCTGATGCCCAGAGTCAACCCTGACTCCTAGAGCCACTCTGACGCCTAGAGCCACCCTGACGCCTTGAGTCACCCTGATGCCTAGAGTCACCCTGACGCCTAGAGTCACCCTGACGCCTAGAGTCAACCTGATGCCTAGAGTCACCCTGAGTCGCCTAGAGCCACCCTAATGCCTGGAGTCACCCTGACGATGAGAGCCACCCTGACGCCTACAGCCACCATGACGCCTAGAGTCACCCTGACGCCTAGAGTCACCCTGACGACGACAGCCACCCTGTCGCCTAGAGCCACCCTGAAGCCTGGAGTCACCCTGATGCCTAGAGCCACCCTGACTCCTAGAGTCACAACCTGACACCTGCCTAGAGTCACCCTGACGCCTAGAGCCACCCTGACTCCTAGAGTCACCCTGATGCCCAGAGTCACCCTGACGCCTAGAGCCACCCTGACGCCTAGAGTCACCCTGAGTCGACGCCTAGAGTCACCCTGATGCCTAGAGTCACCCTGACTCCTAGAGCACCCTGACGCCTGGAGTCACCCTGACGCCTGAGAGTCACCGTGACGCCTAGAGTAGAGTCACCCTGACGCCTAGAGTCACCCTGACGCCTAGAGTCACCCTGAGTCGACGAGTATAGAGTCACCCTGACGCCTAGAGTCACCCTGACTCGCCTAGAGTCACCCTGATGCCTAGAGTCACCCTGATGCCTAGAGAGCCACCCTGACGCCTTAGAGTCACCCTGATGCCTGGAGTCACCCTGACAAGCCTAGAGTCAACCCTGATTGCCTAGAGTCACCCTGTCGCCTAGAGCCACCCTGTCGCCTAGAGTCACCCTGATGCCTAGAGTCACCTTGACGGCTAGATTCACCCTGATGCCTAGAGTCACCCTGACGCCTAGAGTCACCCTGTCGCCTAGAGTCACCCTGATGCCTGGAGTCACCCTAACGCCTAGAGCCACCCTGACGCCTAGAGTCACACTGACGCCTAGGAGCCACCCTGTCGCCTTGAGTCACCCTGACGCCTGGAGTCACCCTGATGCCTGAGTCACCCTGTCGCCTAGAGTCACCCTGACGCCTAGAGTTACCCTGATGCCTATAGTTACCCTGACGCTTAGAGTCACCCTGACGCCTGGAGTCACCCTGATGCCTGGAGTCACCCTGTCGCCTAGAGTCACCTTGACGCCTAGAATCACCCTGACGCCTAGAGTCAACCTGATGCCTAGAGTCACCCTGTCGCCTAGAGCCACCCTAATGCCTGGAGTCACCCTGTCGATGAGAGCCACCCTGACGCCTACAGCCACCATGACGCCTAGAGTCACCCTGACGCCTAGAGTCACCCTGACGACGACAGCCACCCTGTCGCCTAGAGCCACCCTGAAGCCTGGAGTCACCCTGATGCCTAGAGTCACCCTGTCGCCTAGAGTCACCCTGATGCCTAGAGTCACCTTGACGGCTAGATTCACCCTGATGCCTAGAGTCACCCTGACGCCTAGAGTCACCCTGTCGCCTAGAGTCACCCTGATGCCTGGAGTCACCCTAACGCCTAGAGCCACCCTGACGCCTAGAGTCACACTGACGCCTGGAGCCACCCTGACGCCTTGAGTCACCCTGACGCCTGGAGTCACCCTGATGCCTGGAGTCACCCTGTCGCCTAGAGTCACCCTGACGCCTAGAGTCACCCTGATGCCTAGAGTTACCCTGACGCTTAGAGTCACCCTGACGCCTGGAGTCACCCTGATGCCTGGAGTCACCCTGACGCTTAGAGCCACCCTGACTCCTAGAGTCACCCTGATGCCCAGAGCCACTCTGACTCCCAGAGCCAACCTGACACCTGGAGTCACCCTGACGCTTAGAGCCACCCTGACTCCTAGAGTCACCCTCATGCCCAGAGCCACCCTGACGCCTAGAGCCACCCTGACGCCTAGAGTCACCCTGACTCTTAGAGCCACCCTGACTCCTTGAGTCACCCTGATGCCCAGAGCCACCCTGACTCCTAAAGCCAACCTGACGCCTGAAGTCACCCTGATGCCTAGAGTCACCCTGTCACCTAGTGTCACCCTCACGCCTAGAGTCACCCTGATGCCTAGAGTCACCCTGACGCCTAGAGTCACCCTGATGCCTAGAGTCACCCTGTCGCCTAGAGTCACCCTGTCGCCTAGAGTCACCCTGACGCTTAGAGTCACCCTGATGCCTAGAGTCACCCTGTCGACTAGAGTCACCGTGACGCCCAGTGCCACCCTGATGTCCGTAGCCACCTTGACACCTAGAGTCACCCTGACGCCTGGAGTCACCGTGACGCCTAGAGTCACCCTGACGCCCAGAGCCACCCTGACGCCTAGAGTCACCCTGACTCCTTGAGTCACCCTGACGCCTAGAGCCACCCTGACTCCTAGAGTCACCCTGATGCTCAGAGCCACCCTGACTCCTAGAGCCACCTTGAAGTCTGGAGTCACCCTGATGCCTAGAGTCACCCTGTCGCCTAGTGTCATTCTGACTCCTAGAGTCACCCTGACGCCCAGAGTCACCCTGACGCCCAGAGTCACCCTGTGGCCTAGAGTCACCCTGACGCCTAGAGTCACCCTGACGACGACAGCCACCCTGTCGCTAGAGCCACCTTGAAGCCTGGAGTCACCCTGATGCCTAGAGTCACCCTGTCGCCTAGAGTCACCCTGATGCCTAGAGTCACCTTGACGGCTAGATTCACCCTGATGCCTAGAGTCACCCTGACTCCTAGAGTCACCCTGGCGCCCAGTGCACCCTGATCCCAGAGCCCCTGACGCCTAGAGTCCCCCTGACTCCTAGAGTCCCCCTGATGCCCAGAGCCACCCTGACTCCTAGAGCCACCTTGAAGCCTGGAGTCCACCCTGATGCGTAGAGTCACCCTGTCTCCTAGTGTCACCCTGACTCTAGAGTCACCCTTATGCCTAGAGTCACCCTGACGCCCAGAGTCACCCTGACGCCCAGAGTCACCCTGTGGCCTAGAGTCCGTGACTCCCAGAGTCACCCTGACGCCTAGAGTCACCCTGATGCCTAGAGTTAACCTGACGCCTAGAGTCACCCTGACGCCAAGAGTCACCCTGATGCCTAGAGTCACCCTGAAGCCCAGTGCCACCCTAATGCCCGGAGCCACCTTGACGCCTAGAGTCACCTTGTCGCCTGGAGTCACCGTGACGCCTAGAGTCACCCTGACGCCTATAGACACGCCTAGTGTCACCCTGACTCCTAGAGTCACCCTGACGCCTAGAGCCACCCTGACTCCTAGAGTCACCCTGATGCCCAGAGCCACCCTGACTCCTAGAGCCACCTGACGCCTAAGTCTGGAGTCTTGACCCTGATGCCTAGAGTCACCCTGTCGCCTAGTGTCATTCTGACTCCTAGAGTCACCCTGACGCCCAGAGTCATCCTGACGCCCAGAGTCACCCTGTGGCCTAGAGTCACCCTGACGCCCAGAGTCACCCTGACGCCTAGAGTCACCCTGATGCCTAGAGTCAACCTGACGCCTAGAGTCACCCTGACGCATAGAGTCACCCTGATGCCTAGAGTCACCCTGTCGCCTAGAGTAACCCTGACGACCAGAGCCACCCTGACGCCTAGAGTCACCCTGATGCCTAGAGTCATTCTGTCGCCTAGAGTCACCCTGAGGCCTAGAGTCACCCTGACGCCCAGAGTCACCCTGTCACCCAGAGTCACCCTGACGCCCAGAGCCACCCTGACGCCTAGAGTCACTCTGAGGCCTAAAGCCATTAGGACGCCTAGAGTCACCCTGAGGCCTAGTGTCACCCTGACACCCAGAGCCACCCTGATGCCCAGAGCACCCTGACGCCCAGAGTCACCCTGACGACGAGAGTCACCCTGACGCCTAGAGTCACCCTGACGCCTAGTGCCACCGTGATGCCCGGAGCTACATTGACGCCTAGAGTCACCCTGACGCCTGGTGTCACTGTGACGCCTAGAGTCACCCTGACGCCTAGAGCCACCCTGACGCCTAGATCCACCCTGACGCCTAGAGCCATTCCTCCCTAGAGTCACCCTGACGCCTAGAGTCACCCTGTCGCCTAGAGTCACCCTGACCCTAGAGTCACCCTGACGCCCAGAGTCACCCTGTCGCCTAGAGTCACCCTGACGCCCAGAGCCACCCTGACGCCTAGAGTCACCCTGAGGCTTAGAGCCACCAGGACGCCTAGAGTCACCCTGAGGCCTAGAGTCACCCTGATGCCCAGAGCGACCCTGATGTCCAGAGCACCCTGACGCCCAGAGTCACCCTGATGACGAGAGTCACCCTGTCGCCTAGAGCCACCCTGAAGCCTAGAGCTACCCTGACGCCCCTAGCCACTCTGACGCCTAGAGTCACCCTGAATCCTAGAGTCACCCTGACGCCTAGAGCCACTCTGACGCCTTGAGCCACCCTGACGCCTAGAGTCACTTTGACGCCTAGAGCCACCCTGTCGCCCATAGTCACCCTGTCGCCCAGAGCCACCCTGACGATGAGAGCCACCCTGATGCCCATAGCCACCCTGACGACGAGAGCAACCCTGACGACGAGAGCAACCCTGTAGCCTAGAGTCACCCTGACGCCTAGAGCCACCCTGACGCCCGGAGTCACCCTTACGCCTAGAGTCAACCTGAAGCCTGGAGTCATCCTGATGCCCGGCGTCACCCTGTCGCCTAGCGTCACCCTGATGCCGGGTGCCACTCTGACTTCTAGAGCCACCGTGACGCCTGGAGTCACCCTGATGCCTAGAGACACCCTGTCATCTAGAGTCACCCTGATGCCTAGAGTCACCCTGACTCCTAGAGTCACCGTGATGCCTACAGTCACCCTGACGCCTTTAGTCACCCAGTCGCCTAGAGTCACCCTGACGCCTGGAGTCACCCTTATGCCTAGAGTCACCCTTATGCCTAGAGTCACCCTTACGCCTAGAGTCACCCTGATTCCTAGAGTCACCCTGACGCCTAGAGTCACCCTGACGCCTAGAGTCACCCTGACGCTTAGAGCCACCCTGACTCCTAGAGTCACCCTGTCGCCCGGAGTCACCCTGATGCCCGGAGTCACCCTGTCGCCTAGAGTCACCCTGTCGCCTAGAGTCACCCTGATGCCTAGAGTCACCCTGACTCCTAGAGCCACCCTGACTCCTAGAGCCACCGTGATGCCTGGAGTCACCCTGATGCCTGGAGTCACCCTGATGCCTAGAGTCACCCTGTCGCCTATAGAGTCACCATGACGCCTAGACTCACCCTGATGCCTAGAGCCACCCTGTCGCCCAGAGCCACCCTGTCGCCCAGAGCCACCCTGACTCCTAGAGCCACCCTGATGCCCAGAGCCACCCTGACGCCTAGAGCCACCCTGACGCCCAGAGCCACCCTGTCGCCTAGATTCACCCTGACGCCCAGAGCCACCCTGACGCCTAGAGCCACCCTGACGCCCAGAGCCATCCTGACGCCTTGAGCCACCCTTACTCCTAGAGTCACCCTGTCGCCTAGAGCCACCCTGTCGCCGAAAGCCACCCTGACGCTTTGTCGCTAAGACGCTCTACGAAACAAAGGCGGTTGCTCCGTCCCACACCCACGTGCCCCGTCCACCAGGAGGCACCAGATTCTGGCCTAAGGGCAAGTCTCGGTCAGTCCCACCATCCGAAGTCTGCGGGACCTCCTTCCGGTCACTGGGGGAGCTAGAGCGGCAGTGATGTCTCCCAACGCCCCCCCCCCCCCGGGCTGGCGCGAGGGAGCACGGGCCTGGCGGGCGGTGCGAGGCCGGGCGGGCGAGTGGCAGAGGAGCGCCCTCCTAGAGCAGGAGGAGAGCTGGAGGGGCTGCCGGCCGTGGCCCTGGGGGACATTCGGGAGGTGTAGAAACTGGTGGAGAGCGGGGTGAATGTGAACTCCCAAAACGAGGTCAGCGGCTGGACCTGTTTGCACTGGGCATTGAACAACCATGGTCAGGTGGCTTCTTACCTGTCACGATCAGGTGCTGACAAAGAGATTCTTACCACAAAAGGGAGATGCCAGTGCACTTCACATCGAGGAGAGAAGTCAGGGAGACCAGGGGAGTGGAAGAAGGTGAGGATGATGACCATACCCTTCCCCAGCTGAAGGAGGAGTCAGAACTGCCCTTTGTTCCCGACTATTTGGCCAACCCAGCCTTCCCTTTTATCTATACACCCATAGCAGAGGATTCAACCCAACTGCAGAATGGGGGCTCCTTCACACCCCGGCATCACCCCCTGCAGATGGCTCACCTCCACGCTGCCCCCGGGGAGCCCACCTTGCTAGGGGCCTTTCCCGGGACCATGCCTCTTTGGTGATGTGACTGCCCCTCTGCCATACTCAGGACACCGGGAAGCACAAGACCGGGTCCTGCTTGTCAGCCACCAGTGACTCTGGGGCCTCAAAATGGGACACACTCAGGACCGGCGCCAGCCTTCCAGCCACTTTGTTCCACTGGGACATTTCCGTTTAGTATGCAAGAGCTTGTGCTCAAGGTAAGGATCCAGAACCCGTCTCTCAGAGAAAGTGATTTCATTGAAATTGAACTGGACCGACCAGAGCTAACCTACCAAGAACTGCTCAGAGCGAGTTGCTGTGAGCTGGGGTTGATCCAGATCAAGTGGAGAAGATCAGAAAGTTACCCAATATGCTGCTAAGAAGGGACAAAGATGTTGCTCGACTCCACAATTTCCAGGAGCTGGAACTGGTTCTGATGAAAAGTGAGAACAATTTTCTGTTCAGAAATGCTGCGTCCACACTGACTGAAAGGCCTTGCTACAACAGGAGAGCTTCAAAACTCACGCACTAGTGCAGCAGGGACTTTTCTCGCTGAGTATTGTGACAGTATATGTCACCTCTGGGCCAAGGACAAGCCATTGATCCAAAAGCCTCGGATGCCCATGAGGTCCCCTGGTGCCACTGCGTAGTGTACACTATCATCGTCCTGCCAAGGCAGGAAGCACCTGTCCCCCAAGGCCCCTGGAAGTGTACATTAACATCGTCCTGCCAAGGCAGGAAGCACCTGTCCCCCAAGGTCCCCTGGTGCCACTGCGTAGGGTACACTAACATCGTCCTGCCAAGGCAGGAAGCCCCTGTCCCCCAGCAGCAGTGGTGCTCTTCCAAGCCTCTTGGTGCACAATAAACCTATTGCTTGAAGCTCTGAACAGCTGAGAAGTGGTCTGGAGAGGCAGAAGCCGGGGGTTCTATATCCAGTGTGTTTATGTGCAGAATATAAGAGTTGTCTAAGCAGAAGCTGAGAGTGCGCAGAACCTATTTCCAGTCGCTCCTGTTGACAGTGCACCTGAAAGGGCCGGGGCACGCTTTTCTTAGTGTTACATGCTCATGACTCTCCTGAAATTGCCACTGACCTGAGAGGAAGATTGGGGAAAGCACAGGTACGGGCCATAGGGATATCTTGGTGTGACTTGTGGCTGTGAGGTTTCTTAGAACATATTCATAAATGTTACTCAGGTGAAAAGTATTTAAGTATACAGTTACCTAATTGTAAATAGGCTGTTAACCAAAAGAATTTAGGCAAAGTTTCGTACACTGGGAATACCATTTTAATAAAAGGGAAGTTTATTAGGGGCCACATGTGGAAGGGGGAGAAGAAGGGAAAACAGGGACAAAAGGAATCAGGGGCAGGCGCGAACAGAGAGCGATTTCAGTCCGGGGGAGGCTTAAATAGCAAAACTGGTAGTCAGAGACCCCCTGGAGTGAGTCCTTGCCCTATAGGCTGCTGGAGGTCAGGAGATGATGGCCAGGGCACCTGGTGGCCAAGTTCGCTGGCCAGGCTGAGGTCCCTGGGAAAGGTAGTCTTTTCACAAAGTACCTGGGGAGGTGTGGCCTTCTGCCTGGGAGGTGCAGCCTCCGGCCCGGAACCCAACATTCCCCCTTTTTGTTTTCTTAGGAAGCAGGGCGTCGTGTTTTAATCTGGCTGCTTCAGAGCTGAAGTGGGGTGACGTGGGGTGCTATAAGGGGAGGAGATGTGGGCAGGCAGGTCCAGCTGGAGGGTGGAAAAATTTCCAGGAGGCAGGCGTGGACAAGATGAATCTGTCCAGGTATGGGATGGATGAAGTTTTCTTGAAGCCATAGGTCGGTGAGGGTGTCAAACCAGGCTTCTGCAGAAAGTCACTGAGGGAGTCAGCCGGAGAGCATGTAGAAATTGTGGGTCTTGCGAGTTTGCAGGTAACACTATATGGAAGCAACAAAGGGAAAGAAGGTGAGATGGATTATTGTCCATAGGCCTGTGTTCCACCAGGTGGGACTTACGGTGAAGAGGCCAATGGAGAGTGCGAAGCACATCACAATGAGCATCAGGTGGCAGCATAAGGGCAGGACTCAGCAGGGCTCTCTGGTTGGAAAGTCATCCGTTGGTTTTTTAACAGTTGATAGTCCCTGAGAAAAACTGGTTAAAGGTTCAAAATGAGAAAAAACAGTAAAGATTATTTTGAGTTGGTATCAGGAACACAAGAGAAATGGATTTTTAAGGGATCAGTGGGGCTGGAAGAGCAAGTATATTGAGGTGGTTGTTTGTCGTCCTTTTGTGGATCTTCAGTTGGTTGAGCAGCTGGTTTCAGTCTGGAAATATGAATCCAAGAAGTCAAATTCCCTGAGGTTTCACGAAGCTTAGCAGCCGTGGGTGTGCACAGCACAACCTGGAAAGGGCCTGTCCACTTTAGGACAAGGGAGACTGATCCCGTGTCCTGGGAGGGGAGAAATATACCCAAGAACTGGGTGCCAATGGAAATGAAGCAGTGAGTCTACTTGGGTCAGGTAGGATGTAATCTTGGCACGTCCATAGCTGATGTCTGATGCAGGGTTGATTTTACTTTGAAGTCTGGGGAAGGTTGTAAAGTCAACAGGGATGGGAGCTGTTATGAGAGAACACAAGAACCATGAGTACTGAATAAATGTTGCAGCATCTGGAACATGTCAATGTATACCATGAAGATGATAATTTAGATTTTTAACATGCACAGAGTTATCAGGAATAGAAACACAACATTTAATGTTACAGATGTCTATCTAGATAAGGTGGTAGTTAAGCTGCTTAATGTCATCTGATCTTATGACCTCTGTGTCTAGTAGAGAACTCTATCTCTGTCACTTAAGCCTAGGTGATCATACTACTGAATATTAAGCCTACCTGTGTAGGTTAGGAAGATCTGCAGGCCTTAAACTGACTAAAAACTTTTGCCTTGGCAGTTACTTAGTAGTCAAACTGTTTCTTTTATACAAGTGTATATCTGAAGTTACCTTTACTTCTAAAATGCCCAGGAATGGTTGTGTATCTGTTTTAACTGTTTACTAGATGTTTAGGATGAAGTCTGTCAAATTGACTTTTGCTTTTAACTAAGAGTCAGCTGACTTCTGATGGGAATCTTGGGAAACTTGAGAGCAGCTTTTCTGCTTGGTGCCTTCTGCAAGGATGGGTCCAGGTCTTGCTTGACCTTGTGGCTTCCACTGGAGGCATTAGGGATGTCTCTCCCTTTTGATGGACCTCCTTTTAGCAAGTGCACTGATTGGCTTTCTTTCTCTATAGGTCTCATTTATCTCCCTGATTGGGAGATCATGTGGCCCAGAGATGCAAAGCTCTTTAGAGAAGTTTCCTGTTCCTGAACAGGCAGACTCTGGGACAAGAACCAAATATTGGTTTTCTTGGCCCTTTTTGATTAACTTAGGGTCTTGATCTTAGGCATCCAGTAAGCTAATCTTAAATGAGAACACTGGGTTTTAATTTCAATGCTAATAAACTTACAGTAGCCGGGGTCTGTGGTACCTATCTGTCTTGATGGTTCTTGAAGGTCAGGTGTTTTAGTTCTGAAGTTGATCTCTGCTTACATATATTGCTGCTTGAGCTCCCATGAACATTAGTTGACAAAATATTACATTTAGAATGGATTAAAGAAGGGCTGAGAGCATTTAACATTTTGTGGAAAAGTAATAATTTGAATTTAGAAAAATATTTTGTTTACAGTACTCTTAATTAGAGCAATTGGAACTTTTGAGCTTCTGCATACACAACAATCTTTTATGAACCCTTATATAGAATCACACATCTGTTTATACCTGTTGGAACTTTAACCTGTTTCACTGATGACAAAGACCAACTTATGAAAACAATCAATACCTGATGGTATATTTAACAGTGAGCAATTTAACCTTGTAAATTAATCAGCTGTTTAACAAACAAAGTTAGTTACAAATGAATGATCCCATGTCAAATACCAAAATATGAGGCTGAACAGTATTAGCCATTTTCCTTGCTGAAGAGGAGTCCTGGAAAAACTTGCGAATTAAGTTTGAAGGTACCTTCAGTTATTTGTTTACCCAATTTGAATTGAACACTTTTGACTTAAATGAATTAAAGGTATTTGGATCCATTTTTTAAAAAATTAATTTTCATGAGCGCTCGGTTTGTTATTTGTGACATCACATTTACATGAAATTTGGACAGACGCACAGACATAAAAACAAAAAACACAATCGTGCGCACTTTGGGAGGGGAAGTGAGGAGGGGTTTGTGAGTTTGTTGAAGGAAAAAGCGCACAGCTTAAAAGTCTCTTAGCTGAAGAGGTTGCTGAAGGAAAAGGCAGCTGCACTGGGGCAGGAAGTTGGAGGGAGGGTCGCGCAGGCAGGGCGCACAGGAGGGACAGAAAAGTGAGGCAGGGCGCAGTGGCTGCTAGGAACGAAGACCCTCAGTCCCCCGGCTGTGGCGGGGGTCTGGCTCACCGGAGCCAGGCAGACTTGAGGTCCTAACGGAAGGACAGAGGGGCTCTTTGCTTCGTGTCCCGTGTGAATGGGAAAAAGAGACCCAAGTCCGGACTAGGCACAAGGCCTGAAGAGATTTTAGGGAGAACTGGGCAAGGCTGCCCACGTGCGCAGGCGGCGCTGGAAGGCAGGGGGTCTGCCACCAGCACAGGCAGGAGGGATGGAAGAGTCCCGCGGCTGCCGCTGCTGCTGCTGCCATAAGGCAGGGCTCGGGGTGGCCTGCTGAGTGCAGCAGCAGAGGTGCACGGTAAGGCTGTGCTTGGCAGGCAGTCTGAGGGAACCCCGTGGGTTGGGATAGAAGATGGCGGATCCCGGAAGGGCGGAAGTGGAGCAGAGTGGAGACAGATTTGGGCGGAAGAACATGGCGGATCTGAGGAAGGGGGAGGGAGCTAAGAGGTACAGCCCGCTGATCGGAATGGGGGAAAGAGAGTGGCCAATAATAAAAGTGACGGAGGCTAAGAAGTAAAATAGGTTGGCGTAAATCTTCTAGGAAAGATGAAGAGGTTTGGGTTTGTGATGTTGAAACAAAGGAAGAAGTGCGCCCATGTTGTCGGCCGCGGGGGGTCTGGCCTGTGAGTGCAGAGACGCTCGGCTAAAAAGACCGGAGGAGGCAGGGTGGAACGGGCTGTCGGGTGCCAGACGCCTAGCAGAGGAGCGCGGGCAAGCAGCGCGGTAGCGGCAGGGGCGGGGGCGTGGACGGGGAGCGTGGACAGGAGTGCGCCGCTGCAGCAGTAGTGGCAGCAGAAGGGGAAAGAAGAGAGCAGAGGGGAAAGAGACAGACCCGGGCGCACAGACTAAGCGAAAGCGAAATTTCTGTGGCTTGGACGAATGGCGAACACATGGTCGCCGTGCGCTGGCGGGGGAGGGGAAGGCGCGCAGAGTTGAGGATGGAGGGAGGAGCTCGGGGCAGCACGCGCGGCGGGTGCAGATGGACTGGAGAACTGCAGGCTTCAGATTCTTAGCTGAACGCTGAGGTTCCCAGAGAAGGGAGAGGAAGAGAAAAAGAGAGAGCGGGAGAGAGAGAGAGAGAGAAAACTTCGCGACTCTTACCCATTGGAATGGTGACCGGCGGTGTCTGATAGCAGAGCGTCAGCAGAGAAAGAAAAACAGCAATTCCCGAGAAACTTTGTCTTTTGAATGTAGAATTGCCCCACGTTGGGCACCAAATGTTAGAATTTAGGCAAAGTTTCTTACACTGGGAATGCCATTTTAATAAAAGGGAAGTTTATTAGGGGCCACGTGTGGAAGGGGGAGAAGAAGGGAAAACAGGGACGAAAGGAATCAGGGGCAGGCGCGAACAGAGAGCGGTTTCAGTCCGGGGAGGCTTAAATAGCAAAACTGGTAGTCAGATACCCCCTGGAGTGAGTCTTTGCCCTATAGGTTGCCGGAGGTCAGGAGGTAGTGGCCAGGGCACCTGCTGGCCAGGTTTGCTAGCCAGGCTGAGGACCCTGGGAAGTGTAGTCTTTTTACAAAGCACCTGGGGAGGTGTGGCCTTCTGCCAGGGAGGCGCAGCCTCCTGCCCAGAATCCAACGAAAAGAGCTGCCCCTCCCCCACTTTTCTTTTGCGAACACTCACAACTGCTCTGTCTCCACAGACGGTCCTCTCTGCATTACCTCCCCGTCACGGTCACTAGAGGGCTCTCTGATGCTTTCTAAAAGAGCCACTGCATTTTCACTGAGGCGACTCCTGTCACCAGTGTGTTCACCTGCACTGTTCGAGAAGAGCACAAGCATCGCTGCTCCATGCTCTCACTCTCATCTTCCACTCGAGATGAAAAGCAGTTTTTGAGCCTGAATCTGTTGCTATTTTGCAGGTTATTGTGGGAAATTGAACTAAAGGAGTTAGCATCTTTATTTTTGTATCAAAGATAAAGGTTATTTTGAAATTGTTAGGATTTTTGCACAACTCTGAAATCTGTTGCTTTTTTAAACAAATCGTTTGATCTTAGGGATCCCCCTACTGCCACCACCAGTCCACTCAACAAAATCAGTTGTGAGTCTACCAGACTTAAAACAAAAAACAAAAACAAAACACCTAATTAAACTCTTGAGCATGGCATAAGAATTTTGTTCAAGAATGCATTCGAGGATTCTTTTCCTTTTCTTCAGCATCATTAATGTGAAAGAAAAGCTACTGTCTGGTTGAAACAAACAGCTTAGCTTTAGAAGTCAGAGCGCCCAGGTAGACAGACAGGAGAGCAGGGTTGAAGCCAGCGGCTGGAGAGCACCTCCACTGTCTTAAGGAGCTCCCTCCCCACAGTGCCTATAGTTTCCAAAGAAACTTAACTTCCTGACTGTGTTGACTTAATTCTATTAGAACACTGTCGTTGAGTAAGAAGTGCAGAAGATGTCAATGGAAGAGAATGTTGTATAAGATAATGGCCTCTGGCTGCTGCGGGAGTACTGAAATGAGGTTGAGATGTTCTTCAAGGCCAACTTCACGGAGTCACTCTGTTTAGTGACTTAACCGCATCCCCCTCCCCCACTGCCAGTGACTTACCCTTGTGGAGTGTGCATAGCAGAGTGAAGGTGGCTTATTACCCCCTTTCTCTCAAGTGCTTTAAAGAAACCTTTGTGTTTCAACCAATCAGAAACTACATTATCTCCGAGTACTAACCTTCCTTCAGTTTGAAAAGTTACAATTTACTGATACAATTAACTATGGTTCTATCCTGCAAGAAATGATTCAGTATTAATGCATGTCTAGATTACTGGGGTTAAAACTCGTTCACCCACCTAGATTAAATAGAGATTCTCAGAAGCAGTGGAGGCCCGTGGCTAGGAGTGGCCTCCAGAGCTGTTCTCCAGGGCATTTCACAGGCTCAGAAGCAGAGGGTGCAGGAGTCTTGGTGTCCCAGGCAAAAGGTAGGTCCTGTGCGGCTCTGCCCTACCCTGATCTCTCTCTCCATAGACTCCTCTGTGGTCAGTGACTCGGGCAGTGGGATTAGATTGCACATTTGCTGGTAGGTGAGTTTAAAGTCTTAATCTATGCATTCAGAGAAATATTTTTATATGCTTTGTGTAATTTATAACAAGGGTTTTTTTTTTAGCTTTGTTAACTGTGAATTCTCTCCCCCCCCCCCCACTGCGTATTTAAAGCATGTATTCACACTGTGTGTAAACATTCACAGAGGATTCTTTTCTTTGTGCATTGCTACTCTTCAAACATAATGGTATTATCAAAATTAAATACTAACTGAAAAAAAAAAAAAAACGCCCCCACTACTTGGAAGTTAAACAAGAAGCCTCTAAGGAGTGGGAGGCTCAGGAAGACCACCAGGACAGGAGGAGCGCCAGGAGGGAGGGGCAGTAGACCAGAGGCCTGGGAGCCCGGCGGGGCCCCCCGGGGGACATCAGGACTGACCAGGGAGAGCAGGGAGCCCTCCCGGGGGACGTCAAGACTGAGCAGGGAGCCCTCCCGGGGGACGTCAGGACTGACCAGGGGGCCCTCCTGGGGGGACATCAGGACTGACCAGGGAGCCCTCCCGGGGGACGTCAGGACTGACCAGGGGGCCCTCCCGGGGGACGTCAGGACTGAGCAGGGAGCCCTCCCGGGGGACGTCAGGACCCTGACCAGGGAGCCCTCCTGGGGGGAGCCCTCCTGGGGGACGTCAGGACTGACCAGGGGCCCTCCCGGGGGACGTCAGGACTGAGCAGGGAGCCCTCCCGGGGGACGTCAGGACTGACCAGGGGGCCCTCCTGGGGGGAGCCCTCCCGGGGGACGTCAGGACTGAGCAGGGGGCCCTCCCGAGGGACGTCAGGACTGAGCCCTCCTGGGGGGACATCAGGACTGACCAGGGAGCCCTCCTGGGGGGACATCAGGACTGAGCAGGGAGCCCTCCCGGGGGACGTCAGGACTGACCAGGGGGCCCTCCTGGGGGGAGCCCTCCTGGGGGACGTCAGGACTGACCAGGTGCCCTCCCGGGGGACGTCAGGACTGAGCAGGGAGCCCTCCTGGGGGAACATCAGGACTGACCAGGGAGCCCTCCTGGGGGGACATCAGGACTGACCACGGAGCCCTCCCAGGGGACGTCAGGACTGACCAGGGAGTCCTCCTGGGGGGACATCAGGACTGAGCAGGGAGCCCTCCTGGGGGACATCAGGACTGAGGGTCATTGAGACCAGGAGGCTTGGGAGCCGGGCAGGGCCCTCCTGGAGGACGTCCACAGTACTCACCTTGCTTCATTAGAAAGGAGGAGGGCTCAAAACCACCGACTGTGATTTCCATCCTAAGAATCCAGAAATGCCAAGAAATGAAACAAAACAAGCAGAGGAAAGGCAGTAAGTCAGCACAGAGGTCAAGGTGAAAACAAGGCCGGGAAAAAGCAGGACAGCAAAGTTTCTTCTCTGCAAAGTTTAATGAGGTTAGAATATCCCCAGAAGGAAGAAAACACAAACCACCAAAAACCAAGGCTAAAAGTGGGAGTGTCTACATCTGTCAAAACTGTCACAAGGTGGTGGTGTGAATAGCCTGCACCAACACGCTCGCCATTTAGATGGAATGGCCACGTTGCCGAGAAACGCAACCGACCCGAGAGACAGAAAATCTGAGTAATGTGTTTAAGCAAAGAAAATTGAGATTGTTATTAAAAGCATCTCCACAAAGAAAACTCCAGGTGTCGATGATTTTACTGGTGAATCTGCACAACATTTAAGGGAGAGATAATATTGATCCTATACAAACTCTTTCACAACATAAAACATTCCCTTGACATAGAATACAACACCAGAAATGTTTAGGCCCATATCCCTTATGAATAAGAGATAAAAAATCTCTTAAAATCTTTGGAAAATTAAATCCAACAATGTAGAAAAATAACTTCATTTCATGTGGAAATTGTCTCCATGGTACAAGGTTCATTAAACATTTTATTTTCAATAAATGCAATTTGCCCCGTTACCATGTTAAAGTGAAAGTGGTACAATTACCTCTATAGCTACAGAAAAATCATTTGAAAAACTTATTATCCATTTATGAAAAAGACCCAACTCTTAGCAAACTAGGAATAAAATCAAACTTCTGATGTTGGGATATTCATTAAAACCTGCGTCATAATTAATAGTGAAACACTGGAAGACTTTTTCCTGACACTGATAGTGAGACAGTGTGCCTGCTCTAACTTTTCTAGTTAACATCACACTTGAAATCTTGGCTGTTGCAATTAGGCAGGAAAAAGAAAGTGCAAGTGTAAATATTGAAAAGAAAGAAGTGAAATTGTCTACATTCCCAAATCACATCTGTTTATATATAAAACACCCAGGAATGATCTTAAAGGCATTCTAGAGCTAACATATGAGTTTAATGGGGTCAACTTGTAAAAACAGGTTAATATTGCTATATACTAATAACAAAGATAACACAATTGGAAATGTAAATCTAGAACACCATTAACAATGGAATCCCAAATCACAAAATATTTAGAAGAAAATTTGATAAAAAGATGTGCAACACATCTACATTGAAAATGAAAAAGCTGTGCTGAATGACATTAGAGATGATGTAAGTAAATGGAGAGGTACAATATATGTCACGAGGACTGTCCCCAACCTGACCCAGGTGCAAATGGACACCAGGGTGTCCTTCACCCCAAATGGACATGCTCAAGGGCGTGCGTCTCACAGCTAGTTTGCTGCTGTCTGAAGGCATCTGAGTACATAGCGGTCTGTGTGTCCCAGGCCACATGGTCCTTGTCCCTGCACCTGTTGGTGGACGTTCGGTTGCAGGTTGATTCCCCACACCAGGACTGTGGAGGACAGTCCCGCAGTGGCCGCAGGGATGCAGGTGTCTCCGACGCACTGCTGACAGCCCTACGGCTCTGCGCCGGCCGAGATGCTGCATTCTGTGGCAGCTGTTTTCAGGGTTTCGAGGAACCTCTCCACGACATCGCACGTGGCCGCCGTGAGGAGCCCAGACTGCCCCGCCGTCATCCTGCGGAGACCCTGGTTCCCCGGGGTCCAGCCTGCCTTGTGCCTTCCCGGGGCTGGACACGCCTCCCAGTGCTGTCTTCTCCAGAAGGCCAGTCCCACAGGACCTCGCTTCCCAGGCCGGCTGGCTCCCCTGGGTGGCGAGGCACCACGACGTGACTTTCCATGGCTGGACGGCGCCCCTCTCCCTCGGCAGGTTGTCTTGCCGGGCCTGGGTGGACCAGGGTCCGGCGCGCGCTCACCTGCTCAAGCGCGCGGTGCTGGCCACGGTGAGCCCGCTGCTGTGCGTGCCTGCCCAAGGCCCGGTGTGCGCGGGCTCCCTGCCCAGGCGGCTCAGTGCCCTGCAGGGCCGCGGCTGGGCCACCTGGGCCGCCTGTCCCGCGTGGGAACCTGGCTCTGCCTGTCCATGGCCTCCACTTGGCCCCTCTGGTAGCCTCTTGAGGAAGGCACGTTGACAGTCGATTTTTTGAGACTTCTTGTGCCTAAAAAGGCCTCTTTGCTCTGTTTAAATTGCTGATTTGGCTGGATACGGAGTCCTAGACTGGAAATATGTATATATAAAATATATGTATATACATATATGCGCTTTTTTTAGTTAAAATTTTTTTAGTTGTTAATAGACTTTTATTTTTATTGATTTAAATGCGGTGCTGAGAGCAGAAGCCAGTGCCTCACGCACACCAGGTGAGCACTCTACCAGTGAGCCACAGCCTCGGCCCCTAGAGATATATATTTTTTAAATATTTTTATTTATTTGCTTTAGTTGTACACAATGCGTTTGATTCAATAAATTTTATTTGTACGTGGTGCTGAGGATTGAACCCGGACCGCCCACGTGCTAGGTGAGCGCTCTACCACTGAGCCACAATCCCAGCCCCTAGAGATATATTTTTGAATTTTTTTTAGTCCCCCAACACTGGGGAGGGGACCCAGGCCTCGCGCGTGCTGTCAAGCGCTCCACAACCGAGCCACACCCCAGCTCTTTCAGAACCTTTAAGGCATCACACTGATGCCTTCCACGAGGCTTCTGGGACTTTGCTGCTCTCCGAGTCTCCATCCTTCTACGCCCCCCACACCCCTTCACGGTCACGGTCTTCGCTCGGTTGTGGGGCCCTGAAATTTCACCCGCAGACCTCGGTGTGGCTGTAGCACATCCATCTTGCTTAGCAAGGTTTTATTTTTTTTTCACTTGAGTCTCTACCTATTATTGTCTTCCTCTAATCTAGAAATTTAATGCTTCAATTTTGAGAAAGTTCTTGATTTAATTCATGGTTTTTCTTCTTTTTTTTTTTTTCCTCTTTCTTTTAAGGAAATATTGGTTATTCTGATGTTGGACTTCCTGGTCTTATAATACTTTTTTTTTAGTTCTCCTATCTGTCTTTTTGCTTTATTTTTTGGGTGATTTTTCTCAAGTTTATAGTCCAGATTTTCATTGATTTTTAAAAAACAATACACAGACATGCATCAAGACACGGCTCACATGTCACAAAGGCCCCTCCTCAGGGGCACTGTCTGGGTTTTTCTGGCTGGTTCTCAGGGAGCCTCCCTGCAGCCCTCGGTCGCGGCCTGGTCCTCCTCTGGTGGACTCCAGTCCATCTGTCTGTGGGACTCGCCTCTCTAGGACATCGCACACAGGCGGGACGCGGGCGGCCTGTCCTCCGTGTCCTGTCTCTCACTGGGCCTGCTGCCCTCAGGGTCCACCCGAGGGTCCTCTCACCCAGGTCAGCAGGTCTGTGCTCATTGAGCCACAGCGTCCGGTCGCCTGGAAAGGCCGCCCCCCACCCTCCACGCCTCCCTGTCGGGCCACCATGGACAGAGCTCCTGTGAACACCTGGCACGAGCTTCCGCGTGCACGCCTGCGTCCATTTCTCTTGGGAATCGGGTCTCAGGAGGCTTTGGGAAGTCCCCTGAGTCCCGGGCCCAGAGGCAGTGCTGTCGTGCTTCCGCCCAGGCTCCGGACGCTGGCCACCTCGTCAGAGCTGTGCCCGCGGTGCTTGGGCATCCCACTGAGGGCAGGATCTGCACGGCTCCAGTGACTACTCCATCTCCAACTCACGTCCTTGATGCAAGACTCACGTGCAGGTCTGTGCACACGCATGCGCATCTGTAGAATCACTCTATTCTCCTTGAATAAGTCTAGATCTCTCCTCGCCTCTGCAAGAATCTTGATTTTTTTTTGAGAAAAAGAGCACAAAGGGAGCGTTGTTCTTATGCCAGAATCTGCTCCAAGTTCATCTTTATGTCTAGGCTTCTTCATTCTGCACCTCTGTCCTCCAGCTGTCCAGCCTCAGGACCCAGGAGGCTGCACACACAGGGTCCCCCTCTGTCCTCCAGCTGTCCAGCCTCAGGACCCAGGAGGCTGCACACACAGGGTCCCCCTCTGTCCTCCACCTGTCCAGCCTCAGGACCCAGGAGGCTGCACACAGGGTCCCCCTCTGTCCTCCACCTGTCCAGCCTCAGGACCCAGGAGGCTGCACACAGGGTCCACCTCTGTCCTCCATCTGTCCAGCCTCAGGACCCAGGAGGCTGCACACAGGCTCCACCTCTGTCCTCCAGCTGTCCAGCCTCAGGACCCAGGAGGCTGCACACACAGGACTCCACCTCTGTCCTCCATCTGTCCAGCCTCAGGACCCAGGAGGCTGCACACACAGGGTCCCCCTCTGTCCTCCAGCTGTCCAGCCTCAGGACCCAGGACCCAGGAGGCTCTAACTGTCACACAGGACTCCTCCCCCTCTGTCCTCCAGCTGTCCAGCCTCAGGACCCAGGAGGCTGCACACACAGGCTCCTCCTCTGTCCTCCAGCTGTCCAGCCTCAGGACCCAGGAGGCTGCACACAGGGTCCCCCTCTGTCCTCCAGCTGTCCAGCCTCAGGACCCAGGAGGCTGCACACACAGGGTCCACCTCTGTCCTCCATCTGTCCAGCCTCAGGACCCAGGAGGCTGCACACAGGGTCCCCCTCTGTCCTCCAGCTGTCCAGCCTCAGGACCCAGGAGGCTGCACACAGGGTCCCCCTCTGTCCTCCAGCTGTCCAGCCTCAGGACCCAGGAGGCTGCACACAGGGTCCACCTCTGTCCTCCAGCTGTCCAGCCTCAGGACCCAGGAGGCTGCACACACAGGCTCCCCCTCTGTCCTCTGTCCAGCCTCAGGACCCAGGAGGCTGCACACAGGGTCCACCTCTGTCCTCCAGGTCCAGCCTCAGGACCCAGGAGGCTGCACACAGGGTCCCCCTCTGTCCTCCAGCTGTCCAGCCTCAGGACCCAGTGCACACACAGGGTCCCCCTCTGTCCTCCAGCTGTCCAGCCTCAGGACCCACGAGGCTGCACACAGGCTCCACCTCTGTCCTCCAGCTGTCCAGCCTCAGGACCCAGGAGGCTGCACACACAGGGTTCCCCCTCTGTCCTCCAACTGTCCAGCCTCAGGACCCAGGAGGCTGCACACACAGGGTCCCCCTCTGTCCTCCAGCTGTCCAGCCTCAGGACCCAGGAGGCTGCACACACAGGACTCCTCCTCTGTCCTCCAGCTGTCCAGCCTCAGGACCCAGGAGGCTGCACACACAGGCTCCACCTCTGTCCTCCAGCTGTCCAGCCTCAGGACCCAGGAGGCTGCACACACAGGGTCCACCTCTGTCCTCCAGCTGTCCAGCCTCAGGACCCAGGAGGCTGCACACAGGGTCCCCCTCTGTCCTCCACCTGTCCAGCCTCAGGACCCAGGAGGCTGCACACACAGGGTCCCCCTCTGTCCTCCACCTGTCCAGCCTCAGGACCCAGGAGCTGCACACACAGGGTCCCCCTCTGTCCTCCACCTGTCCAGCCTCAGGACCCAGGAGGCTGCACACACAGGGTCCCCCTCTATCCTCCAGCTGTCCAGCCTCAGGACCCAGGAGGCTGCACACACAGGCTCCACCTCTGTCCTCTAACTGTCCAGCCTCAGGACCCAGGAGGCTGCACACACAGGGTCCCCCTCTGTCCTCTAACTGTCCAGCCTCAGGACCCAGAAGGCTGCACACACAGGGTCCACCTCTGTCCTCCATCTGTCCAGCCTCAGGACCCAGGAGGCTGCACACACAGGGTCCACCTCTGTCCTCCAGCTGTCCAGCCTCAGGACCCAGGAGGCTGCACACAGGGTCCACCTCTGTCCTCCAGCTGTCCAGCCTCAGGACCCAGGAGGCTGCACACAGGGTCCCCCTCTGTCCTCCAGCTGTCCAGCCTCAGGACCCAGGAGGCTGCACACACAGGGTCCCCCTCTGTCCTCCAGCTGTCCAGCCTCAGGACCCAGGAGGCTGCACACAGGCTCCCCTCTGTCCTCCAGCTGTCCAGCCTCAGGACCCAGGAGGCTGCACACAGGGTCCACCTCTGTCCTCCAGCTGTCCAGCCTCAGGACCCAGGAGGCTGCACACAGGCTCCACCTCTGTCCTCCAGCTGTCCAGCCTCAGGACCCAGGAGGCTGCACACAGGGTCCACCTCTGTCCTCCAGCTGTCCAGCCTCAGGACCCAGGAGGCTGCACACAGGCTCCACCTCTGTCCTCCAGCTGTCCAGCCTCAGGACCCAGGAGGCTGCACACAGGGTCCCCCTCTGTCCTCCAGCTGTCCAGCCTCAGGACCCAGGAGGCTGCACACACAGGGTCCACCTCTGTCCTCCAGCTGTCCAGCCTCAGGACCCAGGAGGCTGCACACAGGGTCCCACCTCTGTCCTCCAGCTGTCCAGCCTCAGGACCCAGGAGGCTGCACACACAGGCTCCACCTCTGTCCTCCAGCTGTCCAGCCTCAGGACCCAGGAGGCTGCACACAGGGTCCACCTCTGTCCTCCAGCTGTCCAGCCTCAGGACCCAGGAGGCTGCACACAGGGTCCCCCTCTGTCCTCCAGCTGTCCAGCCTCAGGACCCAGGAGGCTGCACACACAGGCTCCACCTCTGTCCTCCAGCTGTCCAGCCTCAGGACCCAGGAGGCTGCACACACAGGGTCCTCCTCTGTCCTCCAGCTGTCCAGCCTCAGGACCCAGGAGGCTGCACACAGGGTTCCCCTCTGTCCTCTACTGTCCAGCCTCAGGACCCAGGAGGCTCCACCCACCTCTGTCCTCCAGCTGTCCAGCCTCAGGACCCAGGAGGCTGCACACACAGGGTCCACCTCTGTCCTCCCGCTGTCCAGCCTCAGGACCCAGGAGGCTGCACACACAGGGTCCACCTCTGTCCTCCAGCTGTCCAGCCTCAGGACCCAGGAGGCTGCACACAGGGTCCACCTCTGTCCTCCAGCTGTCCAGCCTCAGGACCCAGGAGGCTGCACACACAGGGTCCCCCTCTGTCCTCCACCTGTCCAGCCTCAGGACCCAGGAGGCTGCACACACAGGGTCCCCCTCTGTCCTCCACCTGTCCAGCCTCAGGACCCAGGAGGCTGCACACACAGGGTCCCCCTCTGTCCTCCACCTGTCCAGCCTCAGGACCCAGGAGGCTGCACACACAGGGTCCCCCTCTATCCTCCACCTGTCCAGCCTCAGGACCCAGGAGGCTGCACACACAGGGTCCACCTCTGTCCTCCAGCTGTCCAGCCTCAGGACCCAGGAGGCTGCACACACAGGGTCCCCTCTGTCCTCCAGCTGTCCAGCCTCAGGACCCAGGAGGCTGCACACACAGGGTCCACCTCCTCTGTCCTCCAGCTGTCCAGCCTCAGGACCCAGGAGGCTGCACACACAGGGTCCACCTCTGTCCTCCAGCTGTCCAGCCTCAGGACCCAGGAGGCTGCACACACAGGGTCCACCTCTGTCCTCCAGCTGTCCAGCCTCAGGACCCAGGAGGCTGCACACACAGGGTCCCCCTCTGTCCTCCATCTGTCCAGCCTCAGGACCCAGAGGCTGCACACACAGGGTCCACCTCTGTCCTCCATCTGTCCAGCCTCAGGACCCAGGAGGCTGCACACACAGGGTCTCCACCTCTGTCCTCCAGCTGTCCAGCCTCAGGACCCAGGAGGCTGCACACACAGGCTCCACCTCTGTCCTCCAGCTGTCCAGCCTCAGGACCCAGGAGGCTGCACACACAGGTCCACCTCTGTCCTCCAGCTGTCCAGCCTCAGGACCCAGGAGGCTGCACACAGGGTCCACCTCTGTCCTCCAGCTGTCCAGCCTCAGGACCCAGGAGGCTGCACACACAGGGTCCCCCTCTGTCCTCCAGCTGTCCAGCCTCAGGACCCAGGAGGCTGCACACACAGGGTCCACCTCTGTCCTCCAGCTGTCCAGCCTCAGGACCCAGGAGGCTGCACACACAGGGTCCACCTCTGTCCTCCAGCTGTCCAGCCTCAGGACCTAGGAGGCTGCACACAGGGTCCCCCTCTGTCCTCCAGCTGTCCAGCCTCAGGACCCAGGAGGCTGCACACAGGCTCCACCTCTGTCCTCCAGCTGTCCAGCCTCAGGACCCAGGAGGCTGCACACAGGGTCCACCTCTGTCCTCCAGCTGTCCAGCCTCAGGACCCACGAGGCTGCACACACAGGACTCCTCCTCTGTCCTCCAGCTGTCCAGCCTCAGGACCCAGGAGGCTGCACACAGGACTCTACTCCTGGACCCTCTTCCTCCTGGGCGGGGCTGGGAGGTGTCTGGGGGGACCCCACCCGGGCACCTCCGGGCCTCTTCTCCTGGAAGGCCTTGGCATGTCTTAACTGTGAGTCTGGCTCCAGCACTCCCATGGTTTGGCTGGGGACCACATGGGGCACCCTCATTCCCCCCTCAAAGCCCAGTGAGCCCCCACCCCAGAGCCCAGCGCTGCTCCCTGCGTCCGTAGCCTCCCCTTGAGACTCTGCCCCTCGGGGAGGGCTGGCCCTTGGGGCTGGGGGCAGCTTCTCTGTTGTGGAGCGCAGGGGCAGGAGAGGGATGGTCGGTGGGAGTAGGGGCTGCGGCTCCTCCATTCCCACATCCCCCAGCGCCCCGCCACTCCTGCCCCAGGGGTCGGGGTCCAGCGGGCCCCGGCTTCTCTCCACTGCCCTCTGCTCAGTCTCAAGCTTCCTTCGTGACAACCCAGCCATCTGATCTCCTGCCTCTGAAATCCTGGTTTTCTTCCTGAATATTATCTTTCGCTTTTTAGGTTTATTTCAGTCCAATGGGGTTTGGGGACACAGCAGCAACTAAATGCCCTCGGTCCGTTTCAGGTTAAAGCGAAGACGCCTCAACACGGTCTCTGTGCACCTAGGACCGCAGAGGACACCCGAGTCCCAGCGTCCAGGAGCCTCACCGCGGCCCACTCAGGGAGTGCCGCCCACCGGCCGCCCCTGCCCACCAGGCCTGCCTCCGTCGACGCTGCGACCTCTGAAACGCAGACGCCTGGGGACCCCGGTCACGGCAGAGCTCTGCCACAGCCGACACGGGTAGGGACACTCGGATCCACGGACCCAAGGCCCGGCCCGGCAGCCTCGCCTGCCTCCGGCCCCAGTGGAGACAGCCTGCTCCCCGTTCCTGGACCTGGGGCCAGTTGTGACGGGGACACGGGGAGTGGGGCGGCGGCCGGGCCTGCTCTTAGGAAGGCTCTGACTAGCGTGTGCGCGCCCCACCGGGCGGCCTTGCTCCACGTCCTCCCAGACGTCAGGGTCAGCAGCGGAGCCAGGCCTCATCTCGCGGCCTCCTGCCCACGCATGTCATCTCTGTGTCCCGGCTTCCTCCAGGCGGGCCGTGGCAGGACTTCTGCCCCCTGGGAGGCTGCCCCCTGCCCGGCAGCCCAGGGAGCCCGGCCCTCAGCTGCACCTGCCTTTGTCGTCCCCGGGCGCCCTCTCTCTCCTGCCCACCACGTGCCTTGCTTTCCAAGAATCATTCCCAGCAGGAACTTGGGCCTCACCCGCATCCCCTCCCCGCGCTCTGTCGTCCCCAGAGCCGGCTCCTGCCGTGGCGAGCCGGGCTCTGTGCTGCAGGCCAGGTGCGGACCGGGCCCCACTCTGCACGGCTCGTAGAGCCCGTCTCTGCCCGTCCCTCCCCTCTCTGCCTTCCTGGCCTCCTTGGAGGCCTGCTCTTCCCTCACTTGATCTCTGGGCTCCGGGCTCTCTCCCTGCTGCCCATGCTCTCTCCCAGGTCACGGCTCGAGTCCCACCCTGGGTGGAAATCCCGCCTCGGCAGCAAAGCCTGCCCCAGTTTGCATCTCGGGCACGCCTCGTGCCCTGAGCTCCAGGGGCCACGTTTTATCAGCACCTTGGCCATCCCTCCATAGCCAGTGGCCATCTCATCCTCACACACGCCAAGTCACATCCTGTGTCCCCCTAAATAGTCAACTGCTTCCCTCTCTTCCCCAACTCAGATGAGGAGACCACAGCCGCCCGTTGCTCAACCCCCAAACTCAGGAGGGCTCCTATCTCCTTTTTATGCGTGACCAGGGCCTGTCCCATCTACCTGGGCCTGTCCCTTCCACCTGCTCCGTGTACCCGAGGACTCCTGTTCCTACTACCTCCACACTAGCTCAGGCGACTCCCTTCTTGTACTTGGTTTTCTGGGGTCCTGGGGTCCTGAGGACACCCTGCCCCACCGCAAGGTGGCTGCACTCATCGTCCAGCTATGTCACTCTGCTGTGCGTAGACCTGGCGCTTTCCCTTGGCGTTTGGAATCTAAGCGCCCCTCCTTGCTTCTCCTGGCTTTGGTGACGTGGTCTCGACTCCTGCCTCTGCCCCTGCCACATGCGTTGGTCACCTACAGACTTTTTATTTCTTAAACCCCAGGTTCGTTTCCACCTGTGGCCTTTGCAACTGTCCCGGTGGCAGCCGGGAAACCTTTGTGAGCAGCGGGTAGCTCTCAGCATTCACGGCTGAACAGCTGGCTGGTAGCAAGGGATGAGAACCAAGGGTGACCTCCGTGGAAGGGGGACTTCAGCCTTCCACTCCCCGTCCCCAGAGTCAAGCTCACAGAATGAATGAACAGAAGGCTTCCCACAGCATTCCCCAAAGTAAGTGCCTGGCAGAGGGACGGCGCAGGCCGGGAAGCGTTCAGAAGGAGAGCGTTCAGCAGGCCAGCGCACCACCTCCCCAGGGGGACCCTCCAGGTGGGGAAAGCGCATTAAAGACATGCGCCTGCTCCTGGGGCTGGGGGACCGGCATCACAGTGAGCCCCCAAGGGAGAGGACGATGGTGTGCACACAGGGCCACCCACGGCCTGGGCCTCACGCAAGTGGCAGCAGCGCCCTCAGACTACGGGGCCACGTGGCCTTTGTGGGAAAGGTCTCCAGGGACACGTGAGTTGGGAGGACAGCCACTACAGCATGGCCAGGGCTGTCCCCGCTCCTGGGAGCCAGTCACACACGTGGCACGCTCCCCAGACACATGCCCGTGACCCCTGTTCAGTGACATCACACGGTAGCTTGGCTGGGCGACTTCTAGAACAGGCTATCTCCTTCCTCCTGGCCCCCACGGGGTTGACCTGGGACAGCTGTGGCCAATCTGGGAGGACGACAGCTCTGAACGGAAACCCGGAGACTTGTGAGAAAGGACGTCTTGTTCTCTGTGTGCAGGGGCTGGCCGCGGCCATCCCCTCTACCGTTCCGTGTTGGGAGTGGATTTAGGTGGGATTCCTCAGGAGCAGACTCGGTCAGGAGACTCGGGTACAAGTGATCTGTTAGGAGAGTTCTCTTGGAGAAAAAGGTCCAAGAGGAAGGAGCCAGGGGGACCCAGGCCCTGGCAGCGTGGCCCCGAGTGGCGCCGTGGCCTTGGTCTCGCAGTGGCTCTGTGCTGGGGCCACGCCCACTCCCGTGCCTCCAGCCCGCGGCCCAAAGCTCAGGTCACGCCAGCAGTCTACGGGGGTCTTCTAAAGGAGGTCCAGAAACTCGGGCACACACCCAGGACCTCAGGTGTGGTCTGCAGGGACGGCCCCGGGAAGTGGCGCCGGCCTTGCCCGTGCCCCTAGGCTGCTGGCACGCGTCATCGTCTTTCTCCAGAAAGCCGCTCGTTCTGCCCAGCCCGTCCCCAGCCTCCACGGTGCCGGCGGGTGGAGACCACAGCCCCAGCGCCCGCGCCCGAGAGCAGAGCACGGCTCGCCCCGGGACGGGGCCGGTGCTGCAGGAGCTCAGGCAGCCTCAGTGTCAGAGGACGCGCAGGCCAGGGGCAGGAGCCGGGCGAGCCCTCTGCCAGGCGGCCCCGAGCACACTGGCCATCTGCACCTAGACGCAGCGAGGGCCCGGGCACAGCACTGCCTCCTCCAGTCCTGGCAGCTCCGGGGACAGAGCAGCTGCCCAGGCTGGGAACGGTCAAGGAAGGTTCCTGGCAACTGGCCAGGAGGCCCGGCATGGCCGTGGTCAGCACTGGAGCCGCTGTCAGGGTGGCAGCCCGGGAAGCACTGCGAGGAGGCTCTTGAGGGCGCCCTGTCCGCGGCACGGTGGCTCCGCACACGCTTGCCGGCAGCCCGGCCATCGAGCTGGACCCCAGGAGGCAGCAGCGAGGGCTGAGTTCCCAGGGCAGCACAGCTGTGCCGCTTACTGTCACGGTGGAGGTCCCCAGGAGAGCTGGGAAGCAAAGAGGTCGCAACGGCAAGAGCAGAGAGTCGGGGCCTGTCCTCCTGCTCAGAGCAGAGGCTTCCTGCGCGGGAGGGAGGCTGGGCCCAGGGCCTGGGCAGGCAGCCACAGCCGACGCCCCTCTGCCCGGCTCTGGGTGGCCTGTCTGTGTCCTGTGATGCCATCCCATGAGCCTACTCAACAGGTGCTGCACTCCCCGGAGCCGGGGCGGCCACGGGGCGTGAGGGGGATGGCTCTTTGGGGCGGCAGAGGCGGGAACGGAGAAGAGCCGAGGGCTTTTCCCTGTGGGCCCAGGCCCTTCCCGAGGCCTGGCTGTGATCCTGGCCCTGGAGCCTGGGTAGCGAAAGCCCTCCTTCTTGTCTTTCTACCTTGTCCATCTGGGGACTTCCTCCTTTCCCTTCCCTCCCCTTCCCTTTAGCCAAGGCCCTCGTCCCCTTCTGAGTTCCCATGGAACACTTGGCCCCGGGTCCCTCGGTCTCGGGTCCTGCGGGCGGAGGCGCTGCCCGGGGCAAGCAGACTGCCGAGGGCTCCGACAGAGCTTCAAGACAGACAGCTGGACAGGACGGCAGCCGAGCGGCGTCCCCGGGGGTGTGGCAGCACCGGGCTCCCCCCAGGCGGCTGTGACCACTGTGCGGGGAGCAGAGTCGTAGGGGCGGGGGCGGGACCCGAGGTGAGCAGAGGGGGTGCGGCGGCGTGGGCGATGAGATGACCTACAGAGGGACGAGAGGAGCCCGGCCAACAGGAGCCCAGGGTGCTGGCAGGACAGGTGGCCAGCAGGACAGGCCCGCCGGCCTGACATTCTGTTCAAAGCGGAAACGGTGGATTTCTGGACCTGGAGACCACGGGCACCGCCTGGTGGGGGGCGGGAGGGCCCGGCAGACCCAGGACTAGACTTTAGACGCAGCTCTCAGGGCGGAGCCCAGCGCAGAGCCGCACGCCGCGTGTTCTCCACAAAGAGAAGGTCACCATGTGACCCCGAGCTGCTTTCGACAATCGTCTTTATGTGGGTCCTCAGAGGGTCCGTGCGAGAAGCACGAGGCCTCTGCATCGAGATGATGCCAGGCCGGCCTTAAACACCGTCTGGGGCCAGCACCGGGAGAACCAAGAGAAAAAGACCATGGGTGGACAAGGGGCCAGGGGCCTGGGCAGCGGCCAGTGGCAGTAGTGAGCGGCAGTTGCTGGGGGGCAGTTGATGGGCAGCAGTTAGAACCCGAGGCAGTTGGAAGAGACTGGTTCCGCTGCACCCTGACCACTGGGACTCTGGAACCTGCTGGGGCTGAGGCCAGGGAGGGCTGGGACTGCTGAGGGTGCCCTTCTTCTGCCTTCAGGCCCCAGTGCCACTGTGGGATAAAGGAAGACCCAAGGCCACCAAGAGCTGGAGGGCCGGTGCTCTCCTGGCCCCGGGGACTGGACGGGTGGGGGGTGAAGGCCTGGCCTTAGAGGTCTGCTCTCTTCTGTGGCCTTCCGTGACCAGGTGGCATCTGCACACTTGGAGCCCAGGTCAGCGCCCGCCCACAGAGGCCCGTCTGGCCTTGGGGACAGGCCAGGGGTGCCGTGGGCCGACGGTCCTTCCTAGAGAGGGCTCTTGGCAGCTGCAGCAGGTCCCTCAATCTCCTGTTCCCTACTGGCCTGTGTGCAATGAGGCCTCTCCTTGCCACCCCCGCGCCCTGCGGGACACTCGTGGCCCGGGTGCCAGGGGGGACTTGGTTGTTTGCCTGACTCCAGGCTACGCTCCAGCAGGCCCCCAGAGGAGAGCACTGCCGTCCCCAGCCACTCTCCATAATGTCCCTGAGACTTCCCGGTCTCCAGGCCAGTCTTCCCTTCAACCTCCTGTGGACAGTCCTTCGATGCTGCCCACGCCAGCCGCCCACGTTCTGTTTAAGACCACGGCCAGCCCTGGAGCGGCCCTCCTCCCCGGGCCTCCTCGAGGTCTCAGCAAAGCACCTCCTTCAGGTCTTCCTGCGCGGTGCCCCGCTGCCCTGCTGTGCTGCCACGTCTGGTCGCCTCACTTCTAGTCCCTGCCACAAAGCGTGGGCCACTGCACCTCCCTGTCTTCACCCGGCACCCAGGCACCCAGGCGTGGGCCTGACGAAGGAGCAAGCCCCCGCTTCACCTCCGGCCGCCTCCTGCCAGGCCTCCTCCTGCCTGGTCTCGGCAGTTTCTGGTTTTCCGGGGCTTGGGGCCGTCTCGGCACTCTGGCCTGGGGGTCCCTGGAAGCTCAGCGCCTTCGGCACTGTGGTGTCGTTCCTCCCGTCCTGACGCCTCTCTCTCCCATCATGAGCTTGTTGCTTCCGAACGTTGCCCTCTGAGCCCCCTTCCTCGGCACCACCTTCGCGATGCGTTTGGAGATTCAACTCGTGTCACGGGGAGATCTTTCACAAGCTGTCTGTGGGCAGGGCCCGTGCTCCTCTCTAGCTCCTTAATGTCTTCAAGGTCAAGAAGCCCTTGTCCACGGTGCTCTGCAAGCACGAGCAGGGTCTTCTCCAGTTGAAGTGGTTCATGGAGACAAAGGAGTTCTATTCGAAAAGTCCACGTGACATCACATGGGCAATGATTTCTTTCTTAAAGCTATTTTGATCTCTTGTATACTTGGAGCTTTGAGTCATGTCTGGTATGTTGCCAAATACTAGTGGCATGAATTAATCTTTTAAAGCATGGTCAGAAAATATATAGGCGAACCCTTAGTCCATGAAGCATCTAGATATTCTGACAATAAACAAAATGACTTGGAAGTCACGCCCCTAACTTGTCCTTGGTGGGTGGTTCTGAGCGATCTTGAATGTTATGATTTATTGGCTAAACCCAGATGCCGGGACAGGGCGGGGGGAGGGGAACAGTATTTCATTTCCTAAGGGGACATGACCCTTGGGAAGAGAAGCATCTACTCAAAGCCGTTTGTAGAAGTGGGCAGTAGGCGTAGAAGAAGGGGCTTGCTCTGGGGTGGCGCGTCCCTGTCCCAGGGTGGACCTGTGACTCACCGGCTGGTGACAGGACGGGAGTCTCACCTCTCTAGCGGTTGCTTGTCTCACCTTAGACGTGAGGGAGTTGGAGGAGGCTCCCCCTGGCTCTGAGGCAGGGTTGTGTTTCCTGGTCCTGGGAGCTGTCTCTGAAGCTCACCCTGGTGGAGTGGGAAATGCTCTTGCCACCTCTGGAGAAAGACATGGGCAGCTCCTTGCTGATCACGAGTGAGGTGTGTCAGGAGCCGGAGTCCAGCCTCGGGGCTTCCCAGGGCCTCGGGCACAGATCCAAGATGAGCCAGCCCTTGTCACCTCAATGTCAGGGCCTGTGCCGCTGATGGCCAGAGACGAGGCCTGGAGACCCGTCTTCACCTCTGTGAAGCCTTGACCGCCAGAGCTGTGGGGACAGTGATCTATGCGCAGACTGGCTTAGAGTCCAAACCTTCTGCAAAAGTAGGGTGGCGAGAAACACGAGGGAGAGGTACTTCCACCTTCTTTACATGGTGACAGGTGGCACCCCGAGTCTCTGTTTGAAGGAGCCCTAATTAGGAAGGGCTGTTGCAGCTAGCTGGAAGCCATAAGTTCCACCTGATATGTATGTGACGCACCTGTAGGCACCCGCAAAGCTGAAGGTATATAACCGGGTGAAAGCGGTCCGAGTTAGGAGAACGGAGAATTCAGTCAGTCGGGCAGTCACTCGGTCGGTCAGAAGAATCAGAGCGGCCAGAACGTAGGCAGAGCGGTTACAGAAGAGAAACCAGATAGAAGACAGAAGAGAAACCAGATAGAAGAAGTAATGACTGGTCAGAGTTAGGCCGAGGCTCCTGAGGAAGACAGAAGACAGAAGAAAGAAGAAGGAAGAAAGAAGAGAGAAGAAAGAAGCTCTAATCTTTCTCTAAGCTAAGCTCTATCTTTCTTTCTAAGACTCTAAGCTAAGAAGACAAGAAGAAAAGCTCGCTTTAATCTTTCTCTCTAAAAATCTTTCTTTCCCTCTCTAAGCTCTAGGAAAGTGGAAGTAAAAGTAGTAAAAGCTTTGCTCTGCCTCCGAGAGTTTTCCTCCCGGTTTTCGGTACCAGGTAGCTTACATCTGTTGATACTTGGTGTCGGGCTAGTTACTCGCCAAAGACACTTGGATGGAGTATTTAATGGACCTCATCATTTTCTCCAAAATAATAAGAGTTGAAATAGACGATCCTTGGACTTCCTTTCAGCATGACCAGTCTGTGGTGTGATTTTCGCATCCCCGATGCAATGGGGAAGCTTCTGACGTGATGGGACCGGCCCCTCCTGTGTTCAGTGGCTTGATAGTCTCTGTTGGTAGGAAGGTCTGGGGCCACGCTCGCTGCGAACCAGTCCAAGTCACGGGCAGCGCCGTGCACACGAGGCTTCCCTTCTCGCAGGTTCCTCTGCCGTGCCGAGGGGCTCCAGGAGGACCAGGGCGCTGGGGGCCCCTGGGCTGCTGCTGGTGGCATGCATGGCTGATGGGTGCCTTAGTCTCACAAGGCCTCCCTTGTCCACAAGGACAGCCCTGCACATGTCACCCGTCCTTTCTTCTGAACAGACAGCTCTGAGTTCCACGGCAACGCTTCCCTCCCCGGACTTGAAGACGAGCTGTGGCGTGCACCTTTCCTCCCTGTTCTGTTGGCAGCAGCCTGGCGGCCCGAAGCTCGGGCACTCTGCCCGGTCACTTGCCTGGTCACTCTGCCCGGTCACTTGCCTGGTCACTCTGCCTGCTCACTCTGCCCGGTCACTTGCCTGGTCACTCTGCCCGGTCACTCTGCCTGGTCACTTGCCTGGTCACTCTGCCAGGTCACTCTGCCTGGTCACTCTGCCTGGTCACTCTGCCCGGTCACTTGCCCGGTCACTCTGCCTGGCCACTCTGCCTGGTCACTTGCCTGGCCACTCTGCCCGGTCATTTGCCTGGTCACTCTGCCCGGTCACTCTGCCTGGCCACTCTGCCCGGTCACTTGCCTGGTCACTCTGCCTGATCACTTGCCTGGTCACTTGCCTGGCCACTCTGCCCGGTCACTCTGCCTGGCCACTCTACCCGGTCACTTGCCTGGTCACTCTGCCCGGTCACTCTGCCTGGCCACTCTGCCCGGTCACTTGCCTGGTCACTCTGCCCGGTCACTCTGCCTGGCCACTCTGCCCGGTCACTTGCCTGGTCACTCTGCCCGGTCACTTGCCTGGTCACTCTGCCTGATCACTTGCCTGGTCACTTGCCTGGCCACTCTGCCCGGTCACTTGCCTGGTCACTTGCCTGGTCACTCTGCCTGGTCACTTGCCTGGCCACTCTGCCCGGTCACTCTGCCTGGCCACTCTGCCCGGTCACTTGCCTGGCCACTCTGCCCGGTCACTTGCCTGGTCACTCTGCCTGGTCACTTGCCTGGCCACTCTGCCCGGTCACTCTGCCTGGCCACTCTGCCCGGTCACTTGCCTGGTCACTCTGCCCGGTCACTTGCCTGGTCACTCTGCCTGATCACTTGCCTGGTCACTTGCCTGGCCACTCTGCCTGGTCACTTGCCTGGTCACTTGCCTGGCCACTCTGCCCGGTCACTCTGCCTGGCCACTCTGCCCGGTCACTCTGCCTGGCCACTCTGCCCGGTCACTTGCCTGGTCACTCTGCCTGGTCACTTGCCTGGCCACTCTGCCCGGTCACTCTGCCTGGTCACTCTGCCCGGTCACTTGCCTGGTCACTCTGCCTGGTCACTCTGCCTGGCCACTCTGCCCGGTCACTTGCCTGGTCACTCTGCCCGGTCACTCTGCCTGGCCACTCTGCCCGGTCACTCTGCCTGGCCACTCTGCCTGGTCACTCTGCCTGGCCACTCTGCCCGGTCACTTGCCTGGTCACTCTGCCTGGTCACTTGCCTGGCCACTCTGCCCGGTCACTTGCCTGGTCACTCTGCCTGCTCTTCATCAACACACAGGCCGTGGAGAACGATGGTCGGTGTCATGAAGAGTGATGTTGATGCAGAAGGCACTCCCAGGCCGGCTGTGCCCGTGCCGTCGTGCCTCTCGCTTTGCAGGAGGTGTGGGGCAGGCTGGCACACGAGGCACTGGCCACTCAGCGCCAGTGCTGAGGCCCACCCCGGCCCGCACTGGAGGTTACAGCCGGGCCCTGCTGCAAGGGACAGAAACCCAATCAAACTTGTTTAAGTAAAACCAGGAATTCATTGGATCAGATGATTGAGAGGGCGTGGGACGTCATGGGACCGAGGCAGGCACACACTGTCAAGACTGTCCCCGTGTCCTCTGCGTGGGCAGCGTTTCCGGGTGGGCTGCCTCTCCTGCGCTCCCAGAGTCGCTCCTTGGCTGATGATTCCGGCAGAAGTTCTGGGAAGAGCCTCACTGGGCAGCCTCAGTCACGAGCTGGCTAGTGACTCGGTCACTGTCACCCTGTGGAGAAACAACCCTTGGGAGGGCTGGGTCTGGGGCACGTGCCCACCTCCAGGGCTGGTGGCAGGGATCAGTCCTTTCCCCAGAGCAAGGGCAGGGACAGTGGAGGGAGAGGGTGCGTCCCCAGGCAGGCGGTAGTTCTGTCTGTAGTTAGAGCACGAAGGGGGCCAGGCCTCCTCCCTCGCTCCCGCGCACCCCGCAGACCCGCGTGGTCCTCCGAGAACACAGCGGCCATGACTGGTGCCTGCCCGGGGGCGCAGTGCCCGTGGCCAGGACTGGTGGCCAGCAGCACTCTCCTGCACTGGTTCCTTTGAGGGGCCGACGTTGATCCTCCGCTTCCCCAAGTGCTGAGCCGCAGTGGCCATCAGCAGGGATTCTTGGTGACGGGGTGGCTGTATCTTCTCGGCAGTGTTGGAGAACAGGTCTGGTGCCACACCCGGCACACAGAGCCAGCCCAGTGACCCGGGGAGCCCTGGTTCCCCGCAGAGGCCCAGGTTTGGACGGAGCTCTTTCCATGGGTTTGGAGGTGGAGGCTTGCCACTTCACCTGCCTTGCTGACAGGCACCAGCGGGGTGATGCCACCAGCTCCTCCTACTGCAGAGGGCTCTGTGGGTGATGCCTGCAGGAGTGCTTTCATCAGATGCCATTTTTTCACGCAGACTAAGGCCACCTATTTTATGATCAAAACTGACACAGGGCGGCTGGCCCTCCGCTGTAGGTGCGCCAGTGCGTCTGAGCGTCTGGCCTGCTGCCCACCTGCAGAGTTCACACTTGTGCTCAGTCAAGAGCCAACTACCTATTTTTGCTGCCAGAGAATATTAAGGGTGTGTGTTCCACGCACGAGCCCACGTGGCCCGTGAGGACGGAGTCTCTGGTGGCGACCAGGGAGCCTTGTGAGGCACAAAAGCACAGGCCGCACGGCGCAGCAGGCACGGGCGGCGTGTGGGTCAGGCCCTGCGGCCTGCGGCCTGCTGTGAACCTCTCAAGTGCTGGCACTGACGGAGTGCTGCCCACACTGACCATGGCAGGGCCCAGGGACTGTCCTCGTCTTCTCCATTTTAAGGGACGGTCTAGAAAAGTATTCTCTAAAAGCAAAGGAAGCCCTGGGGTACGATTCCTCTCAGCAAAGAACCCTAAACACCCCAGGCGGGTGGTGGGGCTGGCCCACGTGGGACAGGGACAGTTGTGGGTCGGCCTGAGCTGGCAAAGGCAGAGTGAATGCTCCCCCAAAGGAGCTGGAAGGGCGCGTTGGACACCGTGGCCACCAGCAAGCATCTCAGCCACCTGAAGGAACTGGTGGTGGCCCAGCTCCCACACTTCGCACTGCGATTCAGAAATAAAGCCCATCGGACCCGTGCCCACCTTCTGGGAAAAGCAAAGAACTACAGACCAATCTCCTTGATGAAAACAGATGAGACAATCTTGAATGAAGTCTGAGCCATCTACACTAAGAGCACAGCAGGAAGACTGCACGCCACGATCAAGTGGGCTCCATCTCAGGAACGCAAGGTCAGCTCTAGAGATGTAGAGCAGTGAAGGTGATTCATCACACCAACAGAATCAAGGACAAAACTCACAGGGCCATCTCAATAGGTGGCTTTGACAAAATTTGACACCCATTCAGGAGAAAAACACTGAAGAAACTCGGGACAGAAGGAACCTACTGCAACTACTACTAAATGGTACTTAAGACGAACCAAAAGCCAGCATCATATTGAACAGGGACACCTAAAAGCATTTCCACTCACAGCAGGACCAAGACGAGAGCGTGCACTCCCACCGCGCCTTTTCAACATAGTTCTCGCAACCCTAGCCAGAGAAATTAGGCAAGAGAAGGAGATTAAAGAGATAGAAGTCAGAAAAAAGAAGTTAAATCATCTTTATTTACAGATGAAATGATGCTATAGATGCCCGAAAAACTCCACCAGAAAGTCGATTAGAATGTCAGTCCGTGCGAGAGCCGGTTTGGCAGCCAATGTCAGAGAAACCCTTCAAACTGCCTAGAGAGAGGCAGGGGAGGGCCGCCCTGCTCTGACGGGTGAACGCATCTGACCGTTCCTGCCCGAGGACCGTCACTGTCCCCACAGGGAAGCGCGAGTGAGCCAAGCACTGTGAACCCCAGGACGGCCGAGGGCCTCATGCCCAGGCCACGGACTAGGAGCTGGCGTTCACTGGTTCACAGGGCAGTTTGAGAAAGTCTGAATTGGCTGAGACATTTAAAAATACCCAGAACTGTGTTTCTGGCTTCTCTTGGGGAAAAAAAGAAAAAAAAGAAAAACTAGTAGCAGCAGCAGGCCTGGGCACGTGTGTCCGGTGGAGATCACTGCTGTTGTGCCCCAGGGCCTGTCCCGTCCCACCGAGGCGGTGACAGGCTGGGTCGTTTTCCATGCCATGCCTCTGGTCCTTGAGGTTATTTGGATTTGCAATTTTGGCTGCAAAGTAGGATCTTCCTGCAAGAAGGGGGATAAGACAAGAAAAAGGTGCCAAAGTTATCTATGGTCCACTGAACTTCCTTGGTGGAACCCGGACCCCACCCGGGTGCCAGGCAGGCAGTGCCCCACGAATAGCTGGGGCCTGCCCTCCATGACCTGGGCTTTGCCGCTGCTTCCTGGGGTTTTGTCGTATGATTAAACCCCTTCAGCAAATGCCAGCTTCTGTGCACAGGCCGGGGCTGGCCAAGAGGCAGGGTGGAGGGAGGGCGAGTCCAGGAAGGACCAGAAACGCCTCCCTGGTCTGTCCCCGGGAAGGGGCGGCCTTTCTGTCTGTCTGTTTATTTTGGTTCATTTTGCTTTATTCACATTTGTCAGAAAAGGTGATTGCCTGAGGCTGCAGCTGAGAAAGGTATAAGAGAAGCGAGAAAACTCTGCAGGGACGTGAGGATTCAGACGCAGGAGGCAGCGGGCTCTCTGATTCTTAGGAGAACGTTGATTTTTTTTTTTTAATGGGCAGGGTGGCCCCTAAGCTTGTGAGAAGCTTATCGAAGGAAAGGGATTTGTGTTGGGGTTTTGGAGCTGACTCCTCCACTCAGGAGGATGCTTGAGGTGACTTTATGGGGGACACAGCCCCGGCCAGGGTGGGTGCCAGGGAGGGCTGCTACGTACCACATCTGTAGAGTCCCTGCGACAGGCAGGCAAGCGTCCCCTTGTGTAAGGTGGCCTCACGCAGGAGGGTCCCTGCTGGGGGAGCCACCTTGCTCTCGGGTCCCTCCTCTCCAGCTGGGTCCCAGCTTCTGACAAACTCTCACATCTGTTGAGCTCCGATGGGATGCGGAACAGGGCTCCATTTGCACCAGGCTCTGAGGAGAGGGAGGGCTGTCCCAACCGCAGGCCTCCTTTCTGGGGCTTCCTGCGTCTTTCCCATGGCTTCTAGTCCGCCTGCCCTACGGCCTTCTCGCTGCGTCCCTCCGAGGGCTGTTGCTTTTGTTACTTTCTTCCATGCTCAGGTCTCTACAGGTGGCCATCTTGGGGGGTTGACATTGGGCCAGACGCTGATCAGCACCGGCCGTCTTCAGCCAGACCCTGGGCAGGGAGCCGAGGCGGCCTCACCTCCGCAGCTGCAGCGAGCCTCCACCAGGGCATGCTTGATAAGGGTCATTTGACTGTGGCTGTCGACGGCCTCTTGGAAACAGGAACTCTCCTGGGTGAGGCTGACTTTTGAATCAAAATCAGGCCAACTCCTGGATTTCTGTGTTTAACCAGGAGGAAAGATAAAGTGGGTCTCATATAACGTGAAGAGTCTCACTGGAGGACACGGGCACGGTGCTCTGTGAGGGTGGTGGGGGCCTGGGCATGAGGCTGCAGGGTCTGCGCAGGAGGTGGGCTGTGGCAGGGGGAGCCTGGGGTTCTCTGCCCTCGGAGTGGCGGGGAGGGCCTTGCAACTGCCGGGCTGGAGGCTGGGGCTGGGGACCGAGGCAGAGACCATCTTCCCCCAAGAGGCCACATGATGGGAAGAAAGGGAAGTCCAATGTGCAGGGCCAGGCCTCCTGCAGGGCTGGGGTGGCCCTCCATCCGTGCCCCCAGGGAAGATCTGGAGAGACCTGCTGGCTCACCACTGCTTTTGCTCCAGTTGATATTTTGGGGTAAACTTGAAGAGAAGGTGAAGTTTCATGAGCTGAGAGGTGTGGGGGTGATGGTCGCCTCAGGAGCAGAGCTGAGGGTACCCAGAAATGTGCTCAGAAGTTTGCAGAACTGTCAGTACTGCTCAGTGCCCCTCTGCCTGCTGGGAGCAGGGCGGGTGGCGAGGGCAAGGCGTGGCTGTGGCCTACCTCACCCTCCACCTGCTGGGAGCAGGGCGGGTGGCGAGGGCAAGGCGTGGCCAAGGCCTAACCATCACCCTACATGGGCAGAGGCACAGAGCCCTTCGTCCCAGGGCCTCTCACGCTTGCTCTTGATCTTCAGGTGCTGAGAGAATAAGGATGGAGAAGGTGGTCAGGAAGCACACAAGAGGACTGACCAGGAGGGTCAGGCTATGTGTGCTAGCCGCACCTGGCAGGACCTGTGGCCCTGGCTTGTAGTTGTCCGAAGTGACTGCCGCTCTTGGAGCCACAAAGCCGCGGGAAGAAGTTCAGAGGCGAACTGGAAACAAACAGTCTTTTTATTCTGATAACTTCTCTCTCTGGCTCTACCAACGACTTTAACACGCACCACCAAAAAACCCACACACCAAATGGCACCGACCCGATCAGCAATCTTGGCTCAAGTCTCTCGAGATCCCAGGCCAAGTCCCGTGAGACTATGGAAGGCGGCAATGCCCAAACATCTCCATGGCTTGCAGCCAACTGCAATCTTAGCCATCTCCCCAAACAGGGCTCCTGCATTTCCCCCCTTTTGTTTTAAAAGAGGGGATGCTCTAGGACGTCTATGTGCAACCAACATTCTTACCCATCATCGGATAATCAAGGCTGTGCCCTTGACTCCTGTCTTAGGTTGATATGTCGGCCACATGAGACTGTCCCATGCGACTGTGCCTGTCTTAGGTTGTCCCCCTCTGGGGATCTTACCCGTCATTGGCTAACCAGCCATCCAATGGAGCCCTTCAGGATCGACTGTGTATGATGACTAACAGCCGTCCAATTGTGGGGAGATGCTGAGGCTTTAAGGCGACAAGCCTTTTGGTGACGAGCCAAATGCATAGCATATCAAATTGTTTCAACAACTCAGCTGCCCTAAGTTCCATCAAGTAACACACTGAATTGTCTAGACAAATACCCGCAAGGCATTGTCTCGTAAAGTCCCAAACAATGAAAGATCAAAATGTCCATTTGTTATAACACGTAGATCTAGGAGGCCCCATGCGTGCAGAGCAGAGGCCACACTGTTGGTGAGGTTGTTTGATGCTTGAGCAACCGAGATGCTTGCGGTGACCACGATCCCTGCAGCTGTAGCAGCAGACGTCTTTTTTATGTCTAGACAATGCCACTGGCAAATCTTCAGGGCCCGCTACCTAGAAACTCAAGCATCAATTATTAAAGGAAAGGCAGTGCTATTCCAGCACTGAGTCAAGAGGCGAGTTGTCAAACTAAAAAATAGAATTATTAGATTGGAAAATTAAAGTTGATTTCTGCTCACACACATTGCTGCTTGAGCCCCCACAAACATAAGCTGGCAAAATATCATATTTAGAACAAAACAAAGAAAGACTGAGGGTATTTACTGCACTAAAGATAGATTAAAGAAAAGCTAAAAGCACTTTGGAGAAATAATTTGTTAGCTGGAACCCTCGAGTTTCTGCATACACAGCAATCCTTTACCTGTTGAAATAATTGAAATCAATCAGTTATTAAACAAATGAAGTTAATAACAAATAAGCAACCTTATGTCAAAACACCAAAATATCAGGTTATACAGCCCTAGTCATATTTTTCGCTAAAGAGAAGTCCTTGGGACACCTATAAAACAAAATTGAAGGTACCTTCACTTATTAAATTATTTACCCAAATTGAACACTCTTAAACTTAAATGAATTAGAGTTATTTGGATCCATATATATATATATATATATATATATGAATATATATATATATATATATGAATATATATATATATATATTCACAAGCGCTTTGTTATTTTTGATGTCACACTGGACAGACAGACGCACATACAAACATATATTTGTGATGTCACATTAACATGAAATTTAGACAAATACACAGACATAAACACATATATAAAAAGAAAAAAAAATACAATTGTGTGCACACTAAAGAGAGATCTCTTCGTCCCGGCCGGGAGGAATGACACTTAAGTTGTGAAATATTTTGAAGGACTCTTTTAAGGGAATCATTCTATACCTTCATAATGGTTCTCTTGATTTTGTACCTTTTTTATTAATCTTGATTCCTCAACAACTTCATCTTGATCCTTTTGATTTGGTACCTGCTTTATTAATCTAGATGGTATCCATATTGGAGAGGATTTGTGCTTTGGGAAAATACAAACAGATCCTCTCCCCCAAATTAATACTGGATCTGGACCCTTACATGTACCTGAAAGAACATCCTTCCAGTAAACCAAGGGTTTATGTTGTTGGTGTGGATTCCAATGTCTGTCTCCAGCAGAATAACCATCAGAGTCTAAAGTTAAAAAATTTAAAGTAAACAGGGCAACTGCCAATCTGTCCTTAGGACTTTTCCAGTTTCCTTCTTTCTGTTTTAATAACATAACTTTTAGTGTGCGGTTTGCTCTTTCAATAATGCCCTGACCCTGAGGATTGTATGGGATGCCTGTTTTATGGGATATATTGAATTTTGTGCAAAACTGTTTGAAAGATGAGGATGTATATGCAGGGCCATTATCTGTTTTAAGCATTTTGGGAATGCCCAATGCAGCAAAATCTTGCAAACAATGAGATGTAACATCTTTAACTTTTTCTCCAGAATGTAAGGAAGCAAAAATCATGCCTGAGCATGTATCTATGGTCACATGAATAAATCAAAATTTTCCAAAACTTGGCTCATGAGTAACATCCATCTGCCACAAATGATTGGGCATTAATCCTCTAGGGTTAACACCAAAATGAGGATTGGGCAAATGTGTCATACAAGATTTACAATCTTTTACAATTGTTCTGGCTTGCTCTTTTGTGATTTTAAACCTACGTTGCAAGGTGGTGCTGTTTGACGTGAAACTGGGAGTGAAATAAAGTAGCTTGTTGTAGTGCTGAAAGTATAAATATAGTTTTTGTAAGGTCATCTGCCTTTTGATTACCTTCATGGAGGGGACCAGGCAAGTTAGTATGTGCTCTAATATGGCCTACGAATAGAGGTTCTTTTCTTGCCCACAAAAGTTTTTGTATTTGATAAAACAATTTAAAGGCTGGAGTATGAGGTGCTATTGGTCCTGCTAACTCTAATTTTGGGACGGCTTGTACAATATAGTGGCTATCTGAAAAAATGTTTATGGGCTGGTCTATAAAATTTTCCAGAGCTCTTACCACAGCTTCCAATTCCACTAGTTGAGCTGATTTGTGTGCAGTTATGTAAGTCATATTTTCTTTTGTAGTGACTACTGCAGCAGTACCATTTGAGGACCCATCTATAAATACATTAAATGCCTTAGGAACAGGTTGATTTTTTACTTCCTGTGGAAATATAATAGGATGATTAATACAAAAAGATAATATAGGAGACTTAGGAAGGTGATTATCAAAATTTGCAGAGGTAGAGCATCTAGCTATAGCCCAGTCATTATCGTTGAAGCATAAATATTCAATCTGTGACGATGAATAGGGAGTAATAATACTAGCAGGGTGAATGCCAAATATTTTAGTAGAAGTTTTAAGTCCTTGAAGAATAAGTTTAGCCACCATGGAGGTATAAGACTCAATTATACTCTTAGGAGAGATGGGCAAATGTATCCATAATAAAGGCCCTTGTTGCCAAAATACTCCTGTGGGTGTATATTGTGAAGAAATAATAATCAACATCAGCGGTTGAGTTAAATCAAATCTGTCACAATGAGCTCCTTTGATGGCTTTTTCTACTAACTTTAAAGCTTTCCTAGCATCAGGAGTCAATGTTCGCGGTGAGGATGGATCAGGGTCCCCTCGAAGGATATCAAATAAAGGTTTTAATTGGCCAGTAGTAAGGTTTAGTGTAGGGCGAAGCCAATTAATGTCTCCCAGTAGTTTTTGGAAATCATTGAGGGTGGTTAAATGCTCTTTATTTATTAAAATTTTTGGGGGGTCTAACAAAATCCTAAATATAATATGGTAGATCTGGTTTGAACTTTTTCTTCTGCTATATATAATCCGTATTTTTAAAAATTTTCTACCACGTCACTGAATATATTAAATAAGATTTTTGATAAGGGTGGGCCAGTAAAATATCATCCATGTAATGTAGACACATGAGGTTTGGATATTTATTTTTAATGGGTTGGATAGCCTTGTCCACATATATTTGGCATATGGTGGGGTTATTAGCCATTCCCTGTGGCAAAACCTTCCATTGATATCTCTGATCAGGGCCATTATTGTTAATAGAAGGAACTGAAAAAGCAAACCTGGGGGCATCCAGAGGATGTAGGGGAATAGAAAAGAAGCAATCCTTTATATCAAGACTAATAACATGGAAATTTTTTGGAATAGCTACAGGATTCGGAAGTCCAGGTTGAGTAGGGCCCATGACTTGCATGGTTTTATTAATTTGTCTAAGATCATGTAATAATCGCCATTTTTCTGATTTTTTCTTGATCACAAATATGGGGGAATTCCAGGGAGAGGTGGAAGGTTCTATATGTCCTGCTTCTAATTGTTCCTGAACTAGTAGGTGGGCCGCTTGTAATTTCTCTTTAGATAGGGGCCACTGAGGGACTCACACTGGCTTATCAGAAAGCCATGGTATTTTCAAAATTATTTTGTCAGTGGCCCCGAAGAAAAATGTCTTTTTCCTACATGATAATGATTTCTTTTAGGGTTAAGCTTACCCTGTACTTTTTGATAATGATTTCTTTTAGGGTTAAGATTACCCTGTAGATTTTCACATTTAACACCTGCAGGCTTGGTTGCAAGGTGTACTCCCATTTGTTGCAAAATATCTCTTCCCCATAACGTAACTGGTAGGTTAGGTAAAACATAAGGCTGAAATGTTCCTTTATGGCCTTCATCATCCTCCCATTTTAAAATTACCGCACTTTTTTCAGGGAGGTTATTATATCCCAAGCCTCTTAAACTGGTTGAAGCTTTTTGCAGAGGCCAGTGCCTGGGCCATTGCTGTTGATTAATGATGGAAGAGTCAGCTCCAGTATCTATTAGTCCATCCATCTCTATTCCTTGGATTTTTATTTTACACATAGGCCTCCTTGAACAATCTCAAACCCAGCAAGCCATGAGTCTTGAGTCAGTGAAACAAAATCCTCTATTGTTCCTTTTTTGAGGTATACTCATTTTAAATGAATTATGTAAATTGGGAAGGAGAAGCAGCTGAGCAATTTTATCTCCTTGATTAACAGAACTTATACTTTGGGGTGAGCTAAGCATTATTTTTATTTCCCCTTTGTAGTCTGAGTTTATTACACCTGGGGTCACTTGCAAACCTAATAAGCTTTCAGGACTTCGCCCGATAATAAGTCCTACAGTCCTTGAGGGAAGAGGTCCCCTGACTCCTGTGGGAATCAGTTGAACCCCCATTTCAGGTGTTAACGCTATTCGGGCGGTGGAACAGAGATATAATCCTGCATTTCCTCCTGTTCCTCTGGCGAGGGAGTGGATGGGTAGTGGGGATTGTGTCGAGGAAGCATCTGAGTGGATGCTTGAGGATACTCCTCCTCCAATGCCTCGTACATTTGTGGGCCCCGGGGCATTGGGCCCCGTACCCCGTTTTTTGAATTCCTGAACAAAGGATTTCCATGGATGTCAAATTTTGAGTAGCATTTATTGGCCCAATGATTTCCTTTCTTACACCTGGGGCAGCAACCTGGAGCACGGTATGAATTTGGTCTTATTTCTCTTTTGGGATTTTGCCTAGAATAGCCTGATTGATTATGATAATTTTGCCTAGAATATCCTGATTGATTATAATGTCTAGGTTGAGCCCTTGTGAAATTTTGAGGGGCAGCATCTCTCACAGCTGCTCCAATCATATTCCCTGTGACAAAGGCATCATTTATATCTTTACATAGTTGTATATATATGGAAAGATCCTTTTAATTTTTCCATGGCCTGATGGCTTCTTGGCAATATTTATTAGCATTTTCGTATGCTAATTGAACAACTAATGGCATAACTTGATCAACGTCTCCAAAAACTCTACCTGCAGTTCTCAAAAGTCGATCAGCAAATTCAGCATATGGTTCATTAGGTCCTTGAATTACTTTGGACAAGCTATGTTGTAGATCCCCAGGTCCTTGTACAGTTTTCCATGCCTTTAAGGCAGCTGCTTTTATCTGAGCATATACTCCTGGGGTATAATATTTTTGAGTCTGTACGTCTGCGAATGGCCCTTCTCCTGTGAGCATTTCTATATTATGGTCTCCAAACCCTGCAGCTGCGTTTCTTTTAGCTGTTTCTATACAAAGTTCTTGAAATTGCGATCGCCAAACCAAGTATTGTCCCCCACTTAATGTTGCTTTACATAGACGTTTCCAGTCTGAGGGGGTTAAGCTAAAGGTGTTAAGGGACTCCAGTATACTCAACGTGAATGGAGCCTGGGGTCCATATGTCATTACTGCCTCTTTGAGAGTTTTTATTGTTTTGAAATATACTGACTGGTAGCCCCTCTGTCCATTTTCATATTCAAATACTGGCAGTTCCCAACGTATCTGTGAGTTACCCTCGAGAGTGCATAAGCGCTCAGAAAGACTTTTTATTTCTATTTCTAGGTTATGAAAATGCCTAGTGATACCCTTCGTATTTTCTGTAATGGATTCTACCCATGGGGGAGTAGAGGACACACGTTCCTCCACTTGACGGTCCCTTATCTTGGTCTTCCTTAATTTCCTTTTGTTCATTTTCTCAGAATCACCTTTAGTTAATTCCTCCTCACTACTACTACTCTCATTGGTCCTAACTGACTCAGTAACATCCTGAGTCCCAGGTTCAATTGAGAGCATGTGTCCTTGAACTATCTCTAATAAATCTTGAATAGCTTTAGCAGCTCGGATCTTTGTCATTTTTGAGCCTGCACTGATACTATCCTTACTGGTCCTAACTGACTCAGCCAAGGCCAAGCTTTCATGATCACTTTCACTTTTTTCCAAATTCTCCTCACTAATAACTGACTCAGCTATATCAAAGAATCCATCAAGAGCCTTGTACACTTGGGTCTTAGTTATTTTGGAGCCCATTTTAACCGCTCTGACTAGAGACTCCTGCGAGGTTCCTCAGTTCTTACCTGCTGTGCCGATTCCCCGTCCGAGCCACCACCTGTTGTTGTCCGAAGCGAATGCTGCTTGGAGCAACAAAGCCGCGGGAAGAAGTTCAGAGGCGAACTGGAAACAAACAGGCTTTTTATTCTGATAACTTCTCTCTCTGGCTCTACCAATGACTTTAACACGCACCACCAAAAAACTCACAAACCAAAATGGCACCGACCCAATCAGCAATCTCTGCTCAAGTCTCTCGAGATCCCGGGCCAAGTCCCGCGAGATCCTAGGCCAGGTCCCGTGAGACTACGGAAGGCGGCAATGCCCAAACATCTCCACGGCCGCAGCCAACCGCAATCTTAGCCATCTCCCCAAACAGGGCTCCTGCACTGGCTTACCAGCCTGTTTAAGAGGGCGGCATACGCACTGGTCCGTGGCCTCTAGAGCTGGGGAGGGGTTCGAGTGCCCTGTGCTCTCAGTGATATAGTTAAGCTTAGGAATGACCTGATCTCCTGGCCAGCTTGGTGAGCCTCCTTCCCATGCCTGGGAAGTGACCTAACAGCAGTCTCCATGACACAGGATGATCGTGAGCACTGAATGACTCCGCAAGTGCCCAGGGTGGACCTGCCCCAAGGCCCAGAGTGCCCAGGGTGGACCTGCTCCAAGGCCCAGAGTGCCCAGGGTAGACCTGCTCCAAGGCCCAGAGTGCCCAGGGTGGACCTGATCTAAGGCTCAGAGTGCCCAGGGTGGACCTGCCCCAGTGCCCAGGGTGGACCTGCCCCAAGGCCCAGAGTGCCCAGGCTGGACATGCTCCAAGACCAAGAGTGCCCAGGGTGGACCTGCCCAAGAAACAGAGTGCCCAGGGTGGACCTGATCTAAGGCTCAGAGTGCCCAGGGTGGACCTGCCCCAAGGCCCAGAGTGCCCAGGGTGGACCTGCTCTAAGGCCCAGAGTGTCCAAAATGGACCTGCCCCAAGGCCCAGAGTGCCCAGGCTGGACCTGCCCCAAGGCCAGAGTGCCCAGGGTGGACCTGCCCCAAGGCCCAGAGTGCCCAGGGTGGACCTGACCCAAGGCCCAGAGTGCCCAGGGTGGACCTGCCCCAAGGCCCAGAGTGCCCAGGGTGGACCTGCCTCAAGGCGCAGAGTGCCCAGGGTGGACCTGATCTAAGGCCCAGAGTGCCCAGGGTGGACCTGCCCCAAGGCCCAGAGTGCCCAGGGTGGACCTGCCCCAAGGCCCAGAGTGCCCAGGGTAGACCAGCCCCAAGGCCCAGAGTGCCCAGGGTGGACCTGCCCCAAGGCCCAGAGTGCCCAGCGTGGACCTGCCCCAAGGCCCAGAGTGCCCAGGGTGGACCTGCCCCAAGGCCCAGAGTGCCCAGGGTGGACCTGCTCCAAGGCCCAGAATGCCCAGGGTAGACCTGCCCCAAGGCCCAGAGTGCCCAGGGTGGACCTGATCTAAGGCCCAGAGTGCCCAGGGTGGACCTGCCCCAAGGCCCAGAGTGCCGAGGGTGGACCTGATCTAAGGCCCAGAGTGCCCAGGGTGGACCTGCCCCAAGGCCCAGAGTGCCCAGGGTGGACCTGATCTAAGGCCCAGAGTGCCCAGGGTGGACCTGCTCTAAGGCCCAGAGTGCCCAGGGTGGACCTGCCCCAAGGCCCAGAGTGCCCAGGGTGGACCTGCTCTAAGGCCCAGAGTGCCCAGGGTGGACCTGCTCTAAGGCCCAGAGTGCCCAGGGTGGACCTGCTCTAAGGCCCAGAGTGCCCAGGGTGGACCTGCACCAAGGCCCAGAGTGCCCAGGGTGGACCTGCCCCAAGGCCCAGAGTGCCCAGGCTGGACCTGCCCCAAGGCCCAGAGTGCCCAGGGTGGACCTGCCCCAAGGCCCAGAGTGCCCAGGGTGGACCTGATCTAAGGCCCAGAGTGCCCAGGGTGGAACTGCCCCAAGGCCCAGAGTGCCCAGGGTGGACCTGCCCCAAGGCCCAGAGTGCCCAGGGTGGACCTGCCCCAAGGCCCAGAGTGCCCAGTGTGGACCTGCTCCAAGGCCCAGAGTGCCCAGGGTGGACCTGCCCCAAGGCCCAGAGTGCCCAGGGTGGACCTGATCTAAGGCCCAGAGTGCCCAGGGTGGACCTGCCCCAAGGCCCAGAGTGCCCAGGGTAGACCTGCCCCAAGACCCAGAGTGCCCAGGGTGGACCTGCCCCAAGGCCCAGAGTGCCCAGGGTGGACCTGCCCCAAGGCCCAGAGTGCCCAGTGTGGACCTGCTCCAAGGCCCAGAGTGCCCAGGGTGGACCTGCCCCAAGGCCCAGAGTGCCCAGGGTGGACCTGATCTAAGGCCCAGAGTGCCCAGGGTGGACCTGCCCCAAGGCCCATGTGCCCAGGGTGGACCTGCCCCAAGGCCAGAGTGCCCAGGGTGGACCTGATCTAAGGCCCAGAGTGCCCAGGCTGGACATGCTCCAAGACCAAGAGTGCCCAGGGTGGACCTGCCCCAAGGCCCAGAGTGCCCAGGCTGGACATGCCCCAAGGCCAGAGTGCCCAGGGTGGACCTGATCTAAGGTTCAGAGTGCCCAGGGTGGACCTGCCCCAAGGTCCAGAGTGCCCAGGGTGGACCTGCCCCAAGGCCAGAGTGCCCAGGGTGGACCTGCCCCAAGGACCAGAGCGCCCAGGCTGGACCTGCCCCAAGGCCCAGAGTGCCCAGGGTGGACCTGCCCCAAGGCCCAGAGTGCCCAGGCTGGACATGCCCCAAGGCCAGAGTGCCCGGGGTGGACCCCAGGGTGGACTGATCTAAGGTTCAGAGTGCCCAGGGTGGACCTGCCCCAAGGTCCAGAGTGCCCAGGGTGGACCTGCCCCAAGGCCAGAGTGCCCAGGGTGGACCTGCCCCAAGGACCAGAGCGCCCAGGCTGGACCTGCCCCAAGGCCCAGAGTGCCCAGGGTTGACCTTCCCTAAGGCCCACAGTGCCCAGGGTGGACCTGCTCTAAGGTCCAGAGTGCCCAGCGTGGACCTGCCCCAAGGCCCAGAGTGCCCAGGGTGGACCTGATCTAAGGCCCAGAGTGCCCAGGGTGGACCTGCGCCAAGACCCAGAGTGCCCAGGGTGGACCTGCCCCAAGGCCCAGAGTGCCCAGGGTGGACCTGCCCTAAGGCCCCGAGTGCCCAGAGTGGACCTGATCTAAGGCCTAGAGTGCCCAGGGTGGACCTGCCCCAAGGCCCAGAGTGCCCAGGGTGGACCTGCTCCAAGGCCCAGAGTGCCCAGGGTGGACCTGCCCCAAGGCCCAGAGTGCCCAGCGTGGACCTGATCTAAGGCCCAGAGTGCCCAGGGTGGACCTGCCCCAAGGCCCAGGTGCCCAGGGTGGACCTGCCCCAAGGCCGGAGTGCCCAGGGTGGAACTGATCCAAGGCCCAGAGTGCCCAGGCTGGACCTGCCCCAAGGCCCAGAGTGCCCAGGCTGGACATGCCCCAAGGCCAGAGTGCCCAGGGTGGACCTGATCTAAGGTTCAGAGTGCCCATGGTGGACCTGCCCCAAGGTCCAGAGTGCCCAGGGTGGACCTGCCCCAAGGCCAGAGTGCCCAGGGTGGACCTGCCCCAAGGCCAGAGTGCCCAGGGTGGACCTGATCTAAGGTTCAGAGTGCCCAGGGTGGACCTGCCCCAAGGCCGGAGTGCCCAGGGTGGACCTGACCTAAGGTTCAGAGTGCCCAGGGTGGCCCTGCCCCAAGGCCCAGAGTGCCCAGGGTGGACCTGACCCAAGGCCCAGAGTGCCCAGGGTGGACCTGCCCCTAGGCCCAGAGTGCCCAGCGTGGACCTGCTCTAAGGCCCAGAGTGCCCAGGGTGGACCTGCCCCAAGGCCCAGAGTGCCCAGCGTGGACCTGCTCTAAGGCCCAGAGTGCCCAGGGTGGACCTGCCCCAAGGCCCAGAGTGCCCAGCGTGGACCTGCCCCAAGGCCCAGAGTGCCCAGCGTGGACCTGCTCTAAGGCCCAGAGTGCCCAGGGTGGACCTGCCCCAAGGCCCAGAGTGCCCAGGGTGGACCTGCTCTAAGGCCCAGAGTGCCCAGGGTGGACCTGCCCTAAGGCCCAGAGTGCCCAGGGTGGTCCTGCCCCAAGGCCCAGAGTGCCCAGTGTGGACCTGCTCTAAGGCCCAGAGTGCCCAGGGTGGACCTGCCCCAAGGCCCAGAGTGCCCAGGGTGGACCTGCCCCAAGGCCCAGAGTGCCCAGCGTGGACCTGCCCCAAGGCCCAGAGTGCCCAGGGTGGACCTGCCCCAAGGCCCAGAGTGCCCAGGGTGGCCCTGCCCCAAGGCCCAGAGTGCCCAGGGTGGACCTGCCCCAAGGCCCAGAATGCCCAGGGTGGACCTGCCCCAAGGCCCAGAGTGCCCAGGGTGGATCTGCTCTAAGGCCCAGAGTGCCCAGGGTGGACCTGCCCCAAGGCCCAGAGTGCCCAGCGTGGACCTGATCTAAGGCCCAGAGTGCCCAGGGTGGACCTGCTCTAAGGCCCAGAGTGCCCAGTATGGACCTGCCCCAAGGCCCAGAGTGCCCAGGGTGGACCTGCCCCAAGGCCCAGAGTGCCCAGGGTAGACCTGCCCCAAGGCCCAGAGTGCCCAGGGTGGACCTGCCCCAAGGCCGGAGTGCCCAGGGTGGACCTGCCCCAAGGCCGGAGTGCCCAGGGTGGACCTGCCCCAAGGCCGGAGTGCCCAGGGTGGACCTGCCCCAAGGCCCAGAGTGCCCAGCGTGGACCTGCCCCAAGGCCCAGAGTGCCCAGGGTGGACCTGCCCCAAGGCCCAGAGTGCCCAGCGTGGACCTGATCTAAGGCCCAGAGTGCCCAGCGTGGACCTGCCCCAAGGCCCAGAGTGCCCAGGGTGGACCTGCCCCAAGGCCCAGAGTGCCCAGGGTGGACCTGCCCCAAGGCCCAGAGTGCCCAGGGTGGACCTGCCCCAAGGCCAGAGTGCCCATTCATCTGACCTCCAGTAGCGTGGTGTGAGAGCTCACGAGCCTCACAGGGGGATGATCTGGACACGGCTGGGAGGGCTGCACCCATGGTCCTGCATCCCCTCACCTGGGACCTCTGTTGCTGCAACCCAAGTCCCTGCTGCAGCCCAGACAGCCTCGCCCGTTCTGCCTGAATCCTGCCCGTTTCCACATGCAGCCGGAACGACGCTTGCTGTGCGTGTCTCGCTGACCCTGGCCTCAGGCTGCTGCCCAGTAGAAGCCCAGTCCGCACTGGGCAAGAACGTGAACGGGATCACTGCGGGCCCCTTGGTCCTGGAGGCAGCGGCCCTTCCTGCCACCTCTGGCCTGCTGCACACTCCCAGCAGGCCTGTGTGGCCGCACCTGCCCCGCTGTGCCATGGGCCCAGCGTCTGTGTGTGCCCTCGTCCTGCTTCTTGGAGGGCTTTTCCTCTCCTTCCCACGTTAGCAACACCTTCCTCGTTCTGCCTCCTGCAGGAGGCTTGAGAAAATCACTCGGCCTACGTACTTAAGGGAGAAATGGGAGGTGACTGGGACCGTCCACGCCTGAGCCGGGCCGCGGAGCCTGGCGTGGTCAGCCAAACAGGTGGCTGCAGTCCAGGGGCCTCTGGCCACCCCTCCCGAGGAAGCAGCGCCTTGGCTCTTGTCCATGGATGCTGAGTCTTCTCCTTGGTTGGCTTCCTGTTGTGGTGGGAGGGCGCCCCCTGTCGGCTCAGAGCGAGGCCGGGCTCTCCTCTGGGTCTGCACGTTCTGGTGTGTGCCTGGCTGTGCGCTGTCAGGGTGGCCGGTTCTCCGGCACAGGGGATATGCCCAACCTGCACCTGCTCATCCTGTGTCGTGAAGGTATATAAGGGGTTGGGGTCTTTAGCGCCCCCGTACCCGGGATGGACTTCTCTCGTCCAGCAAAAGAGGCCGGAAAGGCCTACCCCAACAAAGATGCTAGATTGGGAAAGCGAAGGCCGCCGGAATTCCCTCCCCCGCCCTCAAAGGACACAGGAACATACCGGGGAGTCCAGTCAGTCAACGCAGGAGCTCCTCTATTGAAAAGGTGGGCAATGCTTTATGATGGGCCATAGCCAGTCAGTGACCAGCAGGGCGGTTCTGGTTCTCACAGCCACGCCCCCTGCTTAGCCTAGGTCAGGTAACAGGGCGAGGTAATGTGGCCAGCAGCCAGAAAGCCAGAGACTTTCCATCCCCTAGGCAGACAGTGTAAGTCCCGACAGTCCTGGGACACTCTCCTCCCGGCTGCGCAGGGATGCCCCTGAGAAGCAGCCCAGGCCTCAGCCCGCCCGCTGCACCCCCGCCCTCATGCCCCCACCTGCTCGCACCTGGTTTTATGTGCCTGCCTGGGTTCTGCCTGGGTTCTCCCTTGGTTGGAAACAGTAAGGGCAGAGGCTGGTCCCCGAGCTCATGGCTGCACTGGTGGCCACAGTGCTGTCCCAGCACAGAGCTGCTCAGGGAGACCCCCTGGGTGAAGGTCTGGCTTTCCCAGCTGGAGCGTGAGCTCTCCCTGCGTGCTGCCTGGTGGCGCCCCTGGACGGTACCCCCTGCCCTGGACGGTACCCCCTGGTGGCGCCCTGGCCCTGGACGGTACCCCCCCCTGGTGGTGGCGCCCTGGCCCTGGACGGTACCCCCTGGTGGCGCCCTGGCCCTGGACGGTACCCCCGCAGCACCGGAACAAACAGCTAAATCAAACTTGGCTTCCTTCTCAAAGCACCTGGACACAGACGCTGCGGGCGCACACGCTGCAGGGCTGTGGACGCCCAGGGAGGGAGGACCCCGGGGCTGGCAGGCTTCCAGCGGAGCTGTGGGTTCCTCCTCCGCCAGGCCAGAGTCAGGGAGGCGAGGCGGCTGCCGGCTCCGGACCCCAGTGCCCGGGTTGCCTCTCGCCTGCGGTGGGCCACGGGCAGGCGTCCCCCGTGGCCCAGAGGAGCCGGTCGCTGGCCCCGGCGACTCTCATTCCCCACATCTGTGAGTGCGGGAGTCAGACCAGGGCACCGGGTCCCTTCTACTCTGGATTCCAGACCTGGCCCTGCGGCCAGCAGCAGCACCCGACACCCTGCTGCAGTCTGGCTTTTGGAGTAGATGTGGCTGGACGGCCGCTCAGCTCCCGAGACTCGGGAGGCACGAGGCGGGAAAGGGCGGGGGGGGGGGGGGGGGGACTGGGGGCAGGTCCGTGCTGCGCCGGCTCTCGTGGCCTGAGCCCTCGGGGACACGTGGCACACCAGTCTGTGAGAAGGGACCCGAGGAGGAAGTCTGGTGGGGGAGGGAGAGGGCCGCGGGCAGGGCACAGTAGCAGGGCGGGGCTGCGGTCACCTGGGCTCAGGTTCACACGGACCCTGGGGAGGGGACGCTGCCCTGTGGAGCGTCCCTGGAGACCCACCCAGGTGACGCCCAGGGGTACACGCCTGGGCAACGCAGGCGCGGGGCTGTGGGCGGCAGGCTCCCTAGGCGGGTCAGGACCCGTCCCTCCCAAGGGGCAGACAGGTTCAGGGGCAGGCCGAGGACAGCGCGAGGGGAAGAGAGCCCAGGGCGTCCCCTGAAGCTGTGCCCTGGCCTTCGGGTTGGCTCCCAGCATGCATTTCTCTCCACCCGGTTCAATGGCTGATCAGCACTGGGCCTGGGAACCAGGCGGCCCCTGCCCGCTGTCGGCGGGTGCGGAGAGAGTTCCTGCGATCGTCAGCTCTGGTGTGGCGGGGCCCAGGTGCCCACGGGAGGCCCTGAGGTGCTTGTCCCCCTGTCTCCTAGAGAATCTTCCCTGAGAAAGGGACTTCCCTCCAAGCTGTCTGCCCTCCACCCTGCAGGATGGGGTGTGACGTCACCTTTGGCTGTTCAGAGGCGAGGAGACTACAGGGAAGACTTTGGAATGACACAGTGGGAAGAAAATGAATAAACCACCTGATTTCAGGCAGGAGCCAGTGCCCACCGGCAGGCGGGCGTGACGTGCGGGGCTTGTCAGGAGCATTCTGGGGACAGTGGTGCCTTTCCTCAGTCTTGATCTTGTGGTCTTGTGCCACGGTAAGCCAGAACGTTCACAGAAAACAGCTCTTTGCACAAAGTTTGCCACTGAAGTCTGTCTCTGCCCACGTCGGTCACTTTTTCTAGCCGCTGAGGTGTGAGGAGCAACTTTTAACTGAACAGGGTCTTGGGGGGTCCCGGCGGGAAGGCAGCGAGAAGCCCAGCACCCCTGCGGGCGCCTGTGACTGGCTTCTGTCTGCGCTTTTCTGGTGACAGAGGACCCATTATCTGTCAAGAAAGGCAGTGGCCGTCTGATGGCTGTGAGGGAGGTCTTGCTGTGATCCAGAAAGGGTCTTCTTGCGGTCTTTCCTCCAGGGCCACGCGGGTGCCATGCGGGCGCCGCTGTCATCATAACCTGGGCTCTCCAGAAGTCAGAGCCTGGGGCAGAGGAAGAGGGTGGGGCGGAGGGACAGGTGACGAGGGATGTGACAGAGTCCTCAGTCCAGGGACCTTGCCTCCGAGAAGTCCCACCCACCAGGCCCCAGGACGTCCCCCGGGGGTGGGGGGAGGACCCGGGCAGGGGCATGATCGTCCAGCCAGGCGCCAACTCCCTGCCCTCCAGGTCAGGACGGGTGGGGGCCGACGGAGTGCGAGTGCAGAGAGGGCGGCCGGAGGCCGCGGCCAGGGCCTGTGGGGAGGGACGGCGCCCAGGCTGGGCATGCCCCAGGTCGGCCGAGCTTGGTCGCCATATTGGCATAGTGCGACACTTTAGTAGACAGGAGCACAAACGTTGCCAGGACAACCAGGACAACAGGCGTAGAGTAAGTCACTTGTGGGTGACCAGGTGGTCAGGTCAGAGGCCCTGAGGAGACACGTCTGGCCTGCAGGAGGCCGCGCTGAGGGGTCACCAAGTGCTCGATGAGCATCGAGTGCCTGCTCATGCCAGGCGGTGCCAGGGCCCAGGGAGGCGACGGAGCCCGCTGGGCACGGTCTCTGCCCGGAGAGCGGCACCTGCTCTGAGCAGTGACGTGTGATGGAGATGCGTCACCACGCCCTCGTGGTGGACTGCTGAGACTGCATAGAGGCACAACCTTCCCTGAGGACGGTGGCAGGGTCTGCCCTTGTCGGGGGAGGAGGACCCTGACTGTGAGCGCATGCCCCTGGCCCCCACAGCCTGGGAGCGAGCGATGGACGGACGTGGCGGGACCCTGACTGGGGCTTCATGTTGTCTGTGAAGCACTTAAGGGGAGGTCATCAGCCCATGTGGTGGCAGAATAAAACAAAAAGAAGCCCTGCTGCCGCTGTGACCGACTGTGGAGGTGTCCCGTGCAGGGGCAGGGCACGCATTTGGAGGGGGCGCTGCGTTCACCAAGTCCTGGGTGTTTGCAGTCCCGTTTTCCCGAGAGGCCGGCGAGCGGGGCTGGAGACACAGGCGTCCCTGTGCTGGGTGCTTGTGCTGTCATTTAAAGACAGGTCCCACCTAGCCCGACAAGCGGCGCTGCGTCCAGTCTCCTGGCTGGAGTGGGGTCCCAGCCTTCTGAGTTTACCCACTTAAAAATAGTCTCACAAACCATTTTTTTCTGCTCCTTGTCGGAGATCTGGAATTTGGTTTGTGAAGACCCCTCTCCAGGAGCCTGTGACCCCTTAGCTAGCGCCCGGACCCCGGGGACAAAGTGGATTTTGGTGGTTCTTGCTTTTGTGTTTGTGGGTTGGGGTTGCGGTGGGGCAGGGGGAGGTGAATGCCGTCAGCGGGGGAGGCCCCACGTGCGCGGGGCCAGAGGTGGCAGTCACCCTCCCTCCCTCGTGCTTGGCTGTGGACGATAGTGGTCAGGTTCTCGGGACCAAGGCGGGGGCGGGAGTCGCCAGAATGGGCCGGTCACCCCAGCGGGCACGGAGGCTGTGGGTGGACAGTGCCACACCCTGCTCCCCTGGAGCTCCTCGGAGACTGAGGGTGTCCGGGAGCATGAGGACCACCTGTCGCACTGCACTGTCTGATGAAGGGCCCTCATCCTGACCACGTGCTGCTGAGATGAAGAGGGAGGGGAGGGGAGACGCTGGCCAGGGTGGGGGCCAGGGAGGGGGCTTGGGTGCCTTCTTCTCTGGGCAGTAGAAGCTTTGCACCCAGAAGTCAGCATCATAGACCCGAAAACCACCTGCTCGTCATGACCCTCACGGCTGCCCCGTGCCTCCGGTGGTGACGCTGTCAGTCTCTCCTAGAGCCCCGTCTGACACCCCTGGACGTGACGCTCGGGCCGCAGCAGTGCGGGGCGAGGGCAGAGGGGCGGCTCTGGACCCCGTGCCTTGGAGCCAGGCATGGCCTCCCCAGCGTCCCTGCTCGGTGAGCGTCCTGTGGACACACCTCTGGGAAGAAGGTGCTCAGTGTTGAAGACAGACATTGAACCCGCTGCTGGGGTCTTACAGCTGGGCCTTGTTTTCTTTTGCTGTGATATCAGAAAGTTGCGCTTGCCCTCTGCGTGGGAGATGGTGGGATCCCCTGGCCTCTGCCTCTGCCTCTTCCTTCCCGAGGCCCAGCTCCCAGGTCCCTGCAGTGTACCCCCAGCGCCTCTGGACGTTGGCACTGGGCAGAGAGTGGCAGGGGTGCCGTCCCTCTGGGACGCAAGTGCTGCGCCTGTTGGCCGCGTTGCCAGCGTGGTGGCCCCAGGGGCATCTCAGGCCATGCAGCCCCCTGGGAGCACCGCAGCCGTGCACAGAGCCCTCTGCAGGCCGGGCGAGGGCTCCAGCAGGGCTGCCGGCTCCCGCAGCCTCAAGCAGGGAAGAAGAGCGGCTCTGCCCAGCCCTGGAAATCCACCTTCTCAGAGATCCAAGGGTGTGGCTGTCCTCGGCCCTGCCCGTGCCAGTGAGTCAGGCGGGGGCCGCAAAGCGTGGCCGGGGCAGGTCACGTGGCCTTGGAAGTCAGACGCTCCTTCAGCCTCGCCACCTCTGAGGCCTCCACTGAGTGAGGCTGTCATTGGGCTTCACGCTCCAGCTGGAGGCTGAGGGCCCGGGCTGTGCTCTGCAGGGAGACAGAGGAGGCCGGGGCTGGGCAGTGGCTGGCGCTGAGCCCCGGAGGGCCCCGGTTCCTTCCTGCTGCGGCTATCCTGGCAGAAACGTACAGGCGACCCGGGCAGAAGATTTCTAAGGACCCTCCGGCCACCTGCGCAGCCCTGCTCCCAGGGCCCGGGGTGCAGGCAGCACCTCTACCTGAGCCTCCTGCGGCCGCCTGGTGACACACAGCCTGACCGTCCAGCTACGCCACGTTGCCGGGTCTGCTGGAAAGCACACGCCCCGCTCCAGGCCGTGGGGCCTGCAGCCTCGCTGGCCGGCCTCGTCCGCCACGAAGCAAGGTCTGCAGCTCGCTCCCCAGTCGCTCCTGTCCCCACGACACACTCGGAGCAGACTCCACCTCCCTGCTGCTGCACGCACAGGTGGACGCCGCTGAGGGAGGGCAGGCCCCAGGCGCCCGCCTGGCCTTGCAGGCTGGAGCTGGGCAGGGTCCAGGTGGCTGGCCATGGGAAGCGCCTCCCCAGCCGCTCCTCTGTGAATGTGTGGACACCCACGGGCTCCCTGTCCTGTCTCTTGCTCTCTCGGTGCCCGCCCATCTGGCCGTCCCCCTGGGCACGCCCTGAAACCGCAGGGCTCACGGTGCCCCACGACCAAGGCCCCGGCGCTATTGCCACCGCCCCCCCAGAAGACCTGTGCCCTGCCCCCGCCCCCCCCCTTGGCTGCTCATGTGTGGCCTCGAGGGTCCAGCTGCCTGGGGTCCCTGTGGATGGGTCCCAGACGTGTTCCTCTCAGGTTCCGCGCTCTGGAGCTGAGTGCGGAAGAGCAGGGCAGGACCCAGACGCGGAGGCCCAGGGGTCCTGGGTGGCCCGTGTGCGGCCCTGGTTCCCGTGGGGCCTGGCGTGCGCCACCTGCAGGGTGACTCTGGGCACCCTGTGGCACCTGTCCGGGGCCAGGTGGCGGTGGTGAGGGCCCTGAGGACGGGGTGGCACGGCAGCCGCCTGACCAGGGTGGGTGAGGGCTGGCCGCAGCAGCAGCTCTGGGCGGCCCACAGCACCCGCGGGAGCCAGGGCCCATCATGGTCACCAACACGGAGCGCCCCGGGCCGGGGAAGGAGGAGACCTGGCCCCAGGTCTGCAGCTGGTGCCCGCGGCGGGAGGGGAGGGAGGCGGGAGGAAGTGGGGCTGCCACCCCCGGCCCTCCAAAGGCGCTGCCTGGATTCTCCCAAGGGTCCCTTGTGGGTATTGTGCCCACGCTCGGCAGGTGGTCCCTGAGAAGGGCCACGTGGTGGCAGGGATAAGAACCCTGCTGCAGGCGACAAGTGGCTCCTCTACTTGACGGTCCTTTCTGGTCTTAACTGGCTCAGCGGAGGAGGCTGTGCTTTCCTGGTTATTTGGCTCCTCCTCACTACTATCACTTTCACAGGTAGTAACATCCTGAGTTTCCGATTCTATGGAGAGTACGTACTCTTCGGCTATTTCCAACAAGTCTCGGATAGCTTTTGCAGCTCTTATCTTTGTTATTTTTGAGTTCACACCAATACTATCCTTACTGGTCTTATCTGACTCAGCGGAGGCTATGCTTTCACAATCACTTTCCTCCACACTATCAGCTATATCAAAAAACTCTTCCATAGCTTTTATTAGTCGGTGCTTGGTTATTTTCGCACCCATCTTTATAGATTTCTCAGTTCTTACCTGCCGATTCCGAGTTCCCCGTACGGGCCACCACTTGTCCCTGCCTGCAGCAATTGCCGCTTGCAGCAACGATACTGTGGGAGAAAGCGGGAGGCAGACTGGAAATGAAAAAGTTCTTTTATTCTTCTCTCTTCTAACTTCTCTCTCCGGCTCCAACAACCTCTCCAACTCCAACTCCCCTCTAACTGACCTCGCCCTTGTTAAATACATTTTGCCTTAACAAGGACAAGTGCTAACAGCTGGAGCTTACAGGTGCGTCACACGGTGTTCACGGGCATCCAAAGATTCTTAGATAAATGCATGAATATCAGGTGAAAATACTTGAACACCTTATGGCTCTCAGCTAGCCGCCATCTTAGCTGTTAGGGCTCTTACAGAAACCCAGGTTGTCTTGTGCTTCTGATTGGAAAGCGAGACATTTAAAAATCTTGCAAGAAACTCAAAGGGCCTACTGTGCACCTGCAGTAGTCACAGACCTTCAGTAGGGCCTACTGTGCACCTGCAGTAGTCACAGACCTTCAGTAGGGCCTACTGTGCACCTGCAGTAGTCACAGACCTACAGTTCCTGGGTGGATGGGAAGACCCTGCCTGGCGGCACACCACCTGGGCATGCCCAGGGTTAGCCTCGTGACGTCGCAGGCATCTGACGTGATCTGGAAGAGGACGTGGGGACTGAAATGAGCTCTGTTACTGTGGTGGCACGTGGGTGGATTTTTAAAAGCCTTTCATCTTATTGACCACTAGTAAAATGAAATTACGAATAAGTTCATTTTCTTAATCATGATATATTTTAAGGATGAAGAACGGAAACCTTGTGTTTCTTTGTTTTTCTCCTGGAGGTATAGTCTGCTCCACCTTTTACTTTCACCCAAAGTAGGTTTTTGTTTGGAAATCACAACATGAAAATGTCTGTAGCCATTATTTATTTCCCTTCATAAGAAAAAATGTATTCATTAAAGCAAAGTGACGGAGGAGGCGAGCACAGCTGGAGAGACACTATGCAGCCGGCTCTCCCTCCAGTCCTGGAGGAGACGGCCTGCTGTTGGGATTTGGAAGGTGCTTTTGTTGAAGTTTCACGCAGCGTGGTCGCCACGCACGCTCGTGAGCTCAGGGCTGTGAACACAGGCCAGGCAGCCGTTAGGAACTGCGCAGGCCTCTTTAGGTCTCTTGCTCTTTCCCTATTGGGCGGCAAGGTTCTCAGTAGCCGTCACGTGCAGAAGACCTTCTCCCGAGACATGAAGACGACCCTCCTCCTCCTGCTCTGAAGAGCCACATGGACGTTAGGTGGGAAGCAGGCCGGGGGACAGGAGGCATGGTCTGACCCCGCCTCTGCCAGAGGCTCAGTGGACCCCCACACCCGTGTCCAGCCTCCCTAGTAGGAACGTCCTACTGTCCTGCACTCCCCTAGAGCCTCGTGCACTTACTTCTTGTGTAAAGCCTTGATGATGGAATGTATATGTGACCTGTCGCCACATGGAAAGTTGATGACCACTCCTGTCCCCCACTGGAGCATTGGACAGGCCGGGCACAGGTGGGCACTGCTGCTGTGCCCTGGGCCCAGTCGCTCCGCAGCCACAGAGAGCTCTGGACCAGGGTGGGCAATCTAGCCGCGGCCCCTCTCAAGCCCGCAGCTTCTCCGACATTCTGAGTTTCTTTTTTTATATTTATTTATTTACTTTAGTTGTACACAATGCAATGCATTTATGTTTACGTGGTGCTGAGGATCGAACCCGGGCCACGCACGTGCGAGGCGAGCGCTCTGCCGCTGAGCCCCAACCCCCGCCCCCTGAGTTTTTGTTTTTGAAGCACCTGTTTCCATGCTCCAAAGTCGGTTCTCGATGATGGCGTGGCTGGGGTCTCCTCCAAGTTAGAGGCTCACACTGCCAAACCTCCCACAGTGACTGCACACCCGGACGGGCTGGCCTCGGCCAGTCCTAGCTCCTGTGTACGCAGGCGTCATGGGCTGCTGAGGTCTGCAGTTTCCCTGGGAGCAGAGAAGCAAGGGGGCCCAGGGCACCACAGTGTCCTCACGCCTGGCCTTGGAAGTCCCTCTGCGAGTCTATGGTTTCCTGTTGGCTGCACAGGTCAGAGCAGAAAGAGGTGCAGAGGGGGTCGAAGCCAGGGCTCGGACGGACTCCGGCTCTCTCCCACAGGCAGGTGGGCTGCTCAAGCAGGTGGCCGCTCGCCCTGGACGGCCGATGTCAGTGCCAGCAGCTCCTTACAGCAGGGACACCTGCTGGCCTCAGCTCCAGGGCCGCAGCCAGCAAAGCAGGATTCTCATCCCCCAGGGCTGAGGGACGTGTGGAGACCCTCCAGCTCACCTCCAGTGTCGTCTTTCTGAGTTCTTGTCTCACAAATCTGAAGAAAAAATCTGCACACGTCAGAAGGCAACAGCAAGAAGATGCATCCAGTGGGCACTAGGAAAGAGCTCTCTCAGGGCAGGAGGGGACCCCCAGGGGCTGCCACCTAAGGGCTTAGTCAGTCACCGGGCAGGGGTGTGCGTCAACATCTATGCTAGTCGGGGTTTGTAGAAGCACCAACGTCATTGTCAAAATCTATGCCAAGCAGGCATTGGGACAGCGCCAGAGCAGCGGGTCTGGCTGGTGACTGACTGGCTGTCCCTTTTGGCCCTTGACTTTGAACTGTCCTGCATCTCTGTTGGGGCCTGCTGCTCGGGGACCGAGGTGTGGCTGGGGTGTTTGAAATGTCCCACAGGTTGACCCCGTCTACACTGAGATGTCACTCAGGTGGGGCTCCGGCGACCCTGCTGTCCAGTGGGACAGGCAGGGGGAGCCCACCCTGGAGAGTGGTGGCCACAGCCCAGTCTCTGCCCCCAGTGTCCCGTGTCCTCCCCACAGCAAGACACAGCCGCCTCCCTCCAGGCCCACTCGGTCTCATCTCACAGAAGCACCAACTCAACGATCCAGCATCGCAGCATGTCAGGAGGCCCGGTGTCGCCGAGGCTGCCCGGGTGTGGTCCTCGCTCAGAGGCAGCCGTGAGCCTCCTGCACACCCAGAGGACAGGCCTCACCTTCCTGTGCAGAAGGCAGGGAGCCAGGCCGTGGGCGCGGAGCCCCTGGTCCACAGTGGTCTGGAATCTGCCTGCCCTCTTTGAAGCCTCCCTGGCCAGGACGGGCTACTCGAGCGGGAGGGCCCTGCCTCTGCTCTGGCTCCGCCTCCGCCTATGGCTCCGCCTCCGGCTCTGGCTCCGCCTCCGGCTCCGGCTCCCCCTCTGCTCCGGCTCCCCCTCTGCTCCGGCTCCGCCTCGGCCTCTGGCTCCGCCTCGGCCTCTGGCTCCGCCTCTGCTCTGGCTCCACCTCCGCCTCTGGCTCCGCCTCTGCTCCGGCTCCGCCTCGGCCTCTGGCTCCCCCTCTGCTCTGGCTCCGCCTCCGCCTCTGGCTCCGCCTCTCCGCTCTGCTCTGGCTCCGCCTCTGCTCTGGCTCCGCCTCTGGCTCTCCGCCTCTGCTCCGCCTCGGCTCCGCCTCGCCTCTGGCTCCGCCTCGGCCTCGGCCTCCGCCTCTGCTCTGCCCCCTCTGCTCTGGCTCCGCCTCGGCCTCCGGCTCCGCCTCTGCTCTGGCTCCCCCTGCTGCTCCGCCTCTGCTCTGGCTCCGCCTTGGCCTCCGGCTCCGCCTCTGCTCTGGCTCCGCCTCTGCTCTGGCTCCGCCTCTGCTCTGGCTCCGCCTCTGCTCTGGCTCCCGGCAGCCTGCGCTTGCAGCTGGGCTGCTCCCCAGCCGTCCCGACCGTGGCTGGCCAGAGTCCTGGCTGGGGCTGCTCCTGCCCAAAGGTCCTCTAGTCCTTGTGGGCCTCCTGCGCTAGTGGGCGTGTTCTCAGGTGTCTTCCGGAACGGAGCTTCGCAGGAGGTCTCGGGCTGCTGCGAGACTGCAGAAGAGGCCGAGAAGTACCCGCGAGCCTTGGGTCTGCCTGGGGGCCTTTGGAGCCACCGCCCGGGCGTTGCCGGTGCTCTGGTGGCTCTTCAGACGGCGTCGTAGGTGCGGCCTCTGGGCTGAGCTTTGCTCAGAAGCCAGGCCCGGACTTCAGCGTCTTTGCCGTCTGGAGAGGCTGGGGATTTTCACGCCTCAGTGTTCCTGGCTCCCCGCGGGTCGAGGCCTTCCACAGCTGTCTCCGCCCCACTGCGGTTTAGAGTGACCAGCAAGAAGCCAGCAGCTCCATCGGAGTCCAGCAGCACTGCCCAGTTCGTGGTCTGCCTTGGACTGGCACACTCTGTAGATGACCACATGGCAGGCCTCCAGCAGTGGCCTCCTCCGCAGGTTTCCTTTGAGCCTCACAGGTGACCTCAGGTGTCATCGAGCTTTCGCTAGCCATCCCTTCAACGTCCTCTAGGCTTTTTTGAACACTACTGAAAGTCTGCTCAGCCCCGTCCACTGCAGGTCCACGCTGCGCTAGCTCTCCGTCACTGCGATGGATGGCTTGAGATAACCGGCTTATAAAGAGGAAAGGTTTTATTTTGGCTCACAGCTTCGGAGGTTCTGCTCATTGTCATTTGGCTTTGTTGCTTTGGGTCTGTGGAGAGGCAGGACCTCCTGGTGGGACCGTGTGGTGGCGCAGAGCTGTCACCTCATGACAGTGAGAATCAAGGAAGAGGAAGGGACCGGGTCCCAACGTCCCTCCAAGGGCGTGAACCCTCGCAGGACCTACCTTCCTCCAGCTGGACTCTGCCTCCCAGAATCCACCAGCTCCCAGTGGAGCCTCGGGCTGTGACCAAGCCGCCAGCCTGTGGCCTCTGGGGGACGTCGACGCCCCACACCCTGACGCGGGGCCTGTCCTACACACAGCACATCCCACTTCCACATCCCAAAGTCTGTCATTGCCTGCTGCAGAACAACCATCCCAAAGCTAGGAGGCTTAGGACAGGACCACCTCTGTCATCTCACCCACTTTCTGTGACCATCAGGGAGGTGGGGGTGACTCGGCCGTGGTCCTGCCTCGGGTCCTGTGGTGCGGTGGCCCGGGAGGTGTGCCAGGGCCTGCCTGTTCTGCTGCGCACTGTCGCACTCACAGGTGTGGCGGGCGAGGCCTCTGTCCCTGACACGGGCCTCCGCAGTGCTGGGCCCACTCCCGGAGGCCCCAGCGGCTCTCTGAGACGAGGGAGGGCTTGCGTCTGACCTTGACCTGACTTGGAAGCCACACGCTGCGTTTCTGCAGCAACAGCCTGCCCTGTCCCTGCGGGAGGGGACTGCAGGACATGAGTGGCCTGCGGTCACACCCCGGGGCTGTCCTGGAGGCCCACTACCACGGAGAAGATGGAAGCCACACAACACTTGGTCACGGTCACACGCGTTCTCAGAAAAGAGAGGGAAACGGAGCGAGTGTGTTGGCGTGTGGGCACGCGGGTGTCCTGAGGGGTAATGTCCGAGGTCCGAGACGGTCAGGAACAGCGGTGGCTGATGGGAGGGACGAAGCCCAGGTGCTGGCCACACCTCGCTGGCCCTTGTGCCACGGCCGGTGTCTCTGGATGCTGGACTGCTCAGTTGGAATGTTTTCAGATTTTCATTCCCACCTAACGTCCTGCTCTTGAGATCTCTTGGTGGGCACCGAGGCCTGTCCTCTGTCAGAGCCGTGCTGTGCTTGGTGGGCCACTGTCCCCAGCTGGCCCTGTCCGCCAGCCGCAGCCGAGGTTTCCTGGCCACGCTGTTTCCCTGCTATGAAAAGCCGTCGCTGGGGCGTGGTGGGCGCCTCCCTGTCTACTTGTGCAGGAAGGGCTTGGGTGCAGACGTCCAGGGACCCCTGGGCCGGGGCATGCACCTGCGGTTGCTTTAGCAGGGAACGCCCCGTCATCTTTCAAACATGCCACAGCAAATGATATTCTCACGAGGATTTAAAAGGCTCTTCTTTGCTCAGCATCTTGGTACTGGTTTCACTTTTTGACAAGAGTTTCCCCGATAGCTGTGAAAGGGCATCTCTGTCTCCTTTAGTTTCTGACTCTCTGCCTCTAGTGAGGATGGTTGCTTTTGCAGATTTGGGCTTTTGTTGTTCCTGGTTCTTCTTTTATGGACATTAGTTTGGGTCTCTGACCTATTTTTTCATTGGGCTGAGTCTCTCTCTGCCCTGTGCCCCTGAGGCAGGGACGCAGTGACGTCACTGATGACAGGAAGACCTGCTGTGTTCTGTTGTGTGCGCTTCCTGTGTGTCAAGAGACTGGCCATTGAGACTTTGGTCCCGTTTCTCAACGCAGCCGTTACTTTGGCGTCCGCCCACTGGGGTGAGTGTGATCAGTGTTCTCCTCCTTCACTGGGGGCGGCCGTCCACCTCGAGGGCACGCCCCGCCGGGACGCAGCGGCAGTGGACAGGCCTGCCTTCTGGACCTGGGCGGTTGCAAGTCCCCAGCAATCACGCCGTGCCTGTCTTCACTGGGGCACGGGCTTTCCTTTCTCTTGGTGAAGTCGCGGGGGTGGAAGAGCTGGTCACGGGCGGGGTCGGCGTGTGCTTGACGTTTTAGGAAAGTGTCAGGGTGGCCTCCAAGGTGGCTGTGCCACTGCACCCTGGCCCCAGCAGCAAGGGCTCCGGGCGCCGCGTCCTCCCTGCGGCGGGCGAGTGGCCTCGCGTGGAGAGTTGGGCTCACACCTCCTTCACGACCAGCGTGCTGTGCAAGCCTGTGTCACATGCCGTGCCGGGTCGCGCATCGGCCCTGCTCAAGTGTCTGCCACATTGTTTTTAAAAGAATTGGGCGACTTCCTGAGCTGTAAGAATTCTTTGCGTGTCAGTTGTCGGATCTGTTTGGAAAGGTTTTCTACCAGTTGTTGACTTGTCTTCTCATTTTCTTAACAATGTGTTTTGAATCGAAGAACTTTAATTCGAATGAGGCCCATTCTTGTTGTTGTTTTCTGCGACAGTGCCTGCTTTCAGTGCTGTCTTTGCAAAATCCACGCTCAGCACAGGTTGGCAAGACTCTGTTTTCTTTCAGACTTTCCGTGCTGGGGGGCTGGGATTCACGTATCCGCTCTTCCTCAGCTGCCCTCCGCCGCGCCCAGCCTCTCCCTCCTGCCCTCGCCGCATTGTCTTTTCATGGACTTCTGTCTCTGTGCCTGTGTGCACTTGGACGTGATCTGCCCTCCTTCCCATTCTAGTTGCTCCTGATAAAAGCCCAGGCGGGAGCCTGCACCTGGTCAGCGCTGTGGATCTCCCACAGTGCACTCTTTTCTCTGCACCCCCAGTTTTTGAGACGTTGTGTTTTTATCTTCACTCAGCTCAGAGTGACTTTGGATCTGCGCTTCCACTGTTTGGTGGCCACGGGCTATGTGGAGCAGATTCAGTTCTAAGGATCCGGGAACTTGCCACATCCGCTCCCGCCATGGACCTCCAACTCGGCGTCACTGGGTGGAGAATCTTCTTTGACGCTGTGATTTGTTCCGAGTCGAGCTGGGCTCTCAGGCCCAAGGGGCCTCACCGGGGCAGGCGCTGCGGGTCTTGGCAGCGGGTTCGAGTTGCCGTGCCCTGTGCTGAGGCGTGCGTGTCCTGTGGTTTCATGTCTGCTCCTTCGGGTGGTGAGAGCCGGGGCCGACTCCGCCAGAGACAAGCTGGGCGTCTGTTTCCCCGCGGGGTCCCCAGCCCTCGATGCCCGGCCTCGGACTGGCTGCATTGTCTGGAGTTGCTGGGCCTGGTGTGTGGACGGCCCGCCGTCCTGGGCCCGTCCAGATGTGGCTCTGCCTGTGTGACGGTGGCAGCCGCGGTGGCTTCTTTCCATGACGGGAGACAGGCGTCCACGCCACTCTGACCAGTCTGTCCTCCTCCCCGCGCTGGGTTCCGTGAGGCCGTGCTTTTGGTCCTCCTCAGAGTTCTTGGCTGTCCACTGGGTGCCTGGGACATCGGACTTGGCGATGGGTGTATTCGGGTGGCCTGTCCTCTTCGTCCACCTACTCACTGTCCCCCTCCTCCACGGTTGTCTTCCTTTGGTTGACCTGAGTGATCTTTGGTGACCCCATTTTACCCCTGACATGGTCTTGATCACGCTGTTTTACGACCAGACGCCACGACCGCCCCGTCACAGAAGGACTTCCCGTACAGCCCAGCGGTCCTGAGGCCTGGGTGCCCCAGGTCCCATGTGAAGGCCCCAACCCCAGACGGGAAGGGAGGGAGCGGGTTGGATGAGCTCAGGTGGCCCCTCCTTTCTGTGCCTGTGCACAAGCGCACAGTCAGGCGCACAGTCAGGAGACGCATCTGCCCCAGGGCGAGGCCCTCACCAGCTCGGGTCCTGCTGGCTCCCGCCCGTGACCCCGGCCTCCAGAGCTGGGAGAGCACCCTCTGCACTGAGGCCTGCAGCTGGGACAGCTCCCGGGAGGCGCGGCCATCCCCAGACTCGGCCGCTTTGTGTGCATCTCACTTCTAGACGTGACCAGAGATTTTGCTTTAAGTATCCAGTCGTTTCCAAGGAAATGTAAGAACGTGAGGCGTGATGTCACACTCGCTACACATTCGGTTTCCCGTGGCCTTCGCTCCCCGTGGGGGACTCGGGCTCCTTCTGCTTCAAGACTTGACCTTTTCCCACGATGCTGTTCTGGTGATAAATTCTTTCAACCTTTGTATGTCTTTAAAAAAACCTCTATTTTGTCATTGGTTTGCAAGACTCTTTCTGTGGGGCAGAGCTCGAGGCTGTGCTTAGAGCCTGCGAAGCGCTAGGCGGCTGCCTCCCCCCGTGGCCTGCAGAGCTGCTCCTGCGGCCTGCTGCCTGAGGTCTGCTCCTGAGGCCCGCTGCCTGAGGTCTACTCCTGCGGCCCGCTGCCTGAGGTCTGCTCCTGAGGCCCGCTGCCTGAGGTCTGCTCCTGAGGCCCGCTGCCTGAGGTCTGCTCCTGAGGCCCGCTGCCTGAGGTCTGCTCCTGAGGCCCGCTGCCTGAGGTCTGCTCCTGAGGCCCGCTGCCTGAGGTCTGCTCCTGAGGCCCGCTGCCTGAGGTCTGCTCCTGAGGCCCGCTGCCTGAGGTCTGCTCCTGCGGCCCGCTGCTTGAGGTCTGCTCCTGAGGCCCGCTGCCTGAGGTCTGCTTCTGAGGTCTGCTCCTGAGGCCCGCTGCCTGAGGTCTGCTCCTGAGGCCCGCTGCCTGAGGCCCACTGCCTGAGGTCTGCTCCTGAGGCCTGCTGCCTGAGGTCTGCTCCTGAGGTCCGCTGCCTGAGGTCTGCTCCTGAGGTCCGCTGCCTGAGGTCTGCTCCTGAGTTCTGCTCCTGAGGCCCGCTGCCTGAGGTCTGCTCCTGAGGCCCGCTGCCTGAGGTCTGCTCCTGAGGCCCGCTGCCTGAGGTCTACTCCTGCGGCCCGCTGCTTGAGGTCTGCTCCTGAGGCCCGCTGCCTGAGGTCTGCTCCTGAGGTCTGCTCCTGAGGTCCGCTGCCTGAGGTCTGCTCCTGAGGCCCGCTGCCTGAGGCCCACTGCCTGAGGTCTGCTCCTGAGGTCCGCTGCCTGAGGTCTGCTCCTGAGGCCCGCTGCCTGAGGCCCACTGCCTGAGGTCTGCTCCTGAGGTCTGCTCCTGAGGTCCGCTGCCTGAGGTCTGCTCCTGAGGCCCGCTGCCTGAGGTCTGCTCCTGAGGCCCGCTGCCTGAGGTCTACTCCTGCGGCCCGCTGCTTGAGGTCTGCTCCTGAGGCCCGCTGCCTGAGGTCTGCTCCTGAGGTCTGCTCCTGAGGCCCGCTGCCTGAGGTCTGCTCCTGAGGTCCGCTGCCTGAGGCCCACTGCCTGAGGTCTGCTCCTGAGGTCTGCTGCTTGAGGTCTGCTCCTGAGGTCTGCTCCTGAGGTCTGCTGCTTGAGGTCTGCTCCTGAGGTCTGCTGCCAAAGGTCTGTTCCTGAGGTCTGCTGCCTGAGGTCTGCTCTTTAAGGCCTGCTGCCTGAGGTCTGCTGCCTTTGTCTCTATTTCTCTCTATGCCAGGTGGCTTTTGGTGGGGTCGCTGGTGGGCCTTTGTCTCTGGTTTTAGGCGGTTTGGTTGGGGTGTGGTGTTGGGGGTAGGGGTTCATTGAGCCTCTCAAACCTGTGGATTAGTAGTTTTTATCAAATTTGGAAAACTCTTTGGCCATTATCCTCTGACTTTGTTTTCCTGCCCCCACCCCAGCTGCACTCCTCGTGGGGGACTCTGATGACATGTCTATTAGACGGCGTGGCGTGGGCCTTCGGCTGAGGGCGCTTGGTCCAAGCCTTACGAGTCCTTTCCTTCCACCGGTGCCTGCTGTGGCGGGTCGGGCACGTGGTCCCTGTCTGTCGAGCTGGCTGTCGAGCTGCTGCTGAGTTCAGGCGCTAGTCGCTGCGAGGTGCGTGCTGTTGAGTGACACAGGTCACCCGTGTGTGTGCCGAGCCTCAGCATGGCTGTGCCGTGCTGGACTGCAGTGTGGCACCACGACACGGGTAGAGTCTGCCAGGAGCATTCAGCGCGTGGCCGCGGCGGCTGCTGTGGGGTTGGGTCAGTTGTGAGACCGGAGCTGCGGACCCAGCGCAGGCCACCGGAGCCGCGACAGGGCGACAGGCGTCGAGGCCCAGGCGCCCCGAGCTGGCTCCGTCCCAGCGCGGCCGAGCGCCCGTCGTCCCACCCAGCAGCACATCGCCGCCGCGGGCGCGCCCCCGCTCTGCGCTGCCTTCGATGGCGTCTGCCTCCGGGGCCATGGCGAAGCCCAGCAGTTCCTGGTCCTCGACCCGCCACAGACCTCAAATTCAAAGGTCAACAGGAACAGATGTCAAAATCAGCATGTACATTCAAGCCTACCATTTCCTTATGAAAAAACTGGGCTTTGATCTCCATGACATCATCTTGGACCCCAACACCTTCACCATTGGTACTGGGAGCGAAGAGCACGCCGTGTGCTGTGAATGGCAGCCACGCAGCTGTGGTCATTCAATTGGTGTGGGCATGGGGCAGCCGATGCGGGAGACCTCCCAGCATGTGGTGCCCACAAGGCACTTCTCCAGCCCCGTGACGGCCTCAGCTGGAGCGAAGACCCTGCGGCCACTGAGAAGCTGCTCCGTCACGCCCAGGATGGCGAAGCCCTGTGAACCACTGGGGTCGCTCAGTCCTACCTGGGACAAAGGGTTCCCCCAGGAGGTTCCCGAGGTTCTGGTTGGCGGAAGAGTCAAGTTTGGAATCAGACTCCCCTGTTTCTGGAGCAGCTGTTGGCACTGTGCCATGCCACAGGCCCAGAATGATGGGCGGGTTCCGTCCTGGTGAGCTTCCCCCCTGCACTGCAGTACGTGGGGGGTCAGAAGTGAGAAGCCTTCAGTGAGACCTGATCTTTGTGCACCAGAGTCACCGTATCGTCCATTTAAAAAAAATATTTATTTATTTACTTTAGTTGTACACAATGCAATGCATTTATGTTTACGTGGTGCTGAGGATCGAACCCGGGCTGTGCACGTGCGAGGTGAGCGCTCTGCCGCTGAGCCACAACCCCCGCCCCATATCGTTCATTTAATGGTCAGAATAACTCTGTTACAGTGAATTTTGTTATTACTATTACTAAAGGGTTATTGACCTGCATGTTGAGATGAGGAAAAGGCCCAGGAAGTCGATTTGTAAGCAGGCATCTTGATACAGATGCCGTAGATGAAAACAAGGCACTCTGGTTCAGCAACATTTACATCCAGACAGAAACAAGTCTGGCAAGGAAAGGGGAATCGGCAGCCTGGTTTTTGTGTGTTTTGCTTGATGGCTAGCTGCTTCTCGGGGGTTTTAGAAGTGAGGACCATCGGTTTGAGTCCCAGAACTGTTGCTTTTGAGTTGTGTGCCTTGACCACTAATCTCTCTGGAACTTAGTTTGTTTTCTGTTGCCCTACCTGAGTTTCAGAGGGGGTCAGTTATAGAGAAAAGAGGTTTCTTCTGCTCATGCTCTGGAAGTCCAGGGCGTGGCACTGGCATTTGGTGAGGGCCTTCCTACTGGATCAGAACATGGTGGAGGTTACCACACGGTGTCATGGCGTGGAACTGGAATGTCCCCTGAAGGGCTTGTGGGTGTTGTTGTTTTTTTGAGACAGGGTCTCAGGAAAGTGCTTAGGGCTTGGCTAAATGGCTGAGGCTGGCCTTGAACTTGTGATCCTCCTGCCTCAGCCCCCTAGTGGCTGGGATTACAGGTGTGTGACACCACACCCAGCTGACAATTTGATTCTGGTACAGGTATCTACATTGTGAAATAGTCACCACAAGCTAGCTAACATAGTCATTGCTTCACATAATCACGTTTGATAAAAAGTTCTGAAACTTTCAGACCCTATGGAATAGGGTAAGAGAGTTTCAGTTTACACTGATAGAACTCTGGCCATATCAGTATAAATAATAACAAATGGTCTAATCATGCATGGTGGCATAATGCCTTTGAACTTGTCATGCATTTAGAGATATTTAGGAAACCAATGAGGACTTGTGAATGTTTTCCTTCAAACATTAGATCTGGCTCATCAACAATTGAAGCATAAGTAGGAAGAAAAAAAATATGTTTGGATGTCTTTTATTTACATCAAGCATTGGGCTCTTTATCTTAGCAACAACATAATTCACCTTCAGGAGCTAAAACCATTTTGAAAGAGTCATATCTGTCCTACTCTTTGCTATATATCTGTAAGGACCAGCTTACTTACAAGTTTTTAATTCTAAGTAAAAACTTTCCCATGAGAAGTCAAAAGAAAAGAACATCTAAAAACAGATGTTGAAGACTTACTTTTAAATGAATAGTAGTCTAGAAAACCTGACATGAAAAATAACTAAAGTTTTAAACTCCTTCTTTTGGGGAACATTAGATATGCTGTACTTTTTAACTGTAACTTGTCATAACTGATTTGTGCCCATGTTAGCAGCTCTTCTAAAATTACTTTTAAAATAGTCTAATTTGAGGGTTTTTCTATAGGAATAACTCACATTACTTGAGTTGAAAGTGTTAGCAGCAGGTCCAGGGATGTAGGTCAGTGGTTGTGAGCTTGCCTAGCATGCAGAAGAAGGCCTTGGAGTCTAACCCCCAACACTGGAAGGGAGGGAAGGGAAAGGGAGGGAAAAGGAGAGAGAAAGAAGGAAGGAAGGAAAAGGGGAGGAGAAGGCAGGGAAAGGAATGAGTCATTAAAACAAAAAGGCAAGTGGTAGAAATATAGACATGTGGCCTAAGAACTCTTTAAAAAGTTTACAAAGCTTCAGAATGTGCGTTACATCAAAAGGAGTGATATTATGACTGCGTAGAATCTGCACACTAAGCTCCGCCTTGGCCTGGCCTAAACCAAACCGAGGGGTGGGTGGCATGGGGAGGGCTCCTCTTCTGGCTCCAGTGGGGCGGACTTGAACCTGCGGCGCTGCAGCATGCACCGGGTAGGGAAGGGGCCGAGACTCCCCGGATGGGCAGTTGAGTGCAACAAGGCTCCTGGGAGCCGTTGACCGCAGCTCCCGATGTCTGTGCCTGCGGCTGCCCCACAGGGGGCTCACAGCAGTCCGCTCATTGCCTGGTGCAGTTTGTGCTCCCGACCAAACACCTGAGTGTCCACAGCCTGTTTGGGCCTGCCTGGGCAGGCTGTGGGCGGCGGTGGCAGGAGCTAAAGCAGTCTTGGCGTGATGGAGGGGCCAAGGGCTGCCCCTCAGCCATACTAGGGGGTGGTCCAGGAGGAAGTCCGCAGGGTTGGGGCAGCGTCGTCTGAAGACATGAAGCCAGGCCCTAATCCATACGGCGTTCCTTGGGAGCTGGTGATAGGTACCGCTGTTGGATTTTTTTTGCTGTTTTCTAGTTTTTGTGGTGAAGTTTTCAATATGTTAGCAGCAGGCTTTATGTGGGATGAGAAAGAAAGCCTGCCCTGAAACTTTCTGGACTAAGTGAAGAAAAATGTGAACTGCTTGAAAAAGTTCACCTTGTTGAAAAAGAGCACGAAGGGTTAGAGTCATCTTTAAAGGGTGGCGGTTTTGAGAAGAGCTCAACAGAAGCGCAAGATCTGGAGGCAACCTCTGCAAAGCTTCATAGGGCCAAGGCCAAACGGGGGGATGAGATACTCTCTCTAGAAAAAGAGCTCAAAGAACAGAAAGCTAGGCATTCTAAACAGGATGAAATGATGGCGGATATATCAAAAAGGATAAAGTGCCTAGAAGATGAATCAGAATCTCTCAAATCACAAACAGCTGAAGATAAAACAACCTTTAGAATATGAAGAAGTCAAATGAATGAAGAAGGACTTGAGCTGGCAATGAAAGAGGCTTTGAATGGCAATTCCAAATTTGAGCAAAGTCAGAAACCGATTTTACAACAAGAAGCTGAAGTATGGAAGGAAGAAGCAAGTGAGAAAATAACATTTGAAGATGCTCGAGTAGATGCAGAACAAGTTCTAAGTGATGAAGAAAATGACATTGAGTCACTGACTGAAGAGGAAAGCCTTGCTGAAGAGGAAAGACAGGTCTTCTCCGAGCACAGGAGCCCAAACAGATGATGGTACCTTGGAATTGGAAATGAAGAGTGATCAGCCAAAAGAAGCTTTGAAGAAACTGGTTGATGCTGCTAAGTTAAAGGCCTCCTTAAAAACCTTAGAAGGAGAAAGAAATCAAATTTGTACTTTTTTATCTGAAGTTGAGAAGACAAAGGAAGACCTTATAGAACAGAGTAAAAGTCTGAAGACTGAATAAGCATCTTTGGAGTCAGAAAATACCCAGCTCGAGAGTGAGACTTAGGACCTTCAGCAGAAGTGTAAAGTCATGATGGAAGGATACCAAGAAAACATAACGAAACTTCACAGGGGATTAAGAGTGGAGGAACAGTACCAGGTGGAGCAGGAGGAGAAGCTTTCCAAAGTAGAAGAAAAGATGAGCCAACAACGGAACAGCTGGAGACCTATAGAAAGCGAGCCATGTATCTTGAAGAAGAATTGGAGAGAACCACTCGTTTTTATCAGGGGCAGATTATTTCCTTTGAGAAAAAAAGCACACCATAGTGAGTTGGCAGCTCAGATTGCTGAAAGAAACCTCAGTTATTTGATGAAACAGAATGCTCGCAACAGACAAAAATTTACCGAAAAGGAGCTTAAATTCAATCTTTTGGAACAAGGTCTGTGTGCACTCGACGTCTCAGATACAGCACTCCCGAAACGGTCCTCACCACTGGGTCGACCTTCGACTGGAATGAGACCTTTTCATTCGGAAAAGAAGGGTCCTCCCACACCCTCACCGTTGGTTCCAGTGGGGGTGGAAGAGGCTCAAGGGGCCCAGAGAGTCCTGTGGACCGTCCGACTAGCACTGGGAGAAGAGACTCAGTCTATGACCGCGCACGGATCCTCAGAGGGCACCTTCTGACCCTGGGCCCTGTCACCTCCATGGGAACAGGCCCGTAGGACGATGGTCCCTCCGCCAGGCCAACCATATTCCGACCCACGTCTTCCTCTCCACAGGCAAGACGGAGGTTGGTCTAATTATGGTAGACCATCTGGACCAGCAGAACCCAGCAGTTCTGATATGCGTCCTTCGGGTAAAGTGGATGGGCCTAGGTCTTTACAAACTGAATCCGGTAGACATGATGCCAAATATGTTTGTAATAATTCCAGTGTGCCTGATTCATCTCACCCTGCTGAAAACCAAGCAACTGGCTCTGGCTCTGTTTGTCCACTTGTCCTTGCGGCCAGTGGATCCCAGGAGTCAGCTCATGAGAAGAGGACCTCTCCTCCTCCACCTCCTCCAGGAAACGTGTGGAGCACCTCCAGGTCATTTTCCACTGGGCCACCACCCCCTCCGTTCCCGTCGTGAAACGTCTGTGCACCGAGGTGTTTTCCTCACTATCTTCCCTCGAGAGCTGGATCTCCCCCGCCACCGACCCCGCATTCTGAAAGTCGAGCTGAGTTCTCTTCAGGGTTGATTCCACTTGAAGTGAGCCTGCTCCTGAACATCCGGAACCACAACAAGAAACCCGATTGCAGGAGCCCTGATTAAGGAGAGAGCTAAGGTTGCGGCTAGCTGTGAGCCATGAGCATTACCACCTTCCACGGTCTCGTGAGACTTGGCCGGGGGGATTGTGGGTCGTTGTCGGTGCCATTTTGTGGTTGTTGGAGGAGCGTGGACGGCGTGTCGGGGTGCTGTTGGAGCTGGAGAGAGAAGCTGGCAGAATAAAGAGCCTGTTCGTTTCCAGTCTGCATCTGAACTTGTTCCCGCGGCGTCGTTGCTCCAAGCGGCCGTCGCCTCAGGCAGCAACACCCGATGTTTTTCATCTCTCTTCAAGAGCAACTTTACTTATTTCTCATTCTTAGTTTAAGTAGCTGCTTTTACTTAAGTGATTATACTTTTGCTCCAATTGAAGCTTAATGGAATTATAATTCTCAGGATAGTATTTTGTAAATAAAGATGGTTTAAATATGAAAAAAAAAAAAAAAAAAAAAGAGTACTCAGCGGTCCCGAGTGGCGTGTGCTGTTTGTGTGTGTCGATGACAACGTGAGACGTCTTCACCTCCGTGACCCTGGCCGCTCCGTGTGTTCCGCCCCAGGGTCAGCAGCTGCCACGGTGCCAGCACCACGGTGTCCCGTGCTCTCTGGGAGTTGCCCTGTGCCCCTCCTGCCCGAGCCCCGGTGACCACCGACCACGCCCATCTCTGAACCGTCGTCACGTGGCCCTGGCGGCCTTCCTCTGAGCACAGCTCCCGGCTCAGCCAGCCCTGCTCTCAGGGTGTCCTGCTCGGCAGGGGCCGTCTGGAGAGTGGCAGCTGGGCTCTGAGTGTCTGTCCAGGTCCTGTCCTGACGTGCTGTCCCTCCAGTGCTGTCCTTGGCCTAAGTCCACGTCAGCTGGCCTGACGCCCGCGGCGGCCATTCTGTAGCATTCCACGTGTGTGGCAGTGACTGGCTTCCTCTTTGGGGGTCACTTTTCCCCTGTATGTGGCCTCTTGGTGGCTTTGCACCACACTGAACTTGCTGGTTCGGTGCTGCTGAGAGTGTCTTTGAGCCTCATCCCCGGATGCAGTTGAGACACTTGGGAACAATGGGACACTTGGAGGCTCCTGGCAGGGGAGGGGGCCTCGCGGAGCCGGCCCCTGGTGCGCTGGGCTCCCACGGCAGCTGGTGGGGGTGTGGAGCCCAGCCGCGTGCTCGCCTGGCCCTGTCGTGCGAGTCTGCACGCCAAAGCTCCCTGTTCCCTACCTTGCTGTCACCGTCCTGCTCTTGGGACCTCGGTGCCGTGGTTGACGTTGCGCATTTCAAAAGAGAAAAAAAAGTCTATGATCCACCTATAAACGTCCATCACCACTGGAATCTTGACTGGAATTAGACTACAGCTGTAAATAAATTCCGGGAGAACCCTCTTGCGATCCAGCGCCTGTCTCCGGACAGCATCGACCTCTGTCTACTGCGGTCTCTGTTAGTGTCTCCAACGGAGCTCAAATTCCCTCATCCGGCAGTTGCCTGTTTCTGTTGGCTTCACTTGTGATTACCTTAGAAGTCTGGTTGCTAGTATAAGACTCTGTTTCCTGATTGTTTCTTGCATACAGAAAAGTAACTTTAATTGACCTAAAAACTGTGCCCACCGAGGAACTCCGTGAGTTCTGAAGATCGCCTTGTGGATCCTTTGGTGCTTTGAGTAGATGATCTTCTCCAAAAGCCTTTTGTTCCTTATTTCCAAGTCTCTAACTGCACGTTTAGTCTATTATCTCAGCTTATTTTTCTGGCTTTTTGCTCTGCCCTGAAGCTCCCCTTCAGTCGTGGTGACATCGGGCTCCCTGTGCCACTTCGCATCTTTAAAAGAGCTTTACCGAGGCATGACGGACACGCTGTAAACCCGCCACGGCAAACATGACGGTTCTGGCACGTTCCTAGACTTGGGCCCACTCACAGCTGATTCTCCACTCCTGTCCTTGATCCTAGACAAGCCATGAACTGCATCATGACCAAGGTCCAGACCCGGGGTGACGGGTCACAGCTCTGTTAGTGGGGGCAAGCTCCCTTCATCCCCCTCTGTGGGCAAGAAGAGGGTGCCGGGGAGTGCGGGGGCACGCAGGCGGAGCTGCGGGCACAGGCCCTGCCCTCACCACCCTCTCCCCGCTGTGCCTGGCTCTGTGCATCTGGAGGTTGTGCCCTGTGTGGGGGCGGGCTCTGTGGGGGCAGCAGTGGGGCCAGTGGGGGCAACAGACCAGAGGGACGCGGACCTGGGCACATGGTACAGTGGCCGAGCTGGGTGGGAAGGGTGGGGAGGTCACGGATGCTCGGAGGAGATGTGATGGTGTCACTTGCACACGTGCATTCACACACTCTACATAAACCCAGACGCATACAGATACCTGTGTGTGTCTACACCCTTGAGAACAAGATGCAAGGGTGCATCAGGACTCAGGTAGAGACGGCCATCTGCTTCAGCCCGGCTGTGGCCAGGCCGACCCGCTGCAGAGCCTGAGAGAGAAGGCAAAGCAAAACAAAACGAAACAGAAATGCAGCTTTCCAGAGTTCCTCAGGGGCGTCTGGGGACCGGACTCTGGGACCTGAGGCCAGGATGCAGACGCTGGCCGTGCGCGTGCGCGGCCACCCCTGAAGGCCCGCCGTGCCCCGCCGCGTGGTCTGCGGCTTCACCTGCCTGCTCCTCTGTTCCCGCCCCAGACGGGCTGGTCCGGGGACTGAGCGCCGTCTGGCCGTCGCCCTGCTGCGCCACTGGGAGTGGGCCGTGTCCAGGCCGCCCAGGCCGCCCGCCCGGGCAGCGTGTGCGCGCCTGGGCTTCCTCTGTGCGCCACTCTTCAGGTGTGCTGCAGCACGTGCCCGGGGCTTCCCAGGGCAGGGGCGAGTGGACGACGTTGTGTGAGGCGGAACTCGGGTGGTCCGGGGAGCCAGGCTGGGCCCTGCGCCGCGGGCCTGAGGCTGGTGAGGACTGGCTGACTTTCCATTTTGGAACACCCCGAGATGCACGGGAGAGTTTCCAAGATGACACACAGTTCCTGTGTGCCTGGCCCCGCTTTCCTCCATCGTTAACGTGACAGTCTGCGTTGGCCCACACCCAGGCGCAGGAGGGCTGTTACCCCCAGGCTGCATTCAGACGCCACTGGGTGTCACTGTCCCCTCTGGCCCCAGGACGTGGCCTGCTGTTGTCACGTCTCCCCTCTGCTCTGGCGTGGCTTCCGTGACGCCGGCAGCCTGCACTCTGCCCTGCAGGTTGTGGCCTTGACTGGACAGGTCTCGGGGGTCGGAGTGCCGCAGAGGTGAAGGGCCTTTCTGGCCCCATGGCGTCCGAGGGCTGTGCTGTCCCAGGACACTCCTGGGAGGTGGGACACCTGTCAGTTTAGAGGGTCTGCCAAGCTCCTCCCTGGAAATGCGCTAGAGCCCGGAGCGGTGGGCTGGGTCCTGCCCTGTGCCACGCAGACCCTGCCTGCGCAGACCCTGGGTGCAAGAGACGCAGCTCCACGCAGCAGGGAGCCTGGACGGCGGGGCTTGTGCACGCGCAGCGTCCACCGTGCGTGCGGGCCCGCCTTGTGCACGCCCCGCTTGTCTGCACACGTTTCTGTTCCTTCCAGAAGGGACGGCTGGCATCTGTGAAGCAGGGAGAGGGTGGCGGGCGTGGGAGCATGCACCCGGCCCTCCCGACGGCTGTGCTGTGGGCACCGAGGAGGACCCTCACTTCACCATCAACACCCGCCCAGGAGACGCAGGCGGGGTCCGGGCACAGGAGGGGACAGGTCCTCTCGGCCCGGGGACACATTTCCTTGTCCGTTCACCACTTGAGGGGTGCGGGGTGTCTGGGCGTTCTGAACACCGCTGCTGTGACCCCGTGCCCAGGCTCCCGCGTGGGCACCGACTGGGTTCTCGCGAGTCCCGACCCAGCGATGGGCCTCGGGCCTCGGCCGCGCCTGGCTTAGCACGGAGGTGCTCCCAGGGCCGGGCAGCTGCGCACGCCGCGCTCCACGGTGAGCACTCCACGCCGAGCACGCACACCCGTCTCTTGTGGTACCGTGAGTCTGGACGCGGGGGTGGGGACGCGTCTCGCTGGTCTTTGACTCGCACTTCCAGCTGCCGGCGACGCCGAGCGTCCTCCTCGTGCTCGCCGGCCGCCGTGGCTTCCTCTGGGGCTGTCTGTTCAGGTCCTGGGTCCGTCTCCCAGCTGGGCCATTCACCTGTTCCTCCCTCAGGCGCCTGGAGGCTCTGGCGCGGGTGCTGTGCACAGCACCATGCCATGCCTCCCATGGTCTTGGGTGCCTTGCACACAGAAGGCCTCACTTCCCGAGGCCCGACTGTCTCTTCCTGTCACGTGTCTTTGGATGCTGTCTCTAACTAGGCCGTGTGCACCAGAGCTCACCGAGGCTTACTCCTGTGTCTCTTCCTAGGGGTTTTACAGGTTTAGCCCCCACCCCCCGTTCAGGTGGACTTGGGGGCAAGTCGAGCCGTCCATTCTGTGTTAAGTTTTGTGTGTCGTGTGACATTCAGATCCACAGTGGGCCCCTCCGTGTGGCTGTGTGGCTGGCCATGGTGGGGCCAGTGGGCCTCTGCCCAGCCTTTCTGGACTCCTTGGAGGGGCCTGGCAGGGCCCGCGCGCTGCTGGACGCGCTGTGCTCAGGTTTGTGCAGCAAGGACTTAGGAGGCCTCTTCGGGGACGTCCTCTCCTCTGGCGCGCCCGCTGACCCACGCGTGCTTCGGGCCCTGCCACGGCTTCCTGCCCGCCTGTTAGCGTTTGTGTGCTGTGTGCACTGGACCCCGCCAGTGGCCAGCCACGTGGGCACCTCCAACCTGGGCTCTTCATTTCTTTCAGGGATAAAATCATCTCTACTTTTTTTTTTTTTTTTTTTTTTAAAACAACAACTCTATATTCCTGCAAATATGTATTTTTAAGAAGAATTTGGAGTCTATTTTTTTAAAATATTTTTATTTATTTGCTTTAGTTGTACACAATGCGTTTAATTTGTACGTGGTGCTAAGGATCGAACCCGGGCCACGCACGTGCGAGGCGAGCGCTCTACCGCTGAGCCACAACCCCAGCCCTGGAGTCTATTTTTGTTAGCTGGACTCAGGGTTCAGATGCCAGCTCTGGCACCTGGTGACGGCTGCTGCTCACAGGAGGGGGTTTTGCTGGGCTGGTTTTCTCTTGCCCAGGGGAGCCTCGGCTTGCTGTCCACGGGCAGCTGCTGTCACCCCTCAGACACCACTGGAGGGTCCCGACAGGACCGCTGGGAACTGCCAGGTGGACTGGTTTCTCTTTACCTTGTCTCTTCTGGGCCCTCCATCTTTCAGGTCCAAGATGGTCACTTTTCCCTGGCCAGATGGGCTGGACGGGCGGCCTCCCCCCGGGGCTCCCCACGGGGCCACTCTCGTGTTGGATTCCCTGCTTGCCGGCCCCGCGTCTTCCCTTTGGCTTCTTCACTCTGCTGTACGGAGCAGATCCTGCCCAGCGGTCAGTGAGGGTCGGCAGGTGACAGGCAAACTGTGTGGGACCTTGCGTGCTGGAAAGGAGGCTCCTTCTCTCTCGGGATGGACAGCTTGGACAGCTGTACAATTGTCACTTGGGGGTAAATTCTGGCATTTCACACTGCCCCGTGGTCTTTTATATCTGGTGTTGTTTTGTTTAGAAGTTGGAATAGATTCTTGCTGTTGATCACTGTCCCCCGAGAATGTTTTTGGATTTCGGGGGGCTGGGCCTCTGGGCTCCCGCGACTGTGAGTTTGCACCGGCTGCTTTCCAGTCCTGGGCATCCGCCTTTCTCTGTGCACCCCCGTGTGCAGTGTCTGCGGGGTCCCGGTGCACAATTCTTTCTCTACGCTGCTGGCTTTGATTTGCTGATTTTCTTTTCACAGCTTGCTGATTTTCCCGAAGCCCTGGCCGGGGCTGCGCCCCACTGGTGTGACGTTCTGTCCCCATGTGGTTGGCCGCTTCTCCCCATCCTCCTCTGGAGTTGCAGCAGGTGGCTGCAACTGGTCACTGGTGTGTACTAGGCACGAGGCTGCAACTAGGTCACTGGTGTGTACTAGGCACAAGGCGTTGCGTCGCCGACGGCATTCCCCAGGGTCTTTGGATCTGATCTGCTTCCTGCTCGGCGTGTGCTGACAGGCAGACACTATTGGCTTTCCCTCTCGGGCTTTCTCGCCCAGGTCGGGGGCAGTGCTTCCCGGAGGCCTGGCCTGCGCCCACAGAGGGTGCCGCGGCCTTCCTGGTTGTCTTCCGCACCTTGTTGCTGTCTCTGGCCTTGCCTCCACGGGCCTCATCCTGTCCTTCCTGCTGGGTGCTTGTGTTTGGTTGTTCTGCACCCGTAGATGGCGGTTCCAGGCTGCTGGTGGCTGGTTCTGCGCTCACGTTTGCTGAGGGTACCTGCACCCCTTTGTAGGAGAGATGCGCACCTGCGGTGGTCCTGTCCTGCGAGCTCTTGGCTGGTTTGGGTGTCAGGTGGTGCCTGTAGAATGAGTTTGGAAGTGTCCCCTCTGCTTCTGTTTTCGGAGAGGAATTTCAGAGAGTTGGTGTGACTTCTTCCCTGCGTGTTGGGAAGAGTCCCCTGGTGGGTGTGGGGCGTTGTGTTGTGAAAGGTCCCTGGTGATGGTCTTCTTAACAGACGTGAGCCTGCTAAGGTGACAGTGTCTTTTCTTGAATGAGTTTTCCTAGGTTGGGTCTTTCGAGAAGCTGGCTGTCCATCACGCTCCTTGGTTATCCCTCTCCTGTCCAGGGTCAGGCGTCTTTCCTTTCTGAGGTCAGCAGCTGTGTCTTCTCCTTCTTTCCCTAGTTTACCTGGTTAGAGGAGCCCAGCTTCTTCACTGCATTTTTGGTACTGGTTTTCCTGTTTTCAATTTCACTCAGTTCTGCTCTAACCTGCATTTTTTACTTCTGCTTACTTGAGATTTAATTTGCTCTTCTTTTTCTAATTTCCTGGATGTGCAAGCTTATATTCCTAATCTTAGATCTTTCTTTTTTCCCAGACACATACATTCAATGCTTCACTGCAGCCTACAATTTTTTATAAGTCGTGTTTTCATTTTCTTGAAGATACTTTAGATTTCTCCTGCGACGATCTCTTCAACCCCTGCATTACTTAGAAGTGTGGTGTTTGACCTCCCAGCGTTTGGGCATCTTGCAGAGGCATTTCTGCTGTTGTTGCACACTGCTGTCTGAGAGCAGACCGTGTAGGGTTGGGCTCCTTTACCTGGCGAGGTGTGGTCAGTCTGTGGCCCCGGGAGGGGTCTGTGTGGCCAGTGTTCCCCACGCTGCCTTCCTGGGGGACACTCCGTGAGCACCAGCTGGATCCAGCTGACTGAGGGTGCCACTCCGTTCAACCACGTTCCCGTGGCCTGTCCGTTCCTATGGGGGTGTTGACATCTCCAGCTACAAAAGTAGATTCATCTTTTTCTTCTGGCTTTTTTTTTTGGTACCAGTTTTTTGCCCCATGTGTCTTGACATTTTGCTGCTATGCCAAAGCACATGAAGGGTTGCCATGTCTTCTGGGATGTCCTTCCCCACTCCCGAGGGCTTTCCTGGCCCTGACGTTGAGGCAGCTGCTCTGCTGCCCTCACCCAGCCTCAGCGCAGCATGCCTCTCTCCGTCGCCTGCTTCTAACGACTCGTGATTTTGTGTTAAAGTGGATTTCTTTAGACAACATTTAGTTGGATCTTCTGCTTTATGAACCCTCCCTTAAGTCACTTTCTTTTAATTGGTCTATTTAGACCATTCACATTCACAGTGCTTAGGGACAGAGCTGAGTCAGAATCCACCGCATCTGCCCTCGTTGGCTGTGCACTGCTCTCCGCCAGGGTCTTGCCCTTGTGCCTTTCACCCTCCCCTTCCTCTGGCTTCCCTTGAGTCTTACAGCATTCCCATGATTTTGTTGCATCTTTTCTCAGCATGTCAATCACACCTTCCAGCACACCTTCAGGTGGTGGATTGCAGCACCATTTACCAGGACTGGGGGGCTACTCTGAAGGCACACCCTGTCACCTCAGGGCAGAGTGCACTGTGACGAGCTCTCCCAGGTCCTCTCCCACCTGGACACAGGGTGGTCGTCCTTCCACTTACTTACAAGCTGTAGTCACCAAATTCATTATTGCTATGATTGTTTTGGACAAAGGGTTGTCTATTAGATGAGACAGAATAAGAAAAATGATTCTGCTGTACCTTCATTTATTTCTTCTCTCATATTCTTTCTCCATCTAGATCTGAGTTTCTGACACGTTTTCCTTTTCTTTGAATAAATTCTTTTAACATCCCCCACCCCCTGCCCCGGGCAAGTCTACTGGCAACAAATTCCTCGATTTTTGTTTATCTGAGAAAGTCTTTATTTCTCCTTCATTTTAGAACATCTATTTTGCTGAATACCAGATTCTAGGTTGGTGATATCTTTCTTGCAACACTTTGAATATTTTGCTGAATGTTTTCACTGGTTTCTGAAGAGATGTCTGATTGTGATTTTTATCTTTATTCCTCTACAGGTAAGGTGATACTTTTTTACCATGGTTTCTTTAAAAATCTCTTCTTTGTCTTTGGCTTTCTGCCTGAGAGTAGGATTTTGGGGCTGGGGCATGTATCCTGCTTGGCATGCTCCAGACTTCTTGGATCTGCGGCGTGGCCCCTCAGGGCTTCTGGAAAGCTGTCCATCATCGTGCCTTCACACATTGCTTTTGCTCCCTCTCTTTTTCTCGTTCTGTGCATGATTCACGCGGGAGACTTGTGCCGCGCTTCCTGGACGTTCTTCTTCTCTTTGCATCTCCGTTGTGGAGGTCACTGTTGACCTTCCTCAGGCTCACTTATTTATCATTTCCGTGCCGTGTCCAGTCTATCCACGGGCTCCCTGAAGTCACGTGTCACTTGTGAGAGTTTCCTTTCTTATTCCATGTCCTGCATTCTCTGCTTTTCCCTTATCACCGTTGTTCCCGGTCCCCGGTTGGTAAGTCCATGCACTGTCACATCGGAGTTTCGCTCTGATGCGCTATGTCTTCAGATTGTTTGTTTTTGTTTTGGGCCTTTTAGTCTGTCTTGTAATGTCCTGTTGAAAGCCAGCCATCATTTACCGAGCAAAAGGAGCTGAGAGAGGCAGAGCTTTAGAGAGAAGTTTTGTGTGTTCCGGGCTAGGATTTAGGCTATGTTCCTTGTTTGGTATAGCTATAGGTGTCAGAGGCCAAAATCGCTAAAATTTCCTTTGATGTCCTTGTGTTTTTCTCTGCATGTACACATATATACATATATATATATATATAGTATAATTCTCCACCAAGTGCCACCACCCATCCCACAGTCCTTAGTACCATGAGTTGACAGGCACTGGAGACGCAGCCCGTGGTGGCCATTGAGCTAGACCGTCACCTGCGCTGTCTCTTCTACGACCTGCCAGAGCGTCACGGGGCACGGCTTCACGGAGAGCAGGACCTTGTGCAGAAGGCTCAGGCGCACGCTGGCGGTCACACAGCGGCTCGGGGACCCAGCGACTCGGCTCCAGCACCCAGTGCCGTGGAGGACTGGTGATGACGATTATCAATGTTTACTTGTGACAGTAGAGACCAGACGCAGGGCGAGAGTCCTGGCCCTGCTGCTGCTGTCCCTGCTGGGGTGTGTGGCTCGTCCTCGGCGGTCTGGGCACTCTGTCCCAGGGCTGCCGTCCCTGGGCACCGGGAGTGGCTGTGAGCTTCCGTCTGAGGAGCGCAGACGGCAGAGCTTGAGCGCTGCCGTCACAGAAACAGGACAAGCACCGTGCGTGGCGTTTGCTGGAAGGAGTCGGCGAGGCGGCAGCCTAGCAGCCAGAGTTCCCCAGCACACACAGGGTCGGGAGACCCCCGACTCGGGGAGGACCCCGGAGCCCCCGACCGCGGCTTCCGTGCTCGCGGGTGGCAGCGGACGTCGTCAGGACGCGTCGGCCTGCTGTGGGGTGGCAGACAGGCTCCCTGTCCCGGTCTGCCTGAGTCTGGCGTGGCCCGCCCTGTGGCAGAGGGTGTGACATTCTGTCCCCAGGTGTGGAGGCTTCCCCGTGAACAGGAGTGGGCCAGGCCTTTCCTGAAGCCCTGCAGGAGAGCCGCATCTGCCAGGGCAGGGCAGGGGCATCCGTGGGCCTCGCACGGGGCTGCAGGCCGCAGTGCTGCGCGGTGTCCTGGGATCTAGTCGGGCAGCCCTGGAGGTGTTGCCCGCGGCCGCGCAGGCGGCGGGAGCTGGGTTCCCCTGCAGGGCGTGGGCTGGCTGCGAAACACGGTGACCAGTCACAGGACACAGAGGAAAGGGGAGGACAGGACACAGAGGAAAGGGGAGGACGGCTCTTCGACCTTGAGGGTGGAGTTTCCACTCTGGAAAGAAAGAGAGTGGAGCCCTGTTTGCTTTATGTGTCGGGGAACCTCCAAGGCTTTCTACAGATGTTCTTAGCCAATTAAGGCAGGAGGTGGCTGTCCAGTTCCCAGTGGGTCACGCCCACTCCAGAGCTAGGAGATCTGTCTTCCTAGCCCAGCGAAGACTGAAGTCGCCCGCACTGCATGATCCGTTACGTGGAGGGGCCGCAGGACAGCTGCATTGCCAGACCAAAATCTCCTCGGATCAAGGCCAAGCGAAGGCACCGAACGCCTCAGGAGTGGCTCCCGCGGCGAGGAAAGCAGAAATGGCCTCTGTGGGTCTGTCTCCTCCGAGGGCGGAGTCTCAGCACGTTCACAGGTTGGTGAGAACTGAGCAGCCGTAGGGCGGGGTGGGTGGGGAGAGCTGTCACCTGCACCGTGGTGGACGGGACAGAACTCAGGATGTGCCGTCAGGCTCCTCCGACCTCACGACTGAGCGGAGGGGGCGGCACCCCTGTGGCCGCTCGGAGCCTTGCCTGTGCCCCTGCGCCTGGTGGGGCTGCAGGGGAGTCGGAGGGTGATTTTGGTGGGAGGTGGTGAGCAGGCGGGTAGCAGTCGGTCAGGACTGGGGAGCAGGGACAGCCGCGGGTCTGGTGTGTGAAGCGGTCTGCTGCTGGGCTCCTGGGGTTCTGTTTTCCTGGGACACAGTCCAGGCCAGACGCTGCGTCAGGCTGAGCTCACACCCTGGTGCTCTGACGTGCGGCTTCTTGGTAGTCGGTGTCTTCTAGGCAGGCGGCTCCGCGTCTCAGCCCGATGGAGGTCACACTCGAGACTGCGGGAGGGCCCGTGTCTCAGCCCCTGACCCCGCCTGCTGGCCAGCGTGTCTGGAGCTACGGTGGAGGTCACCTGAGTTTTGTGGGTTCTGTTGAATTGCACATGTTGGGTTGTTTGGTGAGACGGTGGCTGGGCAGCCAAGGCTGAGGCTGGGGGCCAGGCACGAGGGCGTGTACTGACGCTCTGTGGCGAAGGTGCCTGCTGGTGTCCCCTGTCTGCCTGACCCGGGCGGGGTCTTCCAGCTGCCTTGGAAGGTCATCCGCATCCAGGGAGCGTCCTTAGGAATCTGGAGGGGCTTGCGGATGACTTTGCAGTGGGCTACGGAAGGAAGGCTGGTCTCCCTGTGAGTGGGAGACAGGTCCGAGGACCAGCACCTCCACACGCCCAGCCACACGTCAGTGGGTCACAGGGTGCAGTATGCGATCTGGGATGCTGTTCCCGGAGGTGGAGGGCTGCTGGTCACCAACCCGTGGAGGGTCAGACAGTGACCTCAGCCGGAATGTGACCACAGCCACCACGGCCAGTGGCAACAGCTTTGTGACAAAGTTCAGAGTTTCTGAAAGTTAGGGTCACTTGTGAACTACCACTGCCCTTTAGAATTCTCTGGAAGGGCAGAGCTGGCGTGGATGGTGGTGGGACAGAAAGGGAGGTTTGGGAGTCCCTGTCCTCCTGGGGTAGGTAGGGGGATCTGGCTGAGATCCGTAGCCTTCCAGGACTGGTCGGGAGAGATGCGAGTCCCCCAGGACTGGCCGGGAGAGATGCGAGTCCCCCAGGACTGGCTGGGAGAGATGCGAGTCCCCCAGGACTGGCCGGGAGAGATGCGAGTCCCCCAGTGAAGGAGCCCTAATTAGGAAGGGCTGTTGTAGCTAGCTGGAAGCCATAAGTTCCACCTGATATGTATGTGACGCACCTGTAGGCACCCGCAAAGCTGAAGGTATATAACCGGGTGAAAGCGGTCCGAGTTAGGAGAACGGAAAATTCAGTCAGCCGGGCAGTCACTCGGTCGGTCAGAAGAATCAGAGCGGCCAGAACGTAGGCAGAGCGGTTACAGAAGAGAAACCAGATAGAAGACAGAAGAGAAACCAGATAGAAGAAGTAATGGCTGGTCAGAGTTAGGCCGAGGCTCCTGAGGAAGACAGAAGACAGAAGAAAGAAGAAGGAAGAAAGAAGAGAGAAGAAAGAAGCTCTAATCTTTCTCTAAGCTAAGCTCTATCTTTCTTTCTCTCTCTCTAAGCTAAGAAGACAAGAAGACAAGAAGCTAAGCTCTATCTTTCTTTCTCTCTAAGACAAGAAGAAAAGCTCTCTTTAATCTTTCTCTCTAAAAATCTTTCTTTCCCTCTCTAAGCTCTCTCTAAGAAAGTAGAAGTAAAAGTAGTAATAGCTTTACTCTGCCTCTGAGTTTTTCTCCCGTGGCGCCGTGGCTGGCCAAGACAGGCAGCTTACACCCCCGGACTGGTCAGGAGAGATGCGAGTCCCCCAGGACTGGCCGGGAGATGCGAGTCCCCCAGGACTGGCCGGGAGAGATGCGCTGATTGATACGGGGTCAGGGGCGCCATCACTGATTGTCTGCTCTTCCGCCCTCGCAGCTGTCTTGGGCTTTGTCCCCGAGCCGCCTCAGACCGACCTGACAGTTCTATTTCAGGGGGCTCCCGCTGACCTCACTCTTCTGCGAGGACCCTCGAGCCCACGTCTGCCCCGGGCTGTGCCTCAGTTGGGTTTAGTTGAGGCCCCCGAGAGGCACTAGGAGCGGCGAGCTTTCCCTCCACGGGAACCCCGGGTCAGCAGGTTTCGAGGTCCTGCGGGAAGGTGGCAAGGCAGGTGCTGGACACAGTGGAGGCTCCTTAGAGCTGGGAAGGGTCTTTGTCCAGGGAGTGGCCAGGACCCAGCAGCACAAGGGACACCCAGAGGAGGTGCCAGGCCTCTTGTGCTCGGGGGGCCCGGCCACTGTCCTGCAGCAAGGTGGCCTGGTCTGGCCTCCCATGGCGCCTGCAGCAGCTGCGGCCTTTACGGAGCCCGTGACGCTCACCGAAGCACAGGGCTGTGCCCGGGACCCCTGCCGGGAGGTGGTCCTCGGGTGGCGCTTGCAGACTTGTTGGGGTGCCCCGACTCCAGGACCCTTGTTGCACATGGACACCGTCCACCATACGCCCAGGGGAACAGGGGTCAATATAAAGCAGATGTCCAACCTGGCGTCCAACCACAGGCTCAGTGGACCTAGCAGAACTACAGCTGGCAGCTCCTGGAGGGCTTGGTCCTAGGGGCATGCTCCGTGTGGGGTTCAGTAAGATGGGGTACAGCTGGGGGCTTCTTCCTGTGAGAGCATGTTGCCCCCAGGGTCAGGGGTCCTCTGTCCTGCTCCTGGGCCAGCTCTGCTTCCTCCTGGTCTTAGGGCACTCCTGCTGCCTGAAGGCACTGTCCACTGGGGAACCTGAGGTGGCGTTGTTGGTAGCAGAAGTGACGTCCCTTACTCCCTTCTCAGTGGACAGAACCCCACTGCTGGGCAGGGCCACTGGAGCCCCCGTCCTCAGATCTCAGGCTGCGACTCACCAGGAGACCTGTGGGAACCCTGTCACTAGCCGTCCTCGGACCTCGGGCTGCGACTCACCAGGAGACCTGTGGGAACCCTGTCACTAGCCGTCCTCGGACCTCGGGCTGCGACTCACCAGGAGACCTGTGGGAACCCTGTCACTAGCCGTCCTCGGACCCCTGGCTGCAAGCGTGGACAGACTTGTTCAGGTCTAAGAAACCTCGTCTGCCAGGAGGTCGCACAGGCTTTCTGAGTCTGGATCTGTGATCCAGCACTAGTAGAGGCCCGTGTGGCTCATGGTCAGTGTGCGTGTGAGCCCGCCGGGTCCTGGTGCCCGGCCCCTGGTGGGACGCCTGACCTGGTGTCCTCTGCAGTCATTAACCGATGAGGTCACCAGGTGGGTCCGTGGACTGAGTGACGGCGCCGCCCGCGACTGCAGCGGGAGCCTGGGGAGGCAGGTTCCTCAGAGGCAGTGGGCTCTTCAGAGGGGCCTGCGGGAGTCCTGGGACTCGGGGTGTGCCTCTCCCACTCTCCCCCTCCCTGGCTCGTGAGTGAGTGGATCCGGACCACCGAGCACTCCCCCGAGATGTGGTGTCTTGCCACAGGGCCAAAGCAACGGGGTTCATCGACCGTGGCCTGGGACCTCCCGACCTGTGAGCCCACATAAACCTTTTCTCTTTATCCATTGATTATTTCAGATATAGTGAAAACTGACTAAAGCACAAAAGCACCTCCCATGACATGGGTGGGTCTCATTCAAGCAGTCGAAGGCCTTAGGAAGGAAGACTGACCTCCCCGGAGGAAGGAGGAAGGGGGCTCCACAGAGGGTGACCTTGGGCTCGGCGGTGCGTCAGCTCTTCCTGGTTCCCGCCCGCGGGCCTCTGGGCCCACTTCAGACGCACCGGTCCCCACGATCACGGTGCTGGCGTCCGGACCAGCACCACGGGCACCAGCTGCGCCGAGCTCTGAGACCCATTCTTCAGCACTGGTACATCAGTTGTTCCCACAACTACCTCCTGAAAAGTGGAAACCATCTTTCCTCTGAATTACCTCGGCACTTCTGTTGCAAATGATTCACCCTGTGCGCAGGGTGCTGCTGCGGTTCTTAGCTCCGAGCTGGCCTGTGCGTCCACCTGTTTTTCTTGTGGTGACCTTACAGCACCTGTTGGATTCAGAGGGTCCACGCGCTCAAGCTCTGTCTTCTTTACCAACCGCTCTGGCCCGAGGAAGCCTGCTGGGGTTTGAACCTTGTGTCCAACCTGTACAGCAATTTGGGAAGAGCAGTTGTTTTAATAATATTGATTTTTAAAGAATCTTAACTTGGAATAGTTCTCCATTCATTTAGGTTCCCTAAAATTTCCCTCAGAGATGTTAAATGCGTTCCTGTTTTTGCTTCCTGGATATCCATATTGGAATGGTTTGCTGTTTTCATAGAAAATCTGATGCTTTTTGCGCGGTGTTGGCGGAGGCTGTCCTTTATCCACGTGCTGACCGTTGCGTCCATCTCTCAGGACTTCCTACATGAACAGTCCTGGCAACCCTGAACAGAAACATCCTGACCTTTTATTCCCGACTTCATGCCTTTACACGTCCCTTTCTTGTCTTGCTGTGGTGGGTGTCCTTCCTGGCCGACACTGCCCGGACGAGGGGCGGGCACAGTGGACGCATGCCCACCTCTGACCGGCTCGAGAGCTGTGGGGGTTGTAGTCACTCTTCCTCACCCTGGACGGGTCCCCGTCACCCTCTCAGTGAGCGTCAGGAGCTGGCGTCAGAGTCTGGCAAAATGGTTCCTGAGTCTGTGAGAGAGCGAGACCTCCCCGCTCCCTCCGTCCTCTGTTCACAGTGTGCATCACGTGGGTTATTTTTAGAGTGGAACCAAACTTGCTTGCCTGGGGAAAGTCCCTGTTTGGTCCTCTTGAGTTATTTTCCTTTGTATGAGTTGCTAAGTCCGACCTGCTGCTGTTTTGCCGGGAGCGTGTCTGTGAGCAGGGAAGTGTCGGTTTGTGCTTTTCCTTCCTGGTGGACTCCTTCGGGTCTCCTCGACGTTGTGTCTCGCTGGCGTTAAATGCACTCCGGGAGCTCCTTCCTTGTCCTTTAGAAAGTCACTGTCGAGTGACTCTTGAGAGGCTGATGGAATTCTCTGATCACACCGGTGGGGCCTGAGCTTTGTGGGAAGGCTTTTGGTGGCAGATCCGTTTAGTACTTACAAGGGTGTCCACATTCCCATTTGATCTGCCGTCAGTTGTGGCGAGTTGTGCCATTCAAGAGCTGCTCATCTCACCCGCCTTGCCCCGGACTGCTTGGCGCTGGGAGGGTTCTCTTCAGTGCAGGCTACGGAGATGACACCCCCTTCTCGGTCACTGGTGATTTCTGTTCCTCCCTTTTTAGTGATCAGTACAGTGGGGAATGTATTAAATCTGTACATTATTTACACAGAGAAATTGGTGACTTTGGCATTTTTTTCCACTGGGTTTTATTGTGCCAACATCTCTTTAGCATTTATTAGTTTTGTGCATATGTGATTTTTTCACATATAGATGGGTAAAAATTGGATCACTGCTTCTGAGAGAGCATGTGTATTTAAATGTTTGACAGATTCTTTCAAATTTCTTCTGCTTTCCAATGGGCTCCACAAATCAATGTTCCTGCAAACAGATAAGGTTGCTATTTCTCTTGACCACCTTGCGAGAGGACGGTGTCCACTTTCAGAAATGGCTTTATGTGTGTGGCTGGCGGGTCTCCACCTGTGTTCTTGTATTACTGGTGGCCATCTTTTCATATTTTATGGGTGATGTTTTAGCATGTGACGTTTCCTTTCATAACCTATATTAACTTTTTTTTTTAAAAAATATTTATTTATTTTCTTTAGTTGCACACAATGTGTTTATTTTTATGTGGTAGCTGAGGATCGAACCCGGGCTGCGCATGTGCTAGGCGAGCACTCTACCGCTGAGCCACAACTCCAGCCCCTATATTAACTTTTTCTTTTTTTTAAAGATATTACTTCTTTTTTAATATCTCTTTTCTACAGAAATATTTGTGGATGTTTGCTCAATGGTACATTTTGAAATACCCCAGTAACTCACTGAAGCATGGAATAGATTCCACAGCAAATTTCCCACTCTTTAGAGGAAGCATATGATTCAAAAAAATGCTGTACAGGTAATTTAAAGGACACAGCTTCTCAAAAGTGACCAACATGTGTACAGCTGTCTCTCCCCAGATCAGCTGATTCCCCACGTCCACACAATGCCACCAAATTCCTGACCCACTAGCACATGCTTTTACTTGACAGTGTCCTCTGTAGGTTTGGGGCCATGGTTGTAGCCCCAAGCTGGAGCAGCCCTGATGATGAAGAGTGAGCTGCGACTTCTTTGGACTTCTCGACTTTCCCGCTCTTGGTGACGGTCCCTGTATACAAGTAGCTCACTGAAATGAGTCCCAAGACACACGGAATTTGTTGGATGGACGTTCCTTGGGATTTCCAGATCACTAGGACTTTGGCCTCAGAAGAACCTAAAAGCCAAAGTATTGAGTTCAGTGGAGACATGTATAGGATCCAGGAAGACTGTAGGTCTGACACTTGGAAAGATCATCCTGGTATGAATAAGAACCAACCTCATCCCACACCAAACCACAAAGTGCACAAATCGTCTGGATTTCATATTAGAGTCCTGTTGCTATGGAAGATGAAACAGTGCATGTCAGGTGGAGATGCTTGAGGACATCCGTGAACTTTTTAAATCAAGTTTTCCAAAAAATATTTCATTTCCTGCTCCTCCTGAAAATTCTGGGGTGTGATGAGAAGACACACCCACAAAGACCAGGTTTCTGTAGACTTCTGACATCACATCTCCATGTGAATTCTGCTGAGCAGGACCCAGGGATTCCACTCCTCTTCAGTGAAGTCAGTGGCCACATCCCTGAATGTCAATGGTCCCATTTCCTGGGTTTTAGTGTGCTTAGTGTTCTCCTTATTTTTTTTTTTATCAGCACCTGTGTAGCGCAGAAACCTGGGGCTCCTGACCAAGGACTGGAAGCCGAACAGCCAAAGAAGACTTTATTCTGGCCAGGGCCACCAGCTCCAGCCCATTAGAGGAGGGTGGCAGAAGATGGCCTATATTAACTTTTCTAATGGGTGATTTGTCTTATTCTAGTTGGTTTTAGGAACTCTATATTCATTATAAGCCTTCATTTTTTACATATGCCTAACACAATTTCTGACAGCCTGTGACAGTCTTACATTTTTAACAGATTTTTTAATACACTATTTAAAAAATATGACTTAAAACTCTCAGTTTTAAAATACATTTTTCTGGTGTTGCTAAGGTAGATAAGTTTACCTTTGTGATATAAAATGATTGTATTTACCATTTTGTTCCACGTAGAATCATTTTTGAAGAGGGTGAGGAGGTAGGAATTTAGTTTTTCAAGAGAAAGGGATCATTTTCCAGCGCTGTCTAATTTCTTCGCAACTGGTCTGAAATAGCACCTTTATCACATTCTAAATTGTCACAGGTAAATATGTCTTTCTCAGAATTCTCTTTTATCTTATGGAATTGCCTCCCTTTTGAAACGAAACAAAACAAAACAAAACAAAAGCCAGCCATGTGATGGCTGCGGTCTATCGTTTCGCCTTTAGCAGGTCCTCCTGCTCCCCTGGGCGTGGAGTCTGCAGGCACACACCTTCCACTGATGGCTAGCATAGATTCAGGCCACGCCCTGTCCAGTTCCTGTGTGTACACAGAAAAAGCGGCCATCTTTTACATATTTGTCTTGTATATACAAATTGTTTTCAACTATTATTAGTTCCACGGATATTCAGTTTACTATAGTGAATTTTCCATGTGAACAATCATATGAGTTGAAAATTTGACCAATATGTGAGTTTGTCATTAACTTTCTGATATTTATGCTCATTATTTTTCCTGTTCTATTTAATTGCCTGGGACCACCTGTCAAACATTGACAAGTAGCACAGAAAGCAGGTGGGCTTGTCTTCGATGAGATTGTAAAGAATTTTTTTTTTTAATTCAATACTGAGAATGTTGTATTTTTTCTTATCATCTTACAAAGTTTTTCTCTATTTTTAGCTTTGCAAGAGCTTAATTTTAAAAGTTTTTATATTTGTAACTTGCACTTTGAACTTTACTTGCCTCTTCAGGTCTACCGTGCTCCAGGGTTTTCTGCTTCAGTGAGCTGTTGCTTGGTGGAGTCACCTTGATGGAATTGTAATGTGGACATGGCCGCATGTCTCAGCCCTTTGGTCCACGACTGATCTGTTTTGCTAGAGTTGTGTTTAGGACTTTTACATCTCTTTTCTAGAGTGGAACTGACCTGTTACTTTTCTTTGTCTAGCCCTGCTCTGGGGTCATTGTAGTTCAATCTCATGCCTCTTCTTGTCATTGGGAAGGTTTCCTTTGGATGCTAATGATTTCTTTCTTATAAATTTGGCAGATCTGTCTTTTGGACCCAGGGTTTTCTCTCTGGGGAAGACTTAACTACTCAATACCAAAACATAGTTCCACAGTACTTCTGATTTGAAGGGAAAGTGAAGATTATCATGAGCTTTTCTTCAATCTAAAATTAACAAATATTCTCCACTTGAGATTTACAACGTACACTGAGAACATAGCTTGCCAATCAGAACCTTGACATTTTTATAAAAGTGCCATTCATTCCGTGGTGGTTTCCCTTTCAAAATGCTGGGTTACACATGCCAAGGACATGTTATAAAAATGCACCTCTTGGGGCTGGGTTGTGGCTCAGCGGTAGAGCGCTCGTCTAGCACGTGCGCGGCCCGGGTTCGATCCTCAGCAGCTCGTAAAAATAAACACATTGTGTACAACTAAAGCAAATAAATAAATATTTAAAAGAATGCACCTGTTGAGGATTTTGCTAATGGAAGCCTAGGTAGAGACAATCGCTCGTGTCTAGACTTCCGGGCTCTGACTGAGTTCCGGTGTGGGCCGAGTGATCTCAGGGCAGCTGGCTGGCGGCGCTGCCCTCCAGCTTCCCGCAGAAGTGGGCTTCCTCCTCCTCAGCTACTGGATGCCAGCGAGCCAGCGGTGCTCTGAGATTCTGCTCCCTGGGGCCATCCCTGAAACTGTATTCTGCAATGATTTTAGGAAGACTTTTGTGTGCTTTGAAAACCAGGCAACGGAAGCTGAGCAGCGAGCCCAGGTAAACACGAGTAGAGAAAGACAAAAGGAAAGCGCGTGTTCACGGGAGCTGTGGGCTTCCCCTTGTTCGACTGATCGACACGGGGGCTGCTGAGGCTTGGACGCAGGCCTTTCGGTCTGAGTCCTGGTGGCTGCCAACATCATCACGAATCGGACCCCCGAGCAGCCCTTCAGAGCTTCTGAACTCGGGTGCGAGACTAGGAAACGGCTCGTCCACTTTCAAATCTTGAGTTTTAAATCTAGGCCACAAGAATGGCTGTCTGCGTTGAATTTGGAAAGCCACTCCCTGCTGTCACATTTCTGTTTCCTTCCTGAGCCGCAGCACCCTGGTCAGCGTCAGAGCTGGGGACCTGTGGGGAAGGGGAGCGCCGCGTCTCAGTCCCAGACCAGAGCCGCAGAGGACCACGCAGGCGCAGACGAGCATGCCCTCGCACTCGCTTGCTCTGTGCTCCTGCTCTGGGGACCTGCAGGGGGGACGTGAGCAGCAGAGCCGTCCCCAAGGCCAGGGACAGCACAGACAGGCCCTGTGAGGCTGGGGGAGGTTGCCCAGGTGCATTGTGGGTGGATCCATGGTGAGAAGGAAGGTGGGGAGCTGGGGGGCTCTGCAGGAGGGAGGCTCCCTCCACACCTGGGGTTCAGGCAGGCGGCCCAACAGCAGTGCCCCTCGCCTTCCTGTGAGTTCAATTTTCCAGCCGCCACATTAGCAAATTGAAAGGAGTGGGTGACATTTGTTTTATTCATATATTCTATTTAATCCATGTCACCCCAGTGGCCATTTAAAAGGATGAAATGAGGTATTTGACGTTAAAAACAAAATAACCAAAACCCTCAGTCTCTGAGACCCACGAGGGTGACTTACCCCTGTGTCAGTGTCCTTCTGACGGCCACATTTCAGCTGCGGGGGCAGGGGCGGCGCGGCAGTGGCCGCGGCTGTGGGCAGCAGGTCCAGAAGGAGACCCATAAACCCAGGGGTCTGTGGGGCGAGAGGAGCTGGGCTCCCCGACCTTGGCAAGGTGCCACATCCGCTGCGGTGGCCTGCCGGTGAGGTGGGCAGGGAGTGGCGGCTGCAGCCCACGGCAGGGGCTGGCCATTCATCAAGCCGGCCTTCTCCTTCCCGGGCACGGGCTCCAGGGCCGGGGGCACCGGCAGGTGCAGCGCCTCCTGCTCCCTGGCCTGGCGCCGCCTTGCCCGCGTCCTTCCCCGGACACCTGAAGGTGCCCGGCCGCGGACCTGGGCCGCAGGAAGCGCTGCCCGCGGGCGCAGAAGCCGGGCACAGGCCAGCGCAGCCCCGGGCTGGCCACGGCCGATCTGCTTCATTAATGCGTGGGAGGGTCAGAAACCGCGGCCCTGGGACGTGTCCCTCCAGCACTGCCTCCTCCGAGCGGGCAGTGGGGCGAGGAACCCGCGATGTCCCCTCCTGCCACCTCCACCCGCAGCCGTCGCGCGCCGCCCACCAGGGACCCCGGAGCTGCGCTTGCTTCCCCGGTCCGCCTCCCTCCTGCCGAGCCCCAGTCCGGGCAGGTGGGGACAGCCAGGTGCCACGCGCTCCGGGGACAGCAGGGGGCGCTGCCGGCCCGGGCAGCGGGGCTCGGCTTCAGGCGCTGGCGCTCTCCGGCGACCGGGTCCCAGAGCGCAGCGCCCGCCGCGTCTGTGTTGGGGGAGTTTTTCATGTCTTCTCAGAATATCTGTCATCTGGTTACAAAGCCAGAAAGGTAAGCAACCCAGACCCCTACGTGTCATTTATTGAGAATGATTTTGCTCACTTTCTGGATAAACACAAATTCAGTTTTAATTCTTTGCTTTTTTTTTTTTTTTTTTTTTTTTTTTTTTTTTAAATACTGGGCACCATTGAACCCTTGGGGAACTTAGGTTGAGCTACGTCCCCAGATCTTTTTATCTTTATCTTGAAGGAGGGTCTTGCTAAGTTGCCCAGGCTGGCCTCCAACTTGTGATCCAACTCTTCACTGTGGGGGAAGAGTTCAAGGCCATTGCGGCAGGTTCCTGTGCATGCAGGCATGTTGTGAGGCACGATCTCACCTGTCCACCGAGAGCTGTGTCCACAGAGGTGAGCGTCCTGCTTCTGTTGTTTGGTATTTGACAGGAAAATTAAAAAGGAGGTGCTGTGGGAAAGAGGCTCCACTCCACGAGGGAGGGGGCCTCAGCCCCTGGCTGGGGGCTTCAGGCTCTGGTCTGGAGGACAAGCAGGGAGGGGCTCTGCCCTTCCAGTCCTGGCCTGGGAGTCTGCCTCCGGTGGGAATGCTAAGAGCCACCCTGGGAAACAAGGCATGGGTCAGAAGCAGGGAACCAGCGGGGCCACACTTGTCTCTGGGTCTCAGGGCTTCGCCAGAGCTTCCCAGCCCACCCACGCCCCTCACGGGAGCTCTGGTCCGTGGGCTGTGGTAGAGGTCACAGAGTTGCCCGCTGCACCTGGGTGGACAGATGCAGAAGGGGCCTTGCTGGGCAGGAGGTCGCCCGGGAGGAGGCCTCTGCCCCTTGCAGGAGCCTCTGTGTGGACAGACCTGGGTTGGGCTTCCAAACCTTCTTACAGGCCCATCTTGCACTTCCTTGCGAGCCCAGCCTGAGGAGGAAGGACGCCTGCTGGTCCAGTTTACCGGGAAGTCTGCCTGTGCCAGCCCAGGCTCCCTGTCGGTTAGCTTTCTGTCAGGTAGCAGATTACCTGAGAGGCTCGACTGAGGAGGAGGGGGTGTATTTGGCTCGCACTTTTGGAGGGTGGGTGGGCCTTGTTCTCTGGGGCCTGCGCCAGGCAGCGCCTGGTTGTGGGCGTGTGTGGTGAGGAAGTTGCTCCCTCGTGGCTGCTGGGAGGCAACAGAAGGGAGGAGGAGAAGGGCCCCCATCACCACTGAGGCCACACCCGGGAGCCCACGGCCTCTGCCTCCTGGAGGCTCCCCAGCTCCCAGGAGCACCGACCTGGGGGCCAGGCCTCCGCACAGGCCTTTGGGGACAGAATCTAAGACAGCATCTCCAGGTACCTGGTCACCCCAGTCTCTGCTCAAGTTCCTCGTCCTCCAGGGACGCCGGGCCTCCCGGGCTCGGTCAGCCAGAGTCCAGCCCTGCTCTCCACCCAGTGACTCTCCACGCACTGCCCACCCTGCTCCTCGGCTCTGGTCCCCACTTGCCCAGTCTCCCCCAGCCCCACTTCAAGACTGCATTGCTGGGGTCTCTGCATGGGTCGGACGGTTCTGCCTGAAGTGTCACCGAGAGGTTCCTTCAAGACTGTCTGCAGGCCGGGTGGGCAGACCAGGAGGGCCATGCCTTTCTCCTGGAGTGGGAGGGGACCAGGGGCTGTGGGAGGGTGATGAGGTCCAGGCAGGGCCCCGAGCTCCCCTCTTCTCCCTTGTGCAGCCCCCTCCTCTTCTTTGCAGTGCTGGGGACGCACCTAGCTCTCCACCACGGGCTGCACCTTGTCACCAGCCCTGAAAGCGCCCTCCCAGGCGCTGTTTCCCTCTGCATCTTTGAAATGCCTTCCACTCTGCAATCTCGCATTTTTTATTCATTGTTTTAAAGTCAACAAAATAAAAGAAAAGCAGCCTCCTTGCAATCAGCTCTCAGGTGCCCGCAGGCTCCTGGCTCTCAGAGACCAGGAGCTTCCATCTCCGCCATTTATCACCGGGGGCTGTGCTCCTCACGTCTTCCCGTCCTCCCGCTCGGGGGCTCTTGGGGGGGGTCCCGTCCCCCGCTCGGGGCCTCTCGGGGGTCCCGTCCTCCTACTCAGGGGCTCTTGGGGCCCCGTCCTCCTGCTCGGGGGCTCTCGGGGTCCCGTCCCACTGCTCGGGGGCTCTCGGGGGTCCCGTCCTCCCGCTTGGGGGCTCTCGGCGGCCCCGTCCTCCCACTCGGGGGCTCTCGGGGGGCCGTCCTCCCGCTCGGGGATCGGGGATGCTCGGGGTCTCTCGGGGGGGTGGGGGGGGTGCTCGGGGGCTCTTGTGGGGGCTGGGGGGGGGTGGGGGTGCCTGTCCCCCCGCTTGGGGGCTCTCGGGGACCCCGTCCTCCCGCTTGGGGGCTCTCGGGGGGCCGTCCTCCCGCTCGGGGACGCTCGGGGGTCCGTCTCCTCCTGCTCAGGGTCTCTCGGGGGGTGGGGGGGTGGCTGTCCCCCTGCTTGGGGGCTCTCAGGGACTCCGGGGGGGCTGGGGGGCCGTCCTCCCGGCCCGTCCTCCCGCTCGGGGGCTCTCAGGGTCCTGTCCCCCTGCTCAGGGGCTCTCAGGGGGGGTTGGGGGGGTGGCCGTCCCCCCGCTTGGGGGCTCTCGGGGGTCCCGTCCTCCCGCTCGGGGACTCTCGGGGGTCCCGTCCTCCTGCTCGGGGTCTCTCGGGGGGGTGGGGCGATGGCCGTCCCCCCCCCCGCTTGGGAGCTCTTGGGGGGGCCCTGTCCCCCCACTCGGGGGCTCTCGTCCTTCGGGGGCTCTCGGGGGCCCCGTCCTCCTGCTCGGGGGCTCTCGGGGTCCCGTCCCCCTGCTCGGGGGCCCTCGGGGCCCCATCCTCCCGCTCGGGGGCCCTCAGGGGCCCCGTCCCCCCCCGCTCGGGGGCTCTCGGGGGGTCCCGTCCTCCCGCTCGGGGGCTCTCGGGGGCCCCGTCCTCCCGCTCGGGGGCTCTCGGGGCCCCATCCTCCCCGCTCGGGGCCCGTCCTCCCGCTCGGGGGCTCTCGGGGGCCCCGTCCTCCCCACTCGGGGGCTCTCGAGGGGGTCCCGTCCCCCCGCTCGGGGGCTCTCGGGGGGGTCCCGTCCTCCCGCTCGGGGGCTCTCGGGGCCCCGTCCTCCCGCTCGGGGGCTCTCGGGGCCCCGTCCCCCTGCTCAGGGGCTCTCGAGGGGGTCCCGTCCCCCTGCTCGGGGGCTCTCGGGGCCCCGTCCTCCTGCTCAGGGGCTCTCGGGGTCCCGTCCCCCTGCTCGGGGGCTCTCGGGGCCCCGTCCTCCCGCTCGGGGGCTTCCCAGCAGAGCACGGGAGGGGCTTCTCTAGGGGGACGGGGACGGCCGCGGCGGCCGAGCGAGTGCTGGGAACCAACGCTCCGGTCGTCTGCGCCGTGCTGCCAGGAGATGAAAACGGAGCCGGGGGACAGCCTGGACGGACCTGCGGGCCGTGTGCAGAACCGCAGTGCGTCCTGCTGAGCGGCCAGGGACACCCTCCAGGCTAAAGGAGAGCAGCCCACGCCTGACGTGGCCAGAAAGACCCAGACCCTGGGGGAGGAGCCGGACCACCAAAGCCCCTGGGGAGATGCTGCCACACCAGGACGGTGAGGGTGCCAACAGACGGAAGTCGCAGGCCACGTGGACTGTCGGGTACACTAGGTCTCAGGCCACGGGGACAGTTGAGCACACTAAGGTCAGAGGCCACATGGACAGTCGGGCACACTGAGGTAACAGCCCTGAGTGGACAGTCGGGACACACTGAGGTCACAGGCCACGTGGACAGTAGGGGCACACTGAGGTCGCAGGCCATGTGGACAGTCGGGCATGCTGAGGTCACAGGCCTGAGTGGACAGTCGGGACACACTGAGGTCGCAGGCCTGAGTGGACAGTCAGGCACAGTGAGGTCACAGGCCACGTGGACAGTTGGGCACACTGAGGTCATAGGCTACGTGGACAGTCGGGCACACTGAGGTCACAGGCTACGTGGACAGTCGGGCACAGTGAGCTCGCAGGCCACGTGGACAGTCGGGCACACTGAGGTCGCAGGCCACGTGGACAGTTGGGCACACTGAGGTCACAGGCCTCAGTGGACAGTCGGGCACACTGAGGTCACAGGCCTGAGTGGACAGTCGGGGCACACTGAGGTCGCAGGCCACATGGACAGTCGGGCACACTGAGGTCACAGGCCTGAGTGGACAGTCGGGCACACTGGGGTCACAGGCCTAAGTGGACAGTCGGGCACACTGAGGTCGCAGGCCACGTGGACAGTCGGGCACACTGAGGTCACAGGCCTGAGTGGACAGTCGGGCACACTGAGGTCGTAGGCCACGTGGACAGTCGGGCACACTGAGGTCACAGGCCTGAGTGGACAGTCGGGCACACTGAGGTCACAGGCCTGAGTGGACAGTCGGGCACACTGAGGTCGCAGGCCACGTGGACAGTCGGGCACACTGAGGTCGCAGGCCTGAGTGGACAGTCGGGCACACTGAGGTCACAGGCCTGAGTGGACAGTCGGGCACACTGAGGTCATAGGCCACGTGGACAGTCGGGCACACTGAGGTCGCAGGACACGTGGACAGTCGGGCACACTGAGGTCACAGGCCTGACTGGACAGTCGGGCACACTGAGGTCGCAGGCCACGTGGACAGTCGGGCACACTGAGGTCACAGGCCTGAGTGGACAGTCGGGCACACTGAGGTCGCAGGCCACGTGGACAGTCGGGCACACTGAGGTCGCAGGCCTGAGTGGACAGTCGGGCACACTGAGGTCGCAGGCCTCAGTGGACAGTCGGGCACACTGAGGTCGCAGGCCACGTGGACAGTCGGGCACACTGAGGTCGCAGGCCTGAGTGGACAGTCGGGCACACTGAGGTCGCAGGCCTGACTGGACAGTCGGGCACACTGAGGTCGCAGGCCACGTGGACAGTCGGGCACACTGAGGTCGCAGGCCTGAGTGGACAGTCGGGCACACTGAGGTCGCAGGCCTGAGTGGACAGTCGGGCACACTGAGGTCGCAGGCCTGAGTGGACAGTCGGGCACACTGAGGTCGCAGGCCACGTGGACAGTCGGGCACACTGAGGTCGCAGGCCTGAGTGGACAGTCGGGCACACTGAGGTCGCAGGCCACGTGGACAGTCGGGCACACTGAGGTCGCAGGCCACGTGGACAATCGGGCACACTGAGGTCGCACGCCTGAGTGGACAGTCGGGCACACTGAGGTCACAGGCCTGAGTGGACAGTCGGGCACACTGAGGTCATAGGCCACGTGGACAGTCGGGCACACTGAGGTCGCAGGCCACGTGGACAGTCGGGCACACTGAGGTCGCAGGACACGTGGACAGTCGGGGCACACTGAGGTCACAGGCCTGACTGGACAGTCGGGCACACTGAGGTCGCAGGCCACGTGGACAGTCGGGCACACTGAGGTCACAGGCCTGAGTGGACAGTCGGGCACACTGAGGTCGCAGGCCTCAGTGGACAGTCGGGCACACTGAGGTCGCAGGCCTGAGTGGACAGTCGGGCACACTGAGGTCGCAGGCCTCAGTGGACAGTCGGGCACACTGAGGTCGCAGGCCACGTGGACAGTCGGGCACACTGAGGTCGCAGGCCTGAGTGGACAGTCGGGCACACTGAGGTCGCAGGCCTGAGTGGACAGTCGGGCACACTGAGGTCGCAGGCCTCAGTGGACAGTCGGGCACACTGAGGTCGCAGGCCACGTGGACAGTCGGGCACACTGAGGTCGCAGGCCTGAGTGGACAGTCGGGCACACTGAGGTCGCAGGCCACCGTGATTGACAGTCGCAGGCCTGACTGGACAGTCGGGCACACTGAGGTCGCAGGCCACGTGGACAGTCGGGCACACTGAGGTCGCAGGCCTGAGTGGACAGTCGGGCACACTGAGGTCGCAGGCCTGAGTGGACAGTCGGGCACACTGAGGTCGCAGGCCTGAGTCGACAGTCGGGCACACTGAGGTCGCAGGCCACGTGGACAGTCGGGCACACTGAGGTCGCAGGCCTGAGTGGACAGTCGGGCACACTGAGGTCGCAGGCCACGTGGACAGTCGGGCACACTGAGGTCGCAGGCCACGTGGACAATCGGGCACACTGAGGTCGCACGCCTGAGTGGACAGTCGGGCACACTGAGGTCACAGGCCTGAGTGGACAGTCGGGCACACTGAGGTCATAGGCCACGTGGACAGTCGGGCACACTGAGGTCGCAGGCCACGTGGACAGTCGGGCACACTGAGGTCGCAGGACACGTGGACAGTCGGGCACACTGAGGTCACAGGCCTGACTGGACAGTCGGGCACACTGAGGTCGCAGGCCACGTGGACAGTCGGGCACACTGAGGTCACAGGCCTGAGTGGACAGTCGGGCACACTGAGGTCGCAGGCCACGTGGACAGTCGGGCACACTGAGGTCGCAGGCCTGAGTGGACAGTCGGGCACACTGAGGTCGCAGGCCTCAGTGGACAGTCGGGCACACTGAGGTCGCAGGCCACGTGGACAGTCGGGCACACTGAGGTCGCAGGCCTGAGTGGACAGTCGGGCACACTGAGGTCGCAGGCCTGACTGGACAGTCGGGCACACTGAGGTCGCAGGCCACGTGGACAGTCGGGCACACTGAGGTCGCACGCCTGAGTGGACAGTCGGGCACACTGAGGTCGCAGGCCACGTGGACAGTCGGGCACGCGGAGTTCGCAGGCCTGAGTGGACAGTCGGGCACACTGAGCTCGCACGCCTGAGTGGACAGTCGGGCACACTGAGGTCGCACGCCTGAGTGGACAGTTGGGCACACTGAGGTCACAGGCCACGTGGACAGTTGGCAGTGGACGGCAGGTTCAAGAGCAAAGAGCCGGCGGCTGCAGGGGGAACCACGGGGGCCTGGAGCCAGGGAGCAGCGTGAAGGCAGGCGTGGACGCAGGACGCTGCTCCGAGACAGGGGAGACCCCGTCCCAGGCCCCGCCGCTGCTGGAGGGGAGCAGAGCCCGGCCGGGACCGGGGCCGCTGGAGCCTGCCCTGGAGGTCAGCGTCCCCAGCACAGGGCGAGGAGCGGGGTGACCACTGCACCGCC